>JBAMBL010002817.1:0-538501 GCA_037043405.1 Drosophila subquinaria
AATTAATAACCACATTTTTATTTCAATAGATTTTTTGTTTCAATTCAATTAATCGGCCATCTGTGATATTTCCTATTATTTACATTAACAATATATTTTTATTTATTCTAGGTTTCTAGTTATTAAAGATTTTGTTTTCATTTATCGATATGCTTTTTATTCTAAAGACTGCGATACTAATTTTTAACGCTTTGTGTTTCTTGATTTCATTTGTTTTATTTGTTTCTGTCTTAAATTTAGACTTTCAAAGCTTTTATCTATGTTTCATTTTTTTTTATTTTTTATTTTTAAACTAAAAGTGCAAAAACCAAGTTTTAATTATTTAAAAAAAATTATTCTTTGTTATTGAAGTTTTTATGCCAACACGTTTTCATTTGTTTTATACATTTTTTTGGTAACAACACACTTGCTGAAATAAATTGTAAGGCAGGTAAAATATATAAATTGTTATATATAAATATAGTTTGTTAAATGTAAATAAAAAAACTTTTAGTCGCAAGTGTACTTATCGTACAGTTTTACAGTCACTGGCAGAAACATATGGTCTCGAAACGAGAAAAGTGCAAACAGATAACAGTTGATCGTTTTTGAACGGTGATTCTTTTGATATTTGACTTTATCTACACATTTGATTTTTTTATTCCGCTTTGTAATTGCGCTCTTTGATTTTAACTTGTTTCGGTCAACAGCGATAAGCATGATAACAAGCGACAGACGGATAAATAACGGACTACATATGAAAGGTTTTACAACGGACTGACTACATTGTTTTGAGCCAGTTAATTTATTTGTAATGTTTTACTATTTGTTGAATTTGATATTGTTTTTTTTACAAACTTACCAGATACAATCCAACTTGAAGGCCTTCTTGATGGTTTGAATGGTTTTTATTTTATTTGTTTGTCTTTTTATATTAATTTGTTATTTTATCCCCTTTTTTTTCACTATTTTTATTATTTATAATTATTTTCGAAGTTAAATTTATCTTAACTCACTTGCTTGCCAATTTTTGTGTGTGACATTTTAACAATTTTATATGTTTTGGTTTTCTTTTAATTATCTTCGCAAGGTGTTGTTTTAACGTGTAAATAATTTTTTTTTTTTTTCTCAAATTTTATTTGAATTATGCTAAAATTCTTTTGTTGTTGCACTTTTAACTTCACAATTTTATATTTATCTTTTTTTTTTTTTTCAGAAACACAAAAGAAAATAATTTGATAATTTTGGGTAATTGATAGAGCTGTGGTAACGTTTTTTTTTGTATTTTTTTTTTTTGTTTAATTTCCTGAGACCTTTGAGACCATACAGGGCGTCTGGCCCTGGAAACAAAATGTTTTTGTTTAACTTTTACTTAAAACTTTTATTTTAACACTCCTCGCGGTTGATTTTTGGACTTTACTCCCGTTGCTCGTACACTGCTGTGCTGGGCCTTTTTTCTGACTAAGAGCGGATTAGCGAAATTGAGACGGAGGAGCATGCGCAACAGCGGCAAACGGTAGCTCTTTCCTCTTCTCGTTCTTTATGTTTTTCGCCAAAAAAGGCAAGAGACAATAAAATCTCAGATCTGCAAGCGTAAGACAACCAAAAAAATCAGCTGTTTGCAATATACGATATACACGTATAGCTTATTATTTTTTTTTTCTTTTATCTCCTACATACCTTGATTAACGTTTTTTCCTTATTTCTTCTCTGTTTTAATATTTCGGGATTTTAGGCGACTTGCCTAATATAGAATAAGCGCTTGATTCCCTTGGCCAAAAATACTGGCTTAAGCTTGAAGGCTGCATAGGATTTTGTAATTATTAAAAGAAATGTAAAAATGTACAATTACTTTAATAATTACTTTTTCGGTTTCCACGACCAGATAACTGCCTTATTGCGTTGACTTAACCCAAACTTGTGGGTGATTGCAAATTAATTCTCGGATTAATTTGTAAGCTTCGGATTGAAGCGTCTTCTCTTGGCTAGATCTTCAAAGGAAAAGACCAGCGGAAATGTTTTAAAGAAGCAGATCACTTCTGTTCTGCAACTTTTGACATGGGCTGTGACACTTGACGTGTTGACATTGCAGGTTGCATCAAACTCTTATCGGCAATGGTTTGAAACTTGGCTGAATATCGTAAGGCGCGAACTTAGAGTTTAAAAGTGCCTTCCAATGCAATTTTGTATTTCTTTATTTAATAAAAAAATTGTAATCTTGAATTATATGGGGATATTACACCAACAGAGAATCTGCCGAGCAAATGCACAGGCACGATTATCTGGAATTAGCTCCGAATATCTTTCGCGTGAAAGGTCCCAATTTCTCTGCCTTGTAATGATTCTAATAAATAGTATGCATTTCCAAGTTTTTTCTTCACTCGGCATTTAGAAAATTGTGGTCCTAATTTCTTATTATAATTCTGGCTAAATTGACTTAAGCTGAAATTCCTTTTAAAAACTTCTTGACCCTCTGTGAAAGTTATTGGTTTGGCTCTCAAATTATATTGTTTGGCATTACGCTCATACGCAATTCGACTGTTCGTCTTGATTTCTTGACTTAAAATGGCCAACTGATCGACTCTCTCTAATCTTGTTGATTCGTCTAAAAGTGATAAACTTTTCAGCAGCTTGTAATCTTCTCCATGATTAATCATATTAAAGCCAAAGAGTGCTTTATAAGGAGAACAACCAATCGACTGGTGAAGAGCTGAACGTAAAGCTGATGAAATCTTGGGTAGATGTTGATCCCATTCGGTTTGATCTTTTGACAGGTAAGAACGAATAGCTGACAACAAGGAACGGTTGACTCTCTCAGCCGCATTACTTTGAGGTGAATACAACGCCGTAAATATATGCCGGATGCCAAACTTGGTTAAGACTGCCTCAAATTCTTTTGCCTTGAATTGTACTCCATTGTCGCTTACAATAGACTCTGGTACTCCGAATTCAGCAAAAATTTTGTCACATAAAAATTCAATAATAGGTGCAGTTGTAAATTTCTTTATAGGACAAAGCCAATGATATCGGCTGAAATGATCTAACACTATTAACAACCCTATGTGACCTCGTTTGCTCCTAGGATACGGGCCAAGCAAATCAATATAGAGACGCTGAAACGGTCTACATGACACAGCTTGTACTCCCATCGGTGGACGCAATGTAGCATTTGGGGCTTTGGTTTCTTTACACACCTCACATGCACGTACATATTCTCGAACTTCCTTAGACAGTCCTGGCCAAAATAAATTCCTTCTCAATCTTTCGATAGTTTTTTGCATGCCTCCATGAGCAGATACTATACTATCATGAGCTTGTAAAATAGTGGCAGGTCGCAATCTTTCAGGTACCCAAAGTTTCCAACTATCGGCTTCCTGTGAAATATTTCCTGTAGGGTGTTCTGTTCTTATGTACACATATTTGTCATGAACTTTCAAATCTGGAAATTTGTCTGTATTAGCTTCAATCCGCGATTTTAGCTCTACATATTCAGGATCCAGAAAAGCTGATGATTCTAAATCTATTTCAGGACCTATTACTTCTACACTATTTCCGCTTCACACATCCTCGACAATGCGTCAGGTACAATGTTGTCTTTCCCTTTTCTGTGAGAAATGGTGAATTTAAAAGCTTGTAGTCGAAATATCCAGCGAGCTAAACGCCCAGATACATTCTGTTGCCGCATTAACCAAACTAAGCTAGAATGATCCGTTACAACTTCAAACTCCTGTAATTCAAGGTAACACCGAAATTTCTCGATTGATAAAATTACAGCCAAACATTCTCTCTCTGTTACGCTATAATTTCGTTGTGATTTAGTCAATTTCTTTGACATATAGGCTATTGGCTTCTCCTCACCTTCTTCTGTCAACTGTACTAGTACTGAACCAATGCCATAATCGCTGGCGTCACAATGTAAATAAAATTTACGAGTGAAGTCAGGATTTTGTAAAACTGGAGCCGTAGTTAAAAGGTCCTTCAACTTATTCATAGCGTCTTGCGCTTCGGCTGACCAAGTAAAACATTTCTTGGTTTTCAGTACCTCGGTTATTGGAAAGCAGATCTCTGCAAAATTATTAATAAATCTCCTATACCAGCCACAAATGCCAAGAAAGCCACGAACTTGTTTAATGTTGCGCGGTGTGGGCCAGTTTAAAATACATGAAATTTTTGAAGGATCTGTGGATATACCTCCGCTTCCTATAACAAAACCTAAATAGTTAATCTTTGTTACTGCAAAATTACTTTTACTGACATTTAATGTCAGATTAGCCTTTCGAAATTGGTCTGCGATTCGGATCAATACTTGAAGATGTGTCTCAAAGTCTTCAGATACTATGCACATATCATCAAGATATCCAAACACGCAGTGACGTAACTCAGGTGGAATTAATTCGTCCATTAAGCGACACATAGTCGAAGGTGCATTACATAACCCGAATGGCATGACGGTGAATTGATATAACGATCGACCCGGCACTGTAAAAGCAGTCAAAGGTTTCGCATCGTCTGTTAATTGGATTTGCCAATATGCGTCTTTCAGATCCAATTTGGATATTAAGTTCGCCTTCGGCAATCGAGCAAAAATACCATCAATGTTCTGAAGTGGGTATGCGTCCTTTTTAGTTACTTCATTTAGTCTTCTTGCATCCAAGCATAGCCTGACTTTATTTGGCTTTACGACTAAACGGATTGGAGAGCTCCAAGCACTTTGAGATGGTTCGATAACACCTAATTTGACCATACGATCTATTTCAGCGTACATCAAATTCTCAACAGCTGGGCTTACTGGGTAATGTCTCTGTTTAACAGGCTTGGCATTAGCAGTTTCAATGTTATGCTTTATCCATCCTGTGCGACCTAATCCTTGCTTCTCGAAGTTTGGGAACATGTCTTTGACAACTTCCAGTTGTCTTCTCTGGGACTCAGACAGAGGATAATTGTCTATTTCAGATTTGTCTGTTTCAAATTCGTCTGTATTGACGGAATCGAGAGAGCTGATTATTCCCGGTGCTAAGTTGAACGTTCGCCAAAAATCTACACCTAAAATCAATCTCTGAGCGATTGAGGGAATAACATATAAACTAATTTCATTTTCTAGCTCTTTGTATCTCATTTGCACTTTTAAAATTCCAATTACTTGGTGCGCTTGAGCATCAGCAGTTCGGACTTGAGATATCATGGGTTTAAATTGAGGACATGAGCTGAAATCCTCACGAGCCAATTCGGCACCAATGCAACTGACGTTTGCTCCTGTGTCAAGCAAACCCCATTCAGAAAAATTGAGAAAATTTACGCTAGCATAACTACGTCTATCTATATTATTTTGAAAAATAGTAGAAATTAGCATATGACGTTTATCTTTAAGCTTACCAAAATATCTCCGCATTCGAATTGTATTTCGACGTTTTGGGGACTTTTGAGTTTGAAATATTCTATTTCTAATTTCCATGTAATTTTTAAGCCGCTCTTCATACGGTCTAAACCTTAGATTATAATTAAATCCTAATCCTACTTTATTAGCAGAGGCTAGAGTTTGCATCTGCTCATCTGAACTTTTCTCTTTGTCAGACTGCAGAATTCTAGTTGCTACTTTCGAATCTGTATTTGAAAATATTACTGGGACATCGGTTGCTTCAGAGATGCCCCTGCCAATCGGTTTTCCGCCTTGCGTTTACAATTTTGGCAGTTTGGTTTATAGACTTGTGGTGCGCCGCATCCATAACAAAAGATTCGTCTGTCTGCCAAACAATCTTCCCATACGTGACCAACAACTTCACAATTCCAACATTTAACCTTAGAAGAACCAATTCGCTGAACCGCAGCTATCTCTTGCTCCACTTCTAAAGCCTCTTCAACCTGATCCTGATCCTGATCTTGATCCACTGCATAAATTCTTGGAGGCATATTCTCTCTTGGCTTGGCTGCTAAGGGACGCGAACGACTTACTTCTTTTAAGAAATTTTCCCTTTTCTGAACTAAGCGACGTAATTGGGTAATTGACTGAAGGTCTTCGAACAAAAGCCTTTCCTTCATATCGCTCAATAAATTTCCTCGAACGAGTTCAATGAGGTCTGATTCCTCAAAATGTACTGAGAGCTTATCCATTAATTTGCAGATCGCTTCGTAAAAAGTGTCAAACGACTCCCCTGGCTTTTGTTTACGCGAACGAATCTGTTCTCGCAATTCATAAGCTGATCGACTTTCTTTATATTGAGCTCTTAAAGCTGCACAAAACTGTGACCAGGTAAAAGATTTTACTTCCTTGTGAAATCTCCAAAACCAGTATCCAGCCTTGCCTACTAAAAGCTGATGAACGTTTTTGCTCATGGCTATCAAATCATTGGACAGATGCTCTTTGGTTAATGTTTCCACTCGATATAAAAACTCTTCGACCGATAATCCATCAGAGGTACCGTCGAATTTAATGCCCCATTTTTGAATGACATTAGCTACTCTATTTCCACTGTATTTGTGAGCTGATCTGGATGACCTGTTACTTTCTGCACTGGACTGGGTATCGGACTCTTCAGCTCTTTCTTGAATAACCGGTGCACTGGATGTTGTTAATGAAGACAGCATGCGCTGCACGGTTTCTTTGACCAGAGTTTCAATATTTTGATTGACTCCGTTTGATTCAATTCGTTGAGGTGGTAGTCGTCTTGGTCGTCCTCGTCCCCTATAATTTCTTCTAGCCCCTCTAGCGTTGGCGTTACCACGAGGCACGTCACCTTGGCTAACTTCAACACATCCATTACTGGTACTGCGCGACTGTTCTTGGAAATTTATTGCAGACTCATTTTGCTGATCTTCGACATTGAGATCCAGTTGTCTGGCTACAGCACGAGTACGTATCCTTTCCATTGGTGGAAGTCTTGGATTTTCTCTTGGCTTTGGGTCAGGCGTGCAATTGCCTACAACGACTTTTAAGTCTTTGACATGTAATAATATAAAACATATCGGACAATCTCTATGTGTTTTTAATCTCTCTTCTATACAGGTTTTATGAAACGTATGTTTACATTTAGTGATCGAGCAAGGTTGAGTATCTAACATTTGCTCACCACATACAATACAAATATCGTCATCTGCTGCAGCAGTTGCAGGATTCGGGCTCCGTTCTAAAGGCATGATGACGTATTTTTTTGTTTTATGTTTTTTTTTTCAAAATCTACTTGTAAACTATAATTTAATTTTATTTAATTTCATAAATAAATATTTCCGCTACGACATTTTTTAGGGGGGAATGAATAATTGCCTAACTTTAATCCTTTGTTCTAATTCTTTATTTTTCGAAATCTGTTTAGTCTATTGTTTTATTGGTCTATTTTAACTAATGGCGATTTTACATATTGAGCCAAGTCAATTCTAGAAAAATCAACGAAATATAACGGACAAGAGTACACTCACATATACTGATTGTATTCCAGCTACTTTCGTCAAAATTAAAGTATTTTCTCAACACTATATTTTTTTTCTAAACATCGCAAAAATTGAAAATTAATTGACACCTATTTCTCTTGCAACGCTGAGCAAACTAAGTATACAATCTCCACGGTCGATAGGGTTCAATTACATAAACTCTCGAATTCCAGCGGTGTATAAAAAGAATTACTAATCGAAACAATTTCTATAGATACAATTAACAGTCAACAGAAAACAAGCGAGCAAAATTTAATGAAGTATCGCAGTGAAATTTAGTGCATTTACAAGATACTGAAATTGTATCTGTAACTCACTTATCCAGATGTTCATGGCCTTTTATTTTTATTTTCAACACTCTTCACAGCACTCAAATTCCGGTCGATATAAACTTCAGCATGTGCTAACATTAATCGAAATCCACGAATATGTTGCCTATAGAAAAGCCGTTGTTATTTTTCTACGATAACCTCAATAAGTAGGTTCAAAGTCCAGACAATTTAGAAAACAGTCTAAACCTGAGCCCCACGTTGGGCGCCAAATACTTTGTAATGTCCAAGTGGAGGTAACCTAAAAGATTTTTAGGCAGAAGTAGCAACTAAAATAGCGGGTCGGGACCCATTAAAGCCGAGCTCATTCGGTAGTGTGGGGGGGTTCTTGCTATTGTTGCCAATCCACATCACAAAAGTTATTATTATAGAGTCCCTGCAGAAACTACCAATCCAAAAGAGCCAACGCTCACGAAAGAACAAAACTAATCCCAAGTCAACCAAAAAAATAGAATAAAAATCAAAAAAAATTACGTTCATAAATTTAAAAAGGAAAACGGCAGATTTCGAAGCGAAAGAAAACAAAGGCACAGGTGTGATCTTAGTTGTTGATCGACCCACCTTTCTTTACCCACCCTACCATGGTCTTTAACTTACGTTGTTTTGCAAAGACCCCAAAAGCAATTGTTACACAATTGTTCAAACCCCCATGTCTGCGGAAAAAGCGACTAAATTAGTTATACATTATTACACAAGAATTTCATTTCAAAATTAATAACCACATTTTTATTTCAATAGATTTTTTGTTTCAATTCAATTAATCGGCCATCTGTGATATTTCCTATTATTTACATTAACAATATATTTTTATTTATTCTAGGTTTCTAGTTATTAAAGATTTTGTTTTCATTTATCGATATGCTTTTTATTCTAAAGACTGCGATACTAATTTTTAACGCTTTGTGTTTCTTGATTTCATTTGTTTTATTTGTTTCTGTCTTAAATTTAGACTTTCAAAGCTTTTATCTATGTTTCATTTTTTTTTATTTTTTATTTTTAAACTAAAAGTGCAAAAACCAAGTTTTAATTATTTAAAAAAAATTATTCTTTGTTATTGAAGTTTTTATGCCAACACGTTTTCATTTGTTTTATACATTTTTTTGGTAACAACACACTTGCTGAAATAAATTGTAAGGCAGGTAAAATATATAAATTGTTATATATAAATATAGTCTGTTAAATGTAAATAAAAAAACTTTTAGTCGCAAGTGTACTTATCGTACAGTTTTACAGTCACTGGCAGAAACATATGGTCTCGAAACGAGAAAAGTGCAAACAGATAACAGTTGATCGTTTTTGAACGGTGATTCTTTTGATATTTGACTTTATCTACACATTTGATTTTTTTATTCCGCTTTGTAATTGCGCTCTTTGATTTTAACTTGTTTCGGTCAACAGCGATAAGCATGATAACAAGCGACAGACGGATAAATAACGGACTACATATGAAAGGTTTTACAACGGACTGACTACATTGTTTTGAGCCAGTTAATTTATTTGTAATGTTTTACTATTTGTTGAATTTGATATTGTTTTTTTTACAAACTTACCAGATACAATCCAACTTGAAGGCCTTCTTGATGGTTTGAATGGTTTTTATTTTATTTGTTTGTCTTTTTATATTAATTTGTTATTTTATCCCCTTTTTTTTCACTATTTTTATTATTTATAATTATTTTCGAAGTTAAATTTATCTTAACTCACTTGCTTGCCAATTTTTGTGTGTGACATTTTAACAATTTTATATGTTTTGGTTTTCTTTTAATTATCTTCGCAAGGTGTTGTTTTAACGTGTAAATAATTTTTTTTTTTTTTCTCAAATTTTATTTGAATTATGCTAAAATTCTTTTGTTGTTGCACTTTTAACTTCACAATTTTATATTTATCTTTTTTTTTTTTTTCAGAAACACAAAAGAAAATAATTTGATAATTTTGGGTAATTGATAGAGCTGTGGTAACGTTTTTTTTTGTATTTTTTTTTTTGTTTAATTTCCTGAGACCTTTGAGACCATACAGGGCGTCTGGCCCTGGAAACAAAATGTTTTTGTTTAACTTTTACTTAAAACTTTTATTTTAACACTCCTCGCGGTTGATTTTTGGACTTTACTCCCGTTGCTCGTACACTGCTGTGCTGGGCCTTTTTTCTGACTAAGAGCGGATTAGCGAAATTGAGACGGAGGAGCATGCGCAACAGCGGCAAACGGTAGCTCTTTCCTCTTCTCGTTCTTTATGTTTTTCGCCAAAAAAGGCAAGAGACAATAAAATCTCAGATCTGCAAGCGTAAGACAACCAAAAAAATCAGCTGTTTGCAATATACGATATACACGTATAGCTTATTATTTTTTTTTTCTTTTATCTCCTACATACCTTGATTAACGTTTTTTCCTTATTTCTTCTCTGTTTTAATATTTCGGGATTTTAGGCGACTTGCCTAATATAGAATAAGCGCTTGATTCCCTTGGCCAAAAATACTGGCTTAAGCTTGAAGGCTGCATAGGATTTTGTAATTATTAAAAGAAATGTAAAAATGTACAATTACTTTAATAATTACTTTTTCGGTTTCCACGACCAGATAACTGCCTTATTGCGTTGACTTAACCCAAACTTGTGGGTGATTGCAAATTAATTCTCGGATTAATTTGTAAGCTTCGGATTGAAGCGTCTTCTCTTGGCTAGATCTTCAAAGGAAAAGACCAGCGGAAATGTTTTAAAGAAGCAGATCACTTCTGTTCTGCAACTTTTGACATGGGCTGTGACACTTGACGTGTTGACATTGCAGGTTGCATCAAACTCTTATCGGCAATGGTTTGAAACTTGGCTGAATATCGTAAGGCGCGAACTTAGAGTTTAAAAGTGCCTTCCAATGCAATTTTGTATTTCTTTATTTAATAAAAAAATTGTAATCTTGAATTATATGGGGATATTACAGTTTGGAGCTCCAATATAAATTTAAAAGTATTGAAATTCTTAAATTTTTGAAATTAAGAAATCGTTTTTGAAATGAGATCGTCAAATTTGACTCTAGTAAGTTAAATCTGATTGCGAAATCAAGCTTTAAACGTGGCGTTTTAAGTACAAAGTACTTGATATTTTCGCTCAGTGTAAGCGTAAGTGTTTATACAAGTATATTTGCTTAGGGCCACCATTTTGATTTAACATTTCTAGCGTTTCAGGGGAGGAAGGGGGCTTCGACGTCGCCGGCGGCGACCATTTTTGGGGATTCGCTTGCCGAAAATGTTGACTGAGACTCCTTTGTGGGATTTTCGTTTTATCAAATTGAAGCTTATGCTTTGTAGCCATTAGATTGCCTTACCTTTTGAACGAAAGCTCTGCGTTATTCAGATCTTAAGTATGGATTCTTTTTTGGGGAATTTTGCATACGAAACAGGTAGGTAAATATTTTTTTGTGGCTGATGGAATAACGAAAGGAAAAGGTAGCTGGATTACACTTTGACTGGGTCACTTTTATTTATAGTAACTGGTATTAGATGTATTGTGTTTCTATTTTATTGTTGAAACTAGTGCTGAGATTTATTTTACATTTTAAATGCGATGAAGGCTGAGTTTGTTTATCTCAATTAAGTTTCAATAAAAATGAACATTATCTATGTCCCCAACTTTCAGTTTGAAACTATTTTATTTCATCTAATCTTTTTTTTATTTTTAATTTATATACCAATTAGTTTTTATACTACTAGTTTAGCGTATCTAATTTAAATCTGTACCTTGATTGCAGCGATCTTAATCTCTTAATCGAGTTTAATCTCTTTAATTTCTTTCTATCGTTGCTTCATTTTTAGTATGAAGTAGTACGCTTAATAACCCTTTCTGAAAAAAGTCACACACCATTTATCTCAAGTTGATTTCTTGGCGAGCATGTAGTTAAGAACTGGTTCAATTAATCTAATCCCAAAGCCAAGTCTTCACTGTTTGCTTTCAACACAATTTCCACATTTGAAATAGCCCCTCGTAACTCCCTCCCAGACAGCTGTCGGCTGCTTCGCTTCCTTTTGGACCAAAGTTAGTGAAGCCTGCAAAACATATGCATTTATATAGGAACTACATCTGCGTCTTGTCCAAAGTCGAGCACCGAGCACGGAGCACCAAGTACTGAGTGCGGAACCCAACTGCAATTACAGTTTACAAATGTCCGCACAATTCACTGCACATGAAACACCATCAATAAAATTAGAGCAAAGGACATAACAGAACAGAGCAGAGCATAGAATATAATATAAGAGCATAAAAGGTAGAACAGAAGAGGAGCGAGGAGAGATGTAAACCAACAACCGCAGGCAATTGTTTATGGAGGGTAAACTCAACTCATGCCCGAGAGCCCATTAAAAACAATTTATTAAAAATTCTCTACGCAAATCCGTTTCGAAATTAAAATAACATCATTTTGATTGAATACTGTCCCGGACTCGACCGCAAAACATATGCTACCTAATTTTAAATTATATTACACAAAAGGCAAAAGCGTAAGGAAAATGAAAAGAAAAACCACTCGAGAACACACACTCGGTGAATGACTCAAGAAAACAAGAAGAACAAAGCCAGGGACAGCTCTTAAATTGCATTTGAGCCACAGACCGCAGTGCCTGGGTCTTGGGACCCGTAGAGACGGAAAATTTATATAAATTGACTTCTTTATTGTTCTTGCATTGCCCTCTAATTTCGCAGAATCTGTCGAGGGCTCTGGGCTCGACCAATTTACCACCTAAGAAGCCACAGACGCAGCCGCAGTAGCCTCAAACTTCAAACTAAAACCACGAAACTGAAGCTGAAATTGAACCTTAAACTGAATCTGAACCTGAACATCGACCACGACCACGACCTGATTGAATTTTACGCTTCATTTAAATTGAATTTATTATCCAGGCCTCCACAGCGCAGGTGGGCGCTCAGTTGGGAGCTCCTCTCCAGACCCGAAATCATAATTAATAGACACGCATACATTCTTGGGGCAAAGGTGGGGAGGAAAAAAAAACAAAAGTAAAAAGTAAAAAGCTTTCTTCCTTCCAACTTTTGAGCCTTATAAATTTCCACGCTTATTTCAATTACCTGGCGGCATTTTACTCAAGGAGACAAGACCTCAGGAATTTTTCGCACTTTATCATAACCCAAGTCAGGCCAAGGCAGCCTTAGGATTATGTCTTGACTCTCCAATATGTATGTGCTCCAATTTGTTAGCGACTTTATTAGGCTACCTTTTATTTTCCTCCTTGTGACCCAGCTGAGTTTTTTCCTTCCTTTTTATTTTTTTTTGGTATTTTTCCGATATTGTTTTATCCGCTTCGTTTGGCTCACGTGTTTGTTTACCTTGCTCGCAAGTTTTTTTCCTGTTGCTGTCAGAAATTTCAGTTACAATAATACAAAAGAACTTTTTACTTTACTTTGCTCGGTTTCGTTGGGTTTCTGGGTTAACAGGTTGTGCCCTTGTGCTTATCCCAGACTTAAGACTTGACTTTCTGCGAACCTGTAAGCACTCGACCTTAAAGACCTCTTTAAGAGTTGCGCCTGCCAGTTACCAGTTACCAGTTGGCAATAGGTATTGCCAGTTTCCTTTACATCTTTGAGTCATCAATCAATCAATCTACCAAGCAGTCGATACGAGTCATCAAGTCAAGCCAAGTGACAGGTCTGTTCTGCAAGTCTACGAATCAAATGCTAATCAAATTGAGACGCCTTCCATTTGCCAACTGCCAACAACAGTCGAAAAGCTTTTAGATTATGTAAATGTGGCCAACATTTATACAACTTTCATTCAATTCGATTACATTTTTAACATACGTGACAGTTTGATAACTTCAATAACTAAATTTTTGTTAAACTCTGTTTGAAAAATTCACATTTCATAACTAATTTATGAATTGTTGGTTTGTTTTTTAGATTGATTTGACAGCCGATTTCGAATTTATTTTATATGTTATATGAATTAATTTAATTTTATTTAACTAAATTTACATCTCTGTCATTGATGACTTTTATTTATTTACTCTATTTGTTATTTGAATTAAATTAGTTTTATTTAACTAAATTTCCGTCACTGTCATTGATGACTTTATAATTAACTAGGGGGCTCCGCCCCTGATCGCTTCGCTCGCCAACCCCCGCTCGCTTCGCTCGCAAAATTGAAAAGAAGGTCTTTTGTTGTCCAGCTTAACAAACTTAAACTGCTCGCTTCGCTCGCCAACCCGCAGCTCGCTTCGCTCGCCAACCCGCAGCTCGCTTCGCTCGCAAAAATTTAAAAGAACTTCTTTAGTTGTCCGGTTTAACAAATTAATACAATATAAGAGGGTCCGTCCCCTGCTCGCTTCGCTCGCAAAATTAAAAAGAAGGTTCTTAGTAGTTGGCTTTAACAAATTTATATAATATAGCATTTTTTGTAAAAAAAAACGGAAATATTCAACTTCCGCTGTCCGCGGTTTCAATGTTTCTTCTTGCTTTGGCTAAAACTCAGATTTAGTGAGTTGGCGGGAAAAATCCAGATTTGGCGGGAAAATGCTAAATTTGGCGGAAAAAAGCTAAATTTGAGGAAAATTCAAAATTTATCAAGAAGAGTTAATGTCTGAGTTTTCTAAGAATACCTCATACAACAACAGAGTTTTTGATTCTAAAGGTTAACTTGCATCCGATTAATCCTATGGCAGCTATATGATATAGTCATCCGACTTTGACCAAATTTGGTAAGAATGTAAGAGACAGTCCCAAACAAACAATCTGTGGAGTTTGGTTGAGATATCTCAAGAAACAAAAAAGTTTTTCATACTAAAGGTTATTTTGCATCCGATTGTTCCTATGGCAGCTATATGATATAGTCACCCGACTTTGACCAAATTTGGCCAGAGTGTTAAAGACAGCCCCAAACATATAATCTGTAAGTTTGGTTGAGATATCTTAAGAAACAAAAAAGTTTTTCATACTAAGCAATTCTGTGACCTTTGACCTTGATTTTGACCCACTTACAGGTCGAATTTCGCAAAACGCCGTCTTATTGCACGATGAAATTATCTCACCTATGTTGTGTGAAAATTTCAGCTTTCTATCTTTTACCGTTTGGGCTGCACGTTGATTCTCAGTCAGTCAGTCAGTGAGTCAGTCAGTGAGTCAGTCAGGACAAAGAGTTTTATATATATAGATTACGCCATATTAACCTTGATTTGATTTCTATGCTTATTTATTATGTGAAATTGGCTAATTTGTGGAATTCCTAATCTTTCTTAAAATGTTTCCCCATGCAAAACTTGTTCATAATTATATTCAGGCCTGTTCCGGTTTTCACTTGTTTTTTGCGAATTTCAATCCGCAAGATTTGACCGAATTTCCCTTAAAATTCCTTTACATTTCCTACGAATTACCCTCCGAATTTCCCTTCCACATTGTGTTGAGTAATTTTTTGCAGAACAGTGCTGGAAAATGTTCTAAGCGAATCAGACATTTGCGTCAAAAGAATTTTCGCCTGTTAAAATAATTATTAATTATGTAATTTATTCATCAAATATTTATTTAATCATAAGTCGAAACATTTTTCAAAGGTAAAACCTACTTTTCTTATAACTTTTGTATTTTTGAAAGCGCGGGTTGATTTCAGTGCTGGAAATGTCTTTTTGCAGAGTTGTCAATTGTTGCACAGTGTTTGTTTACATAAATAAGCAGTTCTTTTTTGCATTAAATTACAAACAGTTTTGTCCAAACTTGCATTAAAAAAACTAGAAATTTAATTCCTTATTTTACGCAATACATAAAAACACTTAAATTGTGGTTTAAAATATGTACCAAAGTATTTACTACTTTCTTCATACACAAGGGCAGCCCTAATAAAGCTGCCATTCATTTTCACAAATATTTGCGGAAACCAGAACAGGTCGAGCAAATCCGACAAAAATGTTAGGTTAGAGTCCTATCGATTTTGGGGTATGATGAAAGAAAAATTATTTAAAAATCAAATAAAATATTTTTTTTCTTATCTGATAATGTAGAAATATTTCCAAAACATTGAAGTATTTTATAAATATTTTATTTTTACTTTAATTTTATGCTAAGCATGCCAAAATCATCGATTTAACCCTTCCGAATTCAAACTCACTTGCTCAATGTCACGTGAATTCAATTCGCAAAATCTTGCCGAAAGTGAAAACCGGAACAAGTGAGGGAAATTCACTTTCGCAAAATCTTGCCGAAAGTGAAAACCGGAACAGGCCTGATTGACTTTTATGGCGCATTTCCTTTTTAGTTTGTATATTTTAAGCAAGTATATTTCGGTATTTAAATGTAGATATTTATTTATGTCATAACATGAATAGTTGTCATTACAAAACACACCTTAATTTCGATTGAGCTCGCTTTATTTGTAGCCAGTATTTCGACTTAAAATTGTCAGCTTTATTTTAAGCCAACTCAACTTTTGACATGTTCGTCTGTCTGTCCCATTGTGTTGTGCGGTTGGCCTAATAAAAAAATTAAATTTAATTACCAGCCACAAAACTAATTTGAAACTTTATCTCTGGATCAGCACACACACACATATATGTACGCATACTAGAACAAAGCATTATCTAACATAAATTTCCCATTGCGTGTCCAAATGCTATTTGTTGTCTCTGGAACGCACTTTGTCAGTCCATCAGTCCATGAGGCAGTCAGTCAGTCAGTCGGACAGTCGGCATGTCAGTCAGCAAGCTAGACACACGTTTTAGCCAGCATTTCACCACTTTTACTACTATCTCTGCCATTTTCACACACACACACACTGACACTTCACCGCACCACACAAATTTGAGTGGCGTGCATTTTTGTGGTTTGCCGGTGGTCTCCCAAGTTATATGCCACTGTCGAGTCTGATTGCCTACGCACATTGTGTCCGGAGTAAGCTGGAAGCTGGAGGAGAACTCTCTTAGCTGGCCAAATGTGCTACGTGCTTTAGGCTAATAGACCCGACCTCCTCAGGGTGGGGAAAGGGAGGGAATGGCAGCTGAAGAGAGAGTCTGATTTAATTGGCTGCATGGAGTGGGATTATGGTCTTAGGCTTTGACTTTTTATGCCCTGTAACCACGTGAAAATGGGCATACACCGTGAAAGTGCCAATTTTGTTACAATACTTACTGCTTGCAGCGTATTGTATGACAATAACTTATATGTACATTTTAGATTCCCCGTTTCCCGTTTTATTTTAGACGATAAACTCGAGAAATTTGGTGTAGATCCTTATTAATATGTTTTCTATCTATTCTGAAAATTTCATAATGTTCGGATAATAGAATTTGAAGTTATACATAAATATATAACTGTTATTAGAGAGGATCGAGGAAAGCATAGCAAATATGTCAAGCAAATCATATGCGTGATTTTGGAACAGGGTAACTTCTAGACCAGCACTTCTTTTTTCGATTTTCACACATGATTTCGAAACTTTATCGAAGAAGTTAGGCATGAGAATGGGAATGGGACTTGGAAAAACGCAAGTACCATAATAATAGAAGGCTTAATATGTTGCATCGTAAATTTCCGTTATATCCGTAATTGTCAATTGTGCGTGTCATAAAAATCAATTTGAACGAGAGAATAAAAAGAAAATGCCATTTTACGATTTTTCAATTAAACAAATTACCCGAAACAGTTGCTGGGCTGCGTTTTAAAATAGTTTGGCCGTAATGGAAAGTGGCACGCGTTGAGCATTGATATCTCTTCTGTACGTTGCACGTTGCATGTTGCATGTGGCATGCGGGTCGATGGGCCATCAAATTTAATTTACAATACAAATTTCAATTGTTGACGGCGCTGATTTAAATAGTTTTAAAATTAATTGCGCGGTATTGTTAAGCCAAAACACAAATCGCCCACACTTCTCAATTCTCCAAGTATGATATTTATTACGAGGGTCTCACAGGAACTAGGGCCAGGTTCAAATTTAAAGCCAACGAAGTGCAACGAATTGAACGAACTTTTAATTTTTCTTTGAATTTCCGCTAGTTTTTGGCTGGTGACAAAAACATTGTGCGCTCAATTTTTCAACATTTCGTGCCCCTCGTCCTCGCCCCGTCCCCGGGACATGTCAGCGACCTTTTGGCGACTCATTGGCTCCGGCTGGCTGACCTGACCCAACGTAGTTCTGGCCACAGCCACCGACATTACCGCCGGGGTCTTGTTTTTGCTGCTGCTGCTGCTCTGCTGTTGTTGTTGTGTCAACCAAAGTGTTATTAATGGCTTGTTTTTACTAAATTTATTGCTTGCTATTTATTAATTTATTGACTTTAAATGCAATTAGATAAGAAAAGTGCACTGCAGTGACCATGGTCTCTGGCGCTGTTTCTGCTCGCCGCTTTGGGCGCCTTTTCCTCTCTTGGGTTCAGTGCGTTTTTCTTTTGATCATCAGACGTGTGTGCATATGACATGTGTACTATAATTCGAGTATCCACTGCAGCTGTGCGATAACACAAATTGCCATTTTGCGGTTTAATAATATTTTATGTATTATATTTACGAGTCAATATTTTATTATGCGAGCCAAATTAAATTCTGTATTACATAAAAAAAGCATGCTGTTTTTAATATCTTATAAAAAACTTTTAGTAGTGTGTTTTCCCAAATTTACTAGATTATCTTAATAAGGTTATTTGAAACCAGCTGAAGACAAAAGATTGCTTAGTTTCATTAGCACAACCTCAATGGACTCCAAGTTATTCATGATAATTTAGACACCCAATAAAATCACATCTTAAAAGATATTCTGATAAGTTTGAGCACCAAACCTCACAGGATTAGCACAAAGTGGTCCTGAGATATCAGGCAATTTTAAAATATTCTATAAAAAATTCTTAATTATGTTATATTTATAAGTGAGATTTTTTTTTGTAGTTAACAATGTTTTTATTATTCTTATGAAAGCCTAGCACTTGCATAGACCAAATATTACTGTATTATTTTAAGTAGTTTCTGAGTTACTTGGGGAAATTACTACATTCAGAGGTTCCACTCCTCTTAAACTTAATTACGCACTGTTGAATGCGTGTAAATCAAGTTTCATGACATTATCTTTACAAGGTCCTGAGATATCAGCTCGAATATAAATACATATTGGGACATAACATTGTTTTTATTGGGTTGTCAGGCATTTTGGTAACCCAATTTCCAATATGTATAATAAGTATGTGCATATTAATTTGTTTGTTTTCGCTTTCCTTACAACTCCGCCTCCTCCCCAAAACATGTCAAACACTCACTCGTCGGCCCAGTTGTGTTTTCGTCTCTGCTTGGTTCAATCAATAACAATTTAAAAGCTGTTGGGACAACATGTGGCAGGGCTCCAATAGCTCAGCTATGCCACCTCCACAGATTGCAGCAATTACGCAACATGCCATGCAACAACAACACCAACAACAACAACAACAACAACAACGACAACTCCAAGCCAAGTCAAGAGAAACGCCACATTGTGTGAGGAAGAATGAGAATGTGAGATGGGAGAATGGGAGAGTGGGAAAACAGGAGAATGGGGGATGTTCCTACCCTAAAATTTTATGTCACATTTGCGTCACATGCCGAACAGCCGAAAAATGCCAAAGAAATAAGCTGCAAAAGCTACAAAAAATAATATAACAACAATCTGTATATATAAATAGCTGGCGAAATGCGACAAAATACGACAAAACACCATAAAAGTTAAACAGTAATTTGACATAGACGACAAGAGCATATGTGGGAATAGCAACCATCCATGGGATGTGGAGTGTAGGGAGGCCTCCTCCTCTGACTTTTATTTTAAAAATGGTTTACAAATTTCGTCTGACATGAGTAAATATTTTATAGATAAAGCGTTCAAGTGCGTGAGTCTGTCCCTCGGCAGAAGCGTAGGCGCGTGAGCTATTTAAGGAAAAAGAAGACTGAAAGGAAAAAGGTCCTAGCCAAAAAAAATATGACCTAAATAGGCCATAATGGAGCACATGTTTCTGTTTAGATAAGCTCTGGTCAGTTGAGGGTTCTTTGAACTTTGGCCATTGTGATTTGTTCTAAAATAACAAACTCTCGTCGTATTTTATTTTTGTGGTTTCAACTGCTGTTGACATTTTTCACATTGTGGTTCACAGAATATTTCTAACCATTTTTCGTTCTTTGTTATACCCTACACAAATGATGGGCGTAAGTAATTTATAACTGGTTTAATATTGGAGATGTAAATTTTTATACTCAGAAAATAAAGAAATTAAAGCGATTTAAGAACTAAAACTTTGAAGATAGAGCTTTGATTTTAGGTGCACATTTATATTAAGTTGTCATTTTTATATTCAAAATATATTTTTTATAAATTAGAAAACAATCAGGAAAGTATCTTTTGCATTATTTTGGTTTTAGTTCCTCTTATTTAATTGGTCTATCTTTTGGTAAATTTTTGATATCTAGGCAATCGTTTCCTGCCTTTCAATCCCGAGTCAGCCACATGGCACCATCATAAACATGTTCATCATCGCTCGTAAGAAACCACAAATCAAAATGTCAAAATTGCCACAGCTGTTGATGTCTCTATAAAGGTTGCATCTCTCTCTCTGTCTCTCTTCCATCGCAATAACTGGAACGGAAACTGGCAACTGGTAACTGGCAAACATTGTGGCTACCGTTTGACCTGAGGTAAGCAACCACTGAACCACCGAGCCACACTGTAACAGCAGGGAAACGCATTTGGAACTGCTAATTATGCCTGCAGGCTGGGAATATGCTCAAGATCATCATACAAAATATCCCAAAAATTATGCATTACATGCAACCGTTTTCCGTTCTTTTTTTTTGACTTATTGCCTTTATTTTTGGCTCCTTTTGGGCACTCTTGAAAGCAGCAGCAGCAGCTCCTGGTACTCATAATTACCAAATTATAGGCTTACCCTTTTGCCTGACTGATTAGACTCATTTACAATACAAATTTCTGCCTCGACCGGTGGAGACTCCTTCGCTCTCAGAGAAAGGTAAGGTTGCAACCCACGTTCGCTTAATAGACAAATTAACTGTGTTAACTCCAGGGGCAGCTGTCTGGCTCAGTCCGATTGTCTGTCTGGCCTATACTTAGCTTCGATAACATCTTGTAAATATTGTGTAATTTTTTATAAGTTTCCCATAATTATAGTGGCCATGTTGTTAGGCTATTTGATTTATAAGTGCACATAATTTGCTGCAGTTTGCAGTTTGGTGGTGGATTTCTAAGAAATAACAATTATTGAGAACATTATATCAATTATTGTTATTGGGAGGTTAGAGTTTAGCTTAACTTAAGGTAACTAGTTTTACCTTTGTATGTACATATATGGCAAATACTGAAATTTAATCAATAAATATTCCACTTTGCACTCATTCTCTGCCTTAATATTTGAAGCTAGCTAGCTTATAACTAAGTTTATTAAAGAGAAAACTCATAGATTGTAATCTTATATCAATTGCCTGAATTTTAATTTCCATTTCCTGCTTATCTTTCAGTTTACCTAAGGAAAAAATGGCTTGGGAATAGATTATAATCTTAAAGCAATTATTTTCTACCTATGAAATACCTTTCTAAAATTTAACTTTTGGCCAATTCACTTGTCAAGTCAAGTCTACGGAATATCTATCTTTTCTCTTCCTGAATATATCTCTGGCAATTTATGAAAGTGTTGATTAATTTAATGTGTAATTCACCTAAAATGACTTAATCCATCTGGTTAATTGTACATATATTATTTTCCAGTTAAAGCATGAAAATTTTTTTTAAATTTGTTTCATTCAACTCGTATCTATTATGCTTTACTTCTTTTTTCAATACATTCCATTAATTTAGTAAAGGTAAAGTGCTCTTAAAATAAGCTGAAATCCATTCAATCACTAAATAGTTTTTTCTTTTCCTCTTCTTCTTCACTTGTACTCCTCCCCTCTGTTTTTTTAGTCAGTACTTAAATTTTATTGAATATTATTTGTTTGTTCAGTTCCTTCATTTTAAATAACCCCCTTTTAGCTCATCCTCGACTTTTAGTGTGGCAGTAAAAAAGAGCTCATTGAAATGTTTTGAAATGTTTGCTGTAGGTTCTCTTCTATCCCCCCTCTTTCCCCCTCACGAGTTCTCTAGCTACCTAGAGACGTCCATATATTTTAATAGAGTTGTTTAAGGTAACTGTAAGTTTTTAATAGATTTTCGTGTTTCAACAACGCTGGCAACTTAAATCAATTTGATTCAGAGTGCGTTTTAACAACAATTTTTAATGGCGTATTTTGAATGGTTTTTCATTGCACGTCTGGCAATTTATCATGGGGGCCTCTTAACGAGCCCCACGAATGCGTTGACTATAAACAAACAATTAAAATCGAGAAAAAGCGCAACGAGAACTCAAACTCAAAACTAAAACTCAACACTTTCATTAAAGCAAAGAGATACCAAATACCAAATACAAAATACACAACTGAATTGGGCAACAATAAAATATCTTTATAGCTGGGGGAAGTGGAAAGAGGATGAGGTGTGTGGGGATGCGATGTAAAGCTGTCATAAGGCATAAGGCAGCTGATGGGGTCGATTCTTTGTTTGCCTCTGATCGGAGCGAGAGTATAAACAAAAACTGAATGTGACTTAAATGATAAAAATGTCAGAAAAGTGTCAAATGACGTCGACGAGGGCGACGAATGATGATAAAGAGCTGTGACTAAGCAGCAACCAGGCGACACCTTCCCCCCCTTTCACCCCTTACTTACCCCTGTTTCCCCCTTGTCAATTAAACCTCGTTCCATACTCAGTGTCTTGTCTGCTTTAAAAATTGACAATAATTAAACGCACGGGACACATTTGCCTTATGGAATTTCTTTTCTACATATATCCCGTCTCCGCCCGCTGACTGACGATCATATTGCAGTCCACTCTTTCCAATTGCAGTTCCAGTTCCATACTCCTCTTTCTCGTCTCCAGCAACGCCCCCTGCTTCCGCTGTTGTTTTGTGGCAGCCTCTGGTGATCTTGCCGCTTGATTTATGCGCCGCCTTTACTGAAATTTTGTATCTAAATGTGGCATTTAAGTTATCAACAACAACAGGCAACATGCAACAAGCAACGTGCAACATGTAGTGTCCGTCCATGTTCTGGCTGGCCATCTGCCGCCTGGCGGGACGCGTTCTTCTCCTCCGTCATCTCCGTCTTCTTCGTATTCTTTCCATCACCATCGAGTTATTCTCAATGCCCTTCAGTTTTCTGTTTTCAGCTCTTGCCTCATTTCTTTTGTGTGCGTTTCTGAAATCCCTGAAATATTTCGCGGCATGATTTAGTTGCATTTCACGCACATCACACGCAACGCACAACACGGCTTAGTGCCCCAAAGAGGGCAACGGGGGGTGTGTCTGGTGAAGCGGAAGGGGGGAAATATGGATACATTGTGAATGCGAGTTATTCGCGTGTGCGTAGCTGGCATACTTGTATCTTCATATTCCGCAAGGGCCACTCTGGGTAGGTGTGCCCCACAGCAGAAGAATCTCTCCCTGCCTGCTGTACCCGTATCCATTTCCCATTCCCAATCCCCTCTTCTTCCTTCTCCACTCGCAATCAGTTTTCAGTTCCCGCTGCGTAAACTGTGTGCCATCAATTTTTTTCTGATATTTACAGCAAAAGTCGAACAAACTGGCGGCCCATCAAAATAATCTGCTACAGTTGGCCATTATAATTATGTGGAGACGTTTGTTGAAGCCTTTAGATTTCTTTGATAATAATTTATTATATTTATTTATCTTTTGTGATTAATTTGTGTGACCAGAAAAATTGAAAATAATACGAAAAAATTAATATTTTGAGTATACTATTTTAAATAATGAAAAAACCAATTACCATTACAGAAAGTTGTAATGTAGGCTAAAAATCTCGTTATATTTAAAATATTTTTACTATTTTTGACAAAGAAATATTAAAAGATCAATTTGCATTATGAAGAATTAAACAAAAATAATGCTCTTTGAACTGCTTCCACTTTCTTTGAATAATATTAAAATAAATATTAAATGTAATTAATTTTATGGACTCATATTTTTAAAGTTATTTATTTATTTATTTATTTATTTAAGCAAACATTGCTGCCTCTAGTTATTTTACAAATACAATAAAAATATACATTATACAATAGATATTAGAATAATAAAAGAATTTAAAAAGAAAAGAAAGCCTAAATGAATTAACAAATTTAGTCTAATAACACCACCGACACGATGGGGGTATTTTATTTGCCAGTCCGGCGAGCTATGCCCCTATTCACAGCCAAGGTCTGTCAGTGGCGTTATTAGAACCTAATTTTGGACAGGAAAAGTGAAAAAATAAAGATAGTACAAAATAAATAAGACTTAATTTATAACTTAAAATTAAAGTTAAAGGTAGAGTAAGGATTGATAGGTAAATTTATTTATTTATTTATTTATTTATTTATTTATTGTCTGGCTAAAAGCAGCCGACACAGCAAATAATACATTAAAATTATAAAATATATATATTAAATTACAAAATAAATTAAAATGAAGTTTAAAATTAAGATTCTAAAATTCTCTGGGGAATCTAAAATGAAAAAGAAAATGATTGGCCCAACATTTGTTGCTAGGATTGGGGAAAACCCAGAAAAACCCAATCAGACCAAAATGATATTAATGAGTAGTTAGTTGGTTATATTAGTTAGACATGATAATATAGAGGCTTTAATAGTGAGCGGAGAACACTCGAAACTAATCGTAGGGTACAGTCTATTATAATCTGCACACATAGTACGAAGAGGTTCGTGCAATTCCCAGTTAGTGAAACAACGTTGGAGATATAAAGGATTAAAGTTACGAGTTACTCTAGAAGGTACATTGAAGGTTATTTCTTCCAACAAATTCGCCGAGTCTATATGACCGTGCAGTAATTTGTGGATGAACATTACTCCAAGCATAGTTCTACGGTTAGTAAGAGAGGGAAGATTGAGTAAGAGAAGTCTACTAGAATACGAAGGCAACTGAATTTCCGAGTTCCAACTCAAGCCGCGTAAAGCAAAAATTAAAAATTGTTTTTGAACCGACTCTATCCTGGCACGATGGGATTCATATTGAGGAGACCACACACATGATCCATATTCAAGAATTGGACGCACAAGAGACGTGTAAAGAAGTTTAGTAGTAAAGGGATCATCAAATTCCTTGGACCATCGCTTAATAAACCCGAGAACTCCCATTGCTTTATTGACAGCTATAGCAATATGCTTATCAAATTTCAGTCTATGATCTAGAACTATACCCAGGTCATTAACTGATCTTTCGGAATCATTTAAGCATTCCAATATAATGCCATTAAGTGAGTACTGTGAAATAATGCGGGAAGATCTATAGAAAGTCATAACTTTACATTTTGAACTATTGAGATTTAATAAATTATCTTGGCACCAAAGATGGAAAGCATTTAAGTCTGCTTGCAAGAGACTAAAAGAAGAAGGATCGCTATACGATAAACAAAGCTTGACGTCATCCGCATACATGATAGCATGGGAGTGAGATAATAAAGATGGAAGATCATTTATAAATAACGTAAAGAGTAGTGGACCAAGATGACTACCTTGCGGTACTCCAGAAGTAACTTTAACTGACTTTGAAAATGAATTTTTGAAAATAACTCTTTGTGTTCTGTTACTTAAATAATTTGAAATCCAAAGAAGAAGATTGTATGGAAAACCAAGAAGATCAAGCTTATGAATGAGTAGAGAGTGGTTAACGGAATCAAAAGCTTTACTAAAATCAGTATAAATAACATCAGTTTGCATCTTTTTCTTGAACCCTTTAATCACTAAGGAAGTAAACTCTAGTAGGTTAGTGGTTGTAGATCTACATCTCATAAACCCGTGTTGAGTAGGTGAGATAATAGAGCTACATAAGTGTTGAAGATGTGAGGTTATAATTTTCTCAAACATCTTCGGAATAGCAGACAACTTGGAAATACCCCTATAGTTCTGAGCATCGGACTTAATACCCTTTTTATGAAGAGGAATAATATAAGAATCTTTCCAAAGCGCTGGGAAAGAGGAGGAATCAACGGACAAAGTAAACAACTTATGTAATGGTCCGCATAACGATTCTGCACAGTACTTAAGTACAGACGCAGGCACACCATCGGGACCTGGTGCGTGCACTGGCTTAATCGATTTAAGATCGCAAAGAAGCGAGCTTTCTGTGATTAGAGGGCTGTAAATACAGTTAGAACAGCTTAACCTATACGGGTAAGGCTGGCCAACACGGAAACTACTCGTAGAATAAGTAGTTTGGAAAAAGTCAGCAAACAAATCTGCTATGGATTGATCAGTATTAGCTTGAATATCGTTGAAGACAACAGAAGATGGTAATGATGAGGCTTTACGTTTAGAGTTTACAAATTTGTAGAATTGCTTCGGATCTTTAGAGAATTCAAGCTTACAACGTCGCAAGTAATTATTATAACATTGTGAGTTAAGAACTAGAAAACTAGAGCAGGTAATTAAATATCGTGAGAAATCATAAGGATTTCCAGATTTTTTATACTTTTTAAATTGCTTGGATTTCACATTTTTTAAATGTGATAATTCTCTAGAGAACCAAGGAGGTCTATTGCAACTAATTGGTGATACAAGTGGAACACAGATGTCAAAAAAAGAGTTAAGAGTATTATAAAAAAGCTTAATGGCATTATCCAAGTCAGAACATGTGTATAGTTGAGACCAATCAGAACATGAAATCAGAGTGTTTAACTTATTAAAATCAGTTTTACAAAAACTCCGTACTCGCTCAAGTGGCTGAGATGATAGAGCAACAGGCCACAAAGGTAAATTAATATGTGCGTTTAGAGTTGGGTGGTAAGGGTCTTCCGGAGTTACCAATGGATCAATCCTGGATACGATGCTATTATCAGAGTCCAATACAAATAACAGGTCAAGTGTTCTGTTAATAGAATTGCACACAGGATTGATTTGCACCAAAGAAAGCTCAGAAAGACCGTCAATAAATTCATGAGAGCTATCAGGAAAAAGTGAATGCGAGTCATTTGAGGAAAACCATCGAACATCTGAAAGATTAAAATCACCAAAGACAAAAAGCAAGTCAGTGTGAGAAAGTAAAGATGATATAAATTTAATAGCAGTCAGGTGACTATCATATAAAGTGTTATCAGAAAGGGGTGGAATATAAGAACATGTTAAATAGATTGAAAATTTAAGAAAAGAAACTTTCACGCAAATAAACTCAATGTCAGAATTAAATGTGGTTGAAATAGGTTCGGAGGACAGATTAGAATCCACGGCCAACATCACTCCGCCACCTTTACGAGCTATACGATCACATCTATATATAGAGTATTTGGACGAAAAAATAGAAAAGTCCGATGTGGCAGGCTTGAGCCAGGTCTCAGTAAAACAAATGACATCGAAATCAAAAGAATGACTATTGAGATATAGATTAGAGAGTTTACTATTAAGGCCTCGTACATTTTGATAGGCAAGAGTTAAAGAGGAAGTTAGTTTTTTGATGCTTCATTTGAAGATGAAGCAGATGGAGAGGAACCAGCACCTGAGATCGGAGCCCGATCTCTCTTTCGAGTAGAATTTCCCTTGTATTCTGCAACAAAGATATGTTCGGGCCAGAAGTGTTGATGACAAATCTTGTCAAAAACCTTCTCCGAACACGATATCTTGAACGAAGAGATTTCCCTAGGGTAATTAAAATTAAATTTATCCACCAAAATATCAGGATCCTGTATAATGTTTTGGATGTAAGCCTTAACATCATACGAGGACTGATCTTTGGCAAGCCTAGAAACAAAGACATGCTTCATGGGCTTCGGGGGAGGAACGCCTTGGAGGGGCTTAGACACGCGAGGAGGTACGACAGTCAAAGTATTGGCTGCCGTAACAACTGGAGTGGAATTTGATTTTACTCTATTGGGAACAGACGGGGCAGGTGAGACGGAAGCTGCACTATCGAGTGGGTTATGGTCAGTCCTAGCTTGCTGAGAAGTAGATGGCTGAGAGTTAACAATAGATGGCTGCAGACCCAGGTCTAATTGCGGGATTGAAAATGATAACTGCGCCTGGCGCGGAGCAGAACTACTCTTTTTACGTTTAGGAGGCTCATTTAATAAGGATGAATTATTAAATAAGTTCTCCATATCAGAAAAGAGGACATTTGCCTTATGAAATATCTTCGACAAGTCCTTGAAACTATCTCTAGTTCGCTCCATAAATTTACGAACTTGCACCTCTATGTCCCGGCAAGTATCACAGCGCCATCTCAAACCATTGTTCTTCTCAAGACAATCTTTGACTTTCACAGTGATACCAGCACATTTCAAGTGAAAAGTCCGGTCACAAAAGAAGCAAGAAATAAATTCTTGCTTAGGATCAGGTCCATGACACTTATTATAAAAACAGATTAGATCAGACGACATAATAAAACAGGGTATTTTATAGTCGACTATAAAAAGAAAAGTAAAGTGGTATTCTCTCAGGGAATGCTAATCGAAATGCAAAGCACAAAAAGAGATGACAGGCAACAACAAAAACAAAGCTTGTTCACAAACGGCCGCTTGAAGTGCAGAATGCACGCACAAAGCAACAGAAAAAGAATGAGTGAGCAAACACAGACAATGCTTGCAAGCGCTACAACAGATTATCAGTGAGAGCACGAAGAGCGACACTGAGAGCGAGAGAGCAAGTTAACAGCTGTTAATTACCCAAACAAATGCAGAAAGAAAGAAAAATAAACAAAAACAAAATACTTTGATGCCCAAATTGAAAACACAAATTGTAATTGGTGTAATTATTGAAGACAATCACTGTTTTAACACATTAAATGCACCAAAAAGACACCGACTACGTAGTTATTACAACAAGACAAACACTTTATAATATTTACGTGAAGAAATGCACTAAAAACAAGAAATATTACGGAGCACACAAAAACACGACTGAACACAGAGAGAGTTAGAATGTTATGAAAAGAGCAACCCGATGGGGGAAGTTTATTAGTTAGTTAGTTAGTTATCTTACTTATGTTAGGACTCTGTTCTATCTTCTATTCTATCTTAAATTAAATACAAAAAAAAGATAGATAGATAGAGAAAGAGAGAGAGATATAGAGAGAAAGAAGTGAATTTTTTGTAGGAGCTAATTTATGATTTATTTCAAAATATAATAATATTTTAACGATGCATTAAAATAGGATTTTCGTAATTTATGATGTGTATTTTGTTTTTATATGCATACATAATTATTTTATTTGTAATGAGTATTTATTAAATTATAATTAAGAAATCTAAATCGCTTCTTATGCTCACTTATATGCCCTTTGAATTATTTTGTAGCGCATTTAAAATTTTGCAGCTTGACGAAATTCGTTTCCTTCACAGTTTGTAGTTTTGAGTGTTGTGCTGAATCTCTGGGGCTCCATGGGGTTTACTTATGCATAAAGCGAAGACAAAAGCGTAGCCAGAGCAACAGCTGCCTGCCAATCGACTCATCCCTGAACCCAAAGCCTAAAGTCCAATTCCTTTATGACGCGACTTCAGGTTTCCTCATTTTATTTTCTCGCTTTTGTTTTATACATTTTTTGATTTAAATACACTTGAGGCTCTTAATTATATTGCTGCGTGTTTTGTTTTTGGTCTTCTTTTGTTTGACCGAAAACAGAAATCACCTGCGGCGATTCGATGGGTTTTCGCTTTGTTTTGCTCACTTTTTTGTGGTTGATGTTGTTCTTATTGTTGTTGTTGTGGCTGTTTGTTGTTTTTGGCATGTGTTTCATCTTCATCAGCAGAAAGCGGAAATTTAGTTTTCGCTAATGCGCGCTAATGAAGCAGCTCGTGTCAGAGTCGCAGTTGGAGATCCGGAGGTTGTCGAGCTGCTAGGCCAATTCGATATTAGGAGCAGGCGTTTAGTTAACTATTGCTAATTAGCTGCTGCTCTGCATTTGCTATTGTGTTAACCTGGCCCAGCTGTCTGGTTATCATAATTAACAAGCTCGCGCATTGACCAACTCATACACACACACACAGATACAAACACACACACTTCCAATTACACCCATTGCCACCAATCATCTCGACCTGGCCACCCATTGAGTTTTGCTTCCGTTGTTGCCTTTTGGGGGCAACACAGCGAGCACTTGAACTGCGTCAAGAGTGGACCACACAGATACACACACACATATATATAGACTCAGAAAAAAAACTCTCACTCACTTAGAAGACCTCAACGTAGACGCCTGACAGTTGAGTTGGACAGGCTCGAAGAGGCGTCGTTTGTCGAGTGCCTTAAAAAGGAATAAAAATAACGAAAATACGTATATTTTGCCTTTTCTGTTGCCTTTTCATACAAATTGAATTTACTGTCATAATTGTATCCATAGACTCACTAAATACTCTATTCTGCAGACTTACAGTAAGGTGTGTCGCATGATATATTTATTTATTTTTTAAAATTAATCATAAAAGTATAAAAACATTATTTGCCATTAAAATATTTAATATTCTAAATTTAAATTTTCATTTAATATTCACAAAATGTAATAAAAATATTTGTTCTTAATTTTTTGGCTAATTCAATATTTTAAAAGTCTTTTTGCACAATTTACAGCTGATGGAATAAATAAACATAAGGCAAATTCAATGAATAATAAATACACATAATCTAAAAATACAAATTTTTTCATTTTTTTTTTTTTAAATTTCTGCTACATGCAATGGTTGCTTATAGAATATTTGAAGTAATACTATTTAATAACCTGCGGTTAAATCTCTGATCTCTGATCGGAGATCTTCCTAGAGGTTTTTAACTTAACTTTTTTTCATTGATCTGATTGGGTTTTTCTGGGTTTTCCCCAATCCTTGCAACAAATTTTGAATCAATTCAAATTCTTTGCATACCCCAGACTTAACTTAATTAACTTAATATATTTTCTTATCAGTGTACAATTAAAATGTACATTTATTTAATTTATTACTTTAAAATTTTAGGTTTAGTTTAATTCAATAAATTTATTTGTCATAATTCATTTACTTTTTGTCGAATGCTTTTAATCGTGCTATAATAATAAGTAATAAAAATAATCGAAATAATACAGATCACATAGAGCATTTAAAATTCGTTGTGTGAGTTTTTATTAATTTATTTGGTATTTTTTGTAGTGACATTGCCTTTGGGCGCGACATTTTTGTCAGGAGGCTGCGAAGCGACGCGACGCCAGCGTCATGTTTTATGTGGAAAAAGTGCAGTCGGACGGACGGTGTGACGTCTCCGAGGGCAACTCGGAGGGAGTCTGGGGAGAAGTCAAGTGGTGACAGCTCCGGTTGTTGTCAGTTGGGTCTGTGGCTGATTATGGCCCATGGTTGTAGAGCCTTGGCTACTGTTACGAGCACTGTTTGTTTAGACTCCTGCGTCCAGTCAGAAACTATACTCTGGCCACGATGATTTACAAAATCTCTAGAAAAAGTCCAGAAAAAAAAATAGAAAAAACAACGAAAGAACAACTCGAAACTCATTGTGGTTGTGGTACCTCTCTGGTATCTGGTGTCATATTGTTTACACAGACAACTGTGTGCGGTTTGATGTTGTTCTGGTTGTTGTTGTTGTTGTGGCACTTGAGGAGGGGATTTGTGAGATTAACGTGTTAAAAAATAAATATTTGGTCTAGTTAGTTTTCTCTGGCAATTTGTTATTCAGCTCTCGACAACAGCAAAAACAAACAGAGACTCCGACTCCGATTATGAATCCGACTTCAACTCAACATGCAAAGTTTTTCATTTCTGCAGCGTTTCATCTTTGCAGTTTTTTTTCCCGTCAACATCATCAACTCCAGCACATCCGCAACTCCGTCGTCGACGTCATCCTGGTCATGGTCATGGCACAAGTATCTACGGCTCTCACACTTCTTTCAACTTGTGGTTTGTTTGCCTCTATTTGAAATGTGCATAAATTCATTTCGGTAATGGGGTTTTCCTTGGATTGCCTCAGCTTGGATTGCATCCTTCATTTTTTATCCTGATCCCATTCTGTTGTGGGTGCTGCTACGGTTTAAGAGATTTGTTGTTGCTTCAAGCCATGACAAATTTGCTCTTCCATTGTGGTTCAGCTCCACATTTAATTAGCAACAGCTGACCCGGCTGCTTTTAAGTGCTCACAGTCTACACAGAACTAAAATTCAGTTAAAGTATACATAAAATTGAAACCCTTTTCTGATGCAATTGTAATTTGTTTTAACTGGCAAAAGGTCTGCTTGGTTTCCAGAAAATTTAAAACAATCCTATATTCAAATACTCATTTTATTATAAGTATGTTATAGTTTTTTGTATGGCACAAAAAATTAATCAATTACAAAATGCTTTAATACAATATAGTAAAAATTTTTATTTGTAAATACAGTCGAACTTCTCTAACTCGAATCACCACTATCCAAGAAAAAAGTTCGAGTTAGTTTTTTTAGTTTCTTAAAGGAAACTACAATTTAACTCATTAAAAAATACATTTTAAATTGTAAAATTTTCTTGTTATTTTCAACAATAAAAGATTCCAGTTTGTTCAAGACCCGTTAATATTCTCAAAAATTGGGGTTTTTCATTCTTTTGTTGTTTCCAGAAGAAGTTCCCGATTCAAATGACATCATCATTAATTTTACATTTTTTAATATAATGAAAACAGTTTTTGATATTTTTCAGCCACTTAAACTTGTTTGGTCCACTTTCAAACTCCTTAACTAATAAGTTTGAATATTTCTTTAAGCGATAGCCTTTTTAATACACGTGCTGGTGCCATGGTAAATAATCTTGAGCCGATGCGCTGACAAAGAAGTACATTGCGAACTGTTGAAAATCCAGGCCCGAAATAATAACAACACAGTAGTTGTTTAGTTTTACGTTATGATTTATATTTGATTTAAGCACGGCACAGCACATCGATCTACACCGCTCGCGAATCGCAGCAAGACAGACTGAGACTTAGCAACATTCAATGCGTGCTAGTCAAATTCGTCAAGCAACATTATGTTTCTAGACTATCGTCGCGACAGTCAACATGACGATCGATGTTGCTTTTGCATAGGACATGAATTTCACAATGTTGCAAACTATTGCATAATGTTGCAACATGCGTGTTGCTAAACTTAGTGATGAAATTCAATATTTAACACGAACATCTTTTCTATAGCAATTTCACTAGCCTAAATAATTGTTGATGCAATATTCTATCATATTGCATCTCCATATGTTAATGTACATGAATGTTATATATTTAATCGAGCCGGTAACAAAAGCATTAAATAGAAACGAAAAAAATTCAAACTTTATTGCAGATTTTCCCGAAAAATTCGATTTACCGGAGTACGGGCCAATATTTTTGTTCGAGTTAAGGAGAAATTCGACTTTATGGAAGCTCGAGTTACGGAAACAGAATTGTATGAAATTTGCTCAGTAAACGCTATTGCCACTCGATTCTGTTCGAGTTAGAGAAAATTCGAGTTAGGGAAGTTCGACTGTATTTAAAATAAAAGTTGCAATATTTTTTTATAAAACACTATAATTTTTGGATAGTAGCTCTTGAGATTACAGATTTCTTCTCTATTTTAATACTATTTTGTTGTTTTTTATCTATTTTTTTCACTTAAGACTTTTTAAGCTTAGCGAATATTAAATTTCAGCAATCTATTAAAAGAAACTTAAAAGTAAATCTTATAACATTATTACACAAGTTTTATATATATTTGAGCTCAGCAGCATAACTGTTAACATATATTTTAGGTACATTATTTATTTGCTATGCTCAAATTTTTGACATTAAGCTTTATAACATCTCAATAGTCTCGTAAATTTTCCTCTTGAATTTTTCGAATAAGTTAATGAATGATTTCAAAGATCCTGTGAAAATCGTTTGAGGCAAAATTCTCCCTGGTAAACCAGTTATGACAAATAGCAGGAGCCTGGCAAAATACAAAATTTGTGGTTGCAATTTTCAATACATTTTCAATGAATGAAATAGTTTTTCCCATGGCCATTAAATATGAATCAAAATAGAAGAACGAGTACAACAACCCTGTGAATAGATGACTAATTACGTCATGCTCAATTAGTTGTATTTGGGTCAGAACTCTATGAAGAAGGGCAGGGGAAGGGGAAACAGGGGTGTGGCCAGCTGCCCAAAAGGTGGGAGTGTGTCTGGTCAGTTCCGATTGATCGATATGGAAATTAATATGGCCCGAAATAGTTGGAAAAATTTAAATTAAATATAAATAAAGGACGAGCTAGCTGTGTACGCATTATTGTGCTCGGACGAGAATGGGTTAAGAACGATCCCTGGGGAACTTAGCTACGACCCTTGTTATGGCCCCTGCTGTTGTTGTTATTGTTGTTGTAATTGTAGTTGTTGACATTTCGTAGCGTAAATTGGTATTTACATATGTTCCGTTTGCCCGTTAACGGCAACGGCAATGGCAACGGCAATGGCAACGGCAATGGCATTGGCAACAGAGCCGATCAATGTGCCTCGCCTGCATTACCAATTGGGAAATTTTGTACATGTCCTTTGAGCTTTTCCTCCGCACAGACAGCAGCAGCAGCAGGAGGTGGTCAGGACTTGCTGTTGTAAATGTATCTCTGTATCTGTGTGTGTTTATTTGGTGATTGTCCTTTCGTCCACGTCGCAATGCAGCTGTTTCATGCCCATTTAACACCTTCAATCCGCTTTGCCGTTGCCTTTACCAATAGATACATAGATACACGAGTAGTAGTAGACACACATTTACACTTACATATACAGATACAGATACATTTAAATATGTATACATATGTAAGCACATATGTTGAGCTGGAAAAATATTATCGTCTGACATATAGTACACTGTTTGTCAGCCTGGGCATGTTTGCTCGCTTTCCCCTCACGTCCTTCGTGTATCTTCACTCTATATGTATCTGTATCTATCAGATGCACAAGGCAATTGGTTTATTTTCCAATACGGTAGCCGTTCAAATTGGGCAAGGAGTAGGAGTTGAGGGTGGGGCAAACGTAATTTGTGTAAACATTTGCCAGGCTTTCTCACTGATTTTTGCTCTCTCTCTCTCTCACCCATTCCTTTTCGAATCATCATTTTTCTGTATCTTTGTGTTTTTTCTTTTATGATAAACAGTGTGAGAATTCGTCGGCTGCCTCGTAAATTCCGTATTTTGAATTTTCACTTGCATTGCATGTCGATATTCGATTTTCCAATTTCGTGTTCGTCTCTTGTGTAAACACATCACAGCATTTCCATTTCTGCTCTGCTCTGCTCTGTTCAGATTCTGATTCAGATGTCTGCAAATTGTTAGACAACAAGCAAGAAATATTGTGCATAAATTTTGGCATATTACGAGCATCATCGATATCTGGGTCAATGATGTAGACTTTAAAGTCGACTATTGGGCTGAAATTCTAAAGAGCTGTTGCCAAAGATAAATTATGATTCCGTTTGTGTCAGTTGTAGTCACAGTTGAATGATAAAGACCTCTTGTGAGAGAGTTGAGCGCTGTTTCCCAGAGTTGAGCACTTTTTCCTGCACTCTCACCCAACTAAATGATCCCGAAAGATTCCACAGGGAGAGCACGCTTGAGTGCCGCAATGACACCACACAATCCCTAACAGAAATAGCAAGTAATGCCATGTAAGGACTCGAAATATTACCACCCACAGACTTTCGGGAGGATTCCAGACCATTTTTCCACTTTCCCATGAAAACAAGCCAACAGTTTACTCATATTTTTACACATAGATCATTTTTAATAGGGGTTGCTCGTTGGGATGCTGTTTTTCCTTTCCCTTTCGCTTTTCTAGTTAGTTTCCATGTTTATGAGCATTTAGTTAATCAGTTACGGCTCTTTGATAGTTAGGGAGTGGGAATCGACACGATTCGGGGGCGGGTTTGGGATTACAAAATTATAAAACACGTCACGCTTAATGAAACTTTATGGCGCCTAAAACAGAAGAGAACAGTCGAGAACAGAACAGGGTCACTTCCACTTACCTGTTCCCAATTAAGCGGCAGGTGTAGCAAGTTTACGAGTTGCAAGTTACGACCTCACATATCATTTCTCTCTCTCTGCTCATTGTTTTGCTATTGTTATTGTTATTTCAAGCGTTCAAGCTGCTCTTTTGCTATTTTCCCGCAGGAGTTGAAAATCCGTTTGGCTTAACAACAGCTCCGGGTACGAGTATTCGGCAGGGAAACACACGGACGAGCATCTCCGCGCCCCTTCCCTTCCGCGTGTTGTACACACAACATACATCAAAATTAACTGAAATGTCAGCTGCAGTGGCAACAACTATTTTCGCTGCCCAGTTGCAAGTTGTTGCTGCTTTTTGTACTTTTTATTTTATGTGTTTATAATTCATGCTCATTCATCTTACTACACATACTGCAACTGTCGCTGTCATATTGGTATTAAATGTTAAGCATAGAGAGAGACAGATAGACAGAAAGAGAGAGAGAGTGAGAGAGAGTGAGAGACCATTCCGATAGAGATAATTACAATTGTGTCATATTTTTCTCATTAGCGCTGTTCAGACTTTCTCATAGATGACACGTCGCCCCATCTCACTACACATTTCCAAACTCTACAACTATACGTTCATATATAGGGGGCTTGTTGCCACGCCCACATGTACATATATTTGAAGTGCGCACCTTTTTCGACTTGACTTGGCTGCTGTTTTTCTGTTTCTGTTTCTCATTCAGTTTCTGCTGTTGTTAATTAGCTTTGCCTGATTACTTTCGAAAATTACAACTGTCAACGTATTATTTATGACTGAAAATTCATTTCATTTGCAGTTTTTCGTTCTTCTTCCCACTTTATTCATCATTGCTGTGGAAAAGCATTAAAAAAACAACATTTGTTAAATTTAACTGCTTCGACAACAATTACGCTTTAAAAGAATTTTTAGCGGGAGCTCTTGAATTTCAGTAGATATATTTTTATTATTTAAATTTTTATTATTTATATTTTTATATGCATGCAGCTCAAGTCTAGTACCAGGAAACTGGTGGGATTATTAAAAAATAGAAACAATTTGCTATATTATTTATTCGACAAAAATATTCAGAGCTTCAGAAACTTCAGGATCAGAAAGATAAGAAAATGTAGCTTTTAAAGATTGATCAGCGTTAAATTAATTTTTTTAAATCAGGAATTGCTAAAAATTTTATAAATTCTGGGAGACTTACATCTTTATTTTATTTTCTCAAAATTGTTCTGTTTAAAAGATTTATTATTTAACACTGAAAATGACTTCAGTCTGTTGCAAACCCTTTTCACTCTCCAATCACTGAATGTCTTCAGCATTCATATTTATACCAACAACAGCTATAAAAATCACAAAGAATTTCCCTAAAATATGTCACTTTAAATTAACAGGAACACATGCGAGTATGGAGCACACCTCAGAGGAGAAACAGACCATGGAGGAAATTCCAGTTAACCTTTGGTTGACATCCCTGAAATGTATTGTATTTTGTGTGTGTGGATGCCTTCGCATAAAGCTGACAGAGATGATCAAATTATCGGTCTGACATGTAGCATAGGAAAGTATCTGGTAAATGCGATCGAGCGCTGATCAAATAAAGTGCCGCCGTGTCTAGGCCCAACCACAATTTGCCCCACTTGGCCAGCTGTGGTTTGAATGTGGTGCGGTGATGTGGTGTGAATGCAATCACTTCCGTTTCAATGATTCTGTTTGCCTCTTTGAAGTGATCGTGCGTGCTGATAAAAGCCAATGGCAGCCGAGTGTGCTCAGTTCCCTGTATCTTGTATCTCCACGTTGAGTATCTTGTATCTGACGGATAGGCATCGGCAACGACAACGGCAACGGCAGCGTCAACTTCAACGTTTACCTTGCTAGCGTTTTGTTTGATGTGCTCTGTTGATATTTTCTACGGCAATTAATTGATTGTGACAGATTGCTATGAAGTGCTCAACCCCCTCTCACAGCTGCACCCTTTGCCCCTACCCCCCCCCCCCCCCCACCCCTTCTTCCTTTCCATCTATCTCGCTGACTGACACTTTTGTGTTGTGTCATGCGTTTAAATTGAGAATGATTCTGTGCCCGTCTGGGGGCACATCATCGCCCGTTGTGCTAGACAATGTCTTCCAGTAAAAAGTAATACATTCTGTTTACATGGGGGGCAAATCTAGCTGCAATTGCCATAAAAAGACGCAAAAAAAGCTGACATTCGATGGCGTTTTCTGATATGCAAAGCAGATGTCGTTGCATGCAACATGTCGTATGCTGCAAGCTGCTTTCTGTTGAAATGTCATCGGATCTATTGTCCCCAACATGCATATTAATTTTATTGCCAACTATAACAAATCCATCGACAACAATTGTGAAACGCATTTAATAGTTGTACTAAAATGCAGCAACAATGCAAGCGACAACAAAAGAAATATCTAACGAAAGGACTAGAGAGTATCCGACGGAGAGTTGCCCTTTTATTAAATAAAATGCAAATATTGTTTAATTGAAATATGATAGGTTCAATTAAAATTTAAGTTTAAGTATTTTACACCTTTTTTTTTATTTATTTAAATTTTTCTTAAATTTTTAAAAAGAATGCGTAACTAACAATAACTTAAATTATTATAAAAACAATTTTAATTCGATGGAAAAGTTAAATTTAATAAAATTAAATTGTATTAAAATAAAGTTTATCTATATTGAATTTAATTTTTTTTTTGTATATAATGTATTTCATTTTTACAACTTAAAAACATACTGAGATATGATTTGAAAACACAGTTTGATATAAAATTTAATTAATTATCAACCGTCCCAAATTTTCTGTATCGAAAATAATGCAAAATACAAAGTTTTACAGAAAAGAGTTCGGCAAAGGCGGAAAGAAATATCTAGAATTAAAATATAATTAAAAAAGAGAATGCGTAATTAACAATTACTTTAACTATTTTAAAAACAATTTTAATTCGTTGGAAAAGTTAAATTTATTAAAATTAAATTGAATTAAATTAAAGCTTATCTATATTGAATTTAATATATTTATTTTGTATACATTGAATTTCATTATTACAACTTAAAAACATGCTGAGATGATTTGAAAATACAGATTGATATAAAATTTAATTAATTATCAACCGTGCTAAATATTCTATATCGAAAATATTGCAAAAATACCAGTTTTACTGAAGAGAGTTTTCTCTTATTTTTGAAAAATATTTTATTTATTATAACAACATTAAAATTAACATTAACAAACTTTTTCACAAATTTAGCTCGATATACCCTTAAGCAACAACTTTTAGTCAGAAATTAATTTTTTAATGACTCGAAATTATTTTCACTTTAAAATGTTTTATACGAAGTTTACGAAACTTGTCTTGCAGTCTATGTACTCTCATTGAACTCTTAGATACAGTGTATAGATAGATGGAGCAAAGGAGCAAGTGCATCACAGTTGACAACAAGTGGGGGACAGCTTCGAGTCGCCTGTGTCGTCTGACAGGCTGTCAGTGACAGAATACTGTCTGTAGTCAGTGTCGTCATTGTTGTCGTTGTCACCGTTGTACGCTGGTGGCATGCCACATGTGCAGCAACAGCAGCAGCAGCAGGAGCACAAAAACAAAACAAACTATAAGATTTTATTGCTTCTCGTATGTGAAAAGCAAAAAAAGAAGAAAAACTACGCGAAGCTGATGCTGCAGGTTGCTGCTGGTTGCTGCAAGTTGTTGTTGCTGCTGCTGCCAGTGGCAGGAAGCAACAAGCCGAAGCCTGGCAAAGCCCTAAAAGAAGCTTCATCCCTTCGCTGTCTTCCCTCATCCCCAAAACGGCAACTGCAAACAAGGGCGTTGCACGAGCTGTCAAAATGAGCAATTACTTTGCAAAAATGTTGCACAACTCACGTGTTCTATGCTGCCACATTTCCTCTCGCTGCCCTCTCTCTCCCCTATCTCTCTCCTCGCTTCTTGTCCCCCCTTAGCACTGCAGAAGTCGTTTGTCTTGCTGGGCTGCTGTTTGGGCCAAATTAACATTGCGCTACACTCCTCCCAAAACTTGGCATATGGAATATGGAAATTGATAGCATAACCTACTTATTGTTAAGTTTAAGGATTCATCCAGTAAACCTGCCTGTCTCAGCCTGTCTGCAGCTGCCAGCCTAATTAATTGCTTAGCCTAATTACCCAACAAACAGGTGTACAAGTTACAACAGTTTAATCTAATCAGCAGTTGCTCCTTGATCAACCAAATGTGTTACGACCTTAGATTTGAGTGAGTGAAAGGAGCAAATTGTTGTTATATCAAATTAACAAAATGAATTGATGTATTGTTTTTAGTTTAATAAAAAGTAGACAGTTTTTACTGTAGTTAGTTATATCTTTTTGTTCTATGCTAACTCGTTTCTCGTTGAAGCTAAGTTGCTGAAATTTTGGACATAAGCAGCTTTTTACTCTAGCTGCTAATATGCTAAAAATTTAAACTAATTATATAGAAACTTCAATTCCTATTTAATTCAGGCACAATCGTTAACATTAAATTACCAGCACAATTTGCTTTCTTTGGTCCTTTCTCAGCTCCTTTCTGTTTCTTAGCTGTTCATTACTTTACCTTATTTGCTAACTAGAATATTTACCAATGGTTAGCCACGCCCATTAGCAGCCCGCCCACTTTAAATCAGAGCCGTCTGCACTTAATGACATGACCACAATGGGCTGTAGACCATTAATATTTCGACTCAACCTCAAAACTCAAACTCAAAACCCAACCCAAAAAGTGCTGGCACTATTCCTGGACCAATCTCTCTGTTTCTATTTCATTTTTTTCTATCGCGACTTGTAAACGTCAAAAGGGGCCGCACATACGTGAAAGATGTTGACGTTTACGACGTAGACGAGACTCCCTCTGCTCCTGTCCCCTTATTCCTCCTTTCTCCCTTCTCTTTCCCCACTCTATCTTACATGATGACGATGATGTTGCGGACTGCGGCGATGACGATGACGTTTGAACCAGTCAAAGAGTGTTGCCCCAGTCCTTTTAGCTCCCCCATCTACTCCAAGCTTCCCTCCTCGCTCTTCTGTTTCTCCTGCAACGCTTTGGCGGGTGTTAAATGTGTTGCCACTGGCGTTGGCTGCAGTTTCCTTCCCTTTTTTATGCTCTATCTCTCTCTCTCTGTCTTCATTTCTTGTGCTGCTTCTTTTTCCTATTTTTTTTGGGCAACTTTTGCCGTTCATTTAATGGCTTCATTTCTGCTTTGACATTTTTCCATGCAGCTCGTTGAAGTCGTTTTTCCTCCCCCTCTTTCACCCCTTCCACCTCTTTCTCCTGCTGGGGCATGTTTGTTGTGCTGTCAGCCTGTCAAGCTTCCACTTCTCCTCCTTTTCCCTTCTCGGCTCTCTTTTTGGCCTCTTAAACTAATTGCATTGCCGTGTGCGTGTAAGTGTGTGTATTTGTGTATGTGTGTGTATGTTGCAAGAAAAGTGCAATAACTATTTAAATGATTGCATAGCGCACATGTGGCTGCCACAGCCACAGACGCAGCTCCCCACAGATCCCATGACATGACTTCAGCTTCCTGAAAGTCCTTTAGCTTTGCAACAAAATGTGGCACGATCAAGTTGTCAATACTTATTTTTAAAAATAATTTATTAATTCAAATTGATTAATTAGCACCTAAAAAAAATAAAAATTGCAATGCTAAAATTAAAAAAAAAAAAAACAGATAGCATAAATTTTTTAAATTGATTTCAGAAAAAAGTCTAGAGTACTAAAATTAAAAAAACAAATCAATTTAATTAATATTAGTAATATTAACTTTGAGTTATCTGCCATTTTTTTAATAAGATGGCACACAATATTTATGTGAAGATATTCGATGATTTTTGATATTTCCAAATAAAAGGTATGAAAAAAAATGTTTTTTTCCTGGTAGCTTTTTGAAAACAAATCTGATGCTAAGTAAAGATATACTATATTATTATTGTAGCTTAGAATTAATACTATTTTACAAAGTGGTTTATAGCCATATGTTATATTATTATATTTAATTTAAATAAAAGTTTCACAAAATTGTTGATATTTACTAAGTTGGCCTTTTTGAGGAGTTGGGAGGGATGAATTGATAATTTTTCTTATTTTTTTTAATCTTAAATTTATAAGTTTATTTGCTTCCCAGCTTTGGTTTCCAAATTTTCTTTCTTTCGAAATTCTTTTGGGAAATCTTTAATTTATTTCTGTGATTTTTTAACGTATCCTAGTACTACAAGTAGAATACTTTTAAGTTACTTGTTACCTTATATTTTTTTGTAAGTGTATTTGGAGTTTGTTTAGTTGAAGCTGCTCGCTCGAGTGCCAATTAAATGCTGCTTATGTTTGATTATGCCTGTCAATTTGTGTTGCACATTTGCTGTTGTGGCAGAATGTGGATGCCACGCCAGCGTCTTCCAGCTGTTTGTCATCAGTGGGGCAGCCCAAATAGGAGGTTGAGGAGGAAAAAGAAAAGCAATGAGAAGGGGAAGGGAGCAAGCAGTAGGTGGTAAGTGCCAGAATTGTTTTGAATGCTTTTCTCTCGATTTGTGCTCCCAATGGGGACAAAGGCTGTCGGCAATCGTCTGTTGACCGCCCCAAATTGCAGGGGCGTGACCCAGCCCCTGCTCCTCCCCCTTCCCCCCTCTGCCTAGTGCCTGATAACTGTCGGCAATCAATTAATCATAATTCTGATAGCACGAAAACATGTTGCAACACGACCGCAACAGCAACTGAAAACCGAAAACCGAAAAGGCAAAATCGATAGCACACAAATCCAAATCCCCCCTAAAACGTAACCCCACCTTAAGCCCCCCCTCCCTCACCCCTTGGCGACTAAGCTATTGTAAGTGTGAAAAACCATAACATGTGCTTATCACAACGCAAACACAAATAAACTCACACACACATCGACTGGCATGTGCAGCTGAAAACCATGACAAATTAAAGACAACTCCCCCAATTCCAATTCCAGTTCCAATTCCAAATCGAAGCCCAAACTCAAACCCAATTTCAAATCCAAATACGAAACGTGCGGCATAAACGATAATTACATGTGGCAGCATCGACGTTTTACCTACACGACACGACATCAACAACAACATATAACTTATATTCGCATTATCCTCATTGATCCTTATGGACGCGGATTATATGCATTTCCAGGACATTGATAAATTGTAACAAACTGCAGCTAAAGGAGAATTTCTTTGAATCTCAAGAAACGCTCGCAAACATGTGCATTATAATCTACTTTTATATGAATACCCTGTAAGCTCAGAATGTGTGAAGAAAGGGAATGATAATTGTCATAGCTAAGTTAAAAATGTGTAGAATTAACGAAACCTTTTCAATAAGATGAAATACAAATTTTTAATTTCAATATGTACATATATCTCAAAGTTAATTTGTAAAGAATTCCCTAAATAAAATAAATTAATTAGAATATTTAAAATAATTTTATTCGTAAGTCTACAAAAAGGTTTAGAATATATTTATTATCTGTATACAGGGTATTTTTCATCTATATTCCTGTGCAAACTGTGCACAGGGTATTTCCTAGTTTACTTCTCTGGACTAGATATTGATTATTAATTTTGTAATTAGATTCACTGCGATCATTTTTCTGTTTACAAGGCCAGTATATCAGGAACTTTAAGAGCTAGTAAGATAACAATAACAATACAGAGGGTATCTATTAGTTCTATTACTCTCTTTTAGATGTGAAGTTGTTTTCTTTTTCACTGCACAATGGAAAATGATGCAGTGCCTTTTTGCTCGGCAGTTTTCTTCAGGAAATTTATCGCATATGTCGCAAGTCTCACATGATATGCCAGATTCTCAACTCTCCATCTCCATCTCTATCTCCCTTACCCCTCCCTTCTACATCTCTCTCTTTCACTCTTATTGCAATTTTTAATGGTCTGCCGGCATTGCTTCCTGCAGGTCATGCCAGGGGAACAAGGGGAACAAGGGGATCGGGGGAGCAAGGGAACGGGCAGCATTCGGTCTGTTGGCTTGTAATAGAATTTTTGCATTGCACTCAGAGCTGAGCTGCCTGCAACGATAAATGTGATAAATGAAGGTTTAGTTCGGTCTTGTTTTTGGTCTGCGTAGAAATGCATTATGCAGATAGAAAGCCGGACCGAAGGATTTACGAGTCTATATGCCTCATGTTTGTCCTGGTAATAGCTCTAAAGTCGACAGATAGGATAAAAATTATTAGCCAGCTTTATTGCTGACGATTTATAAACGTGTCTGGCACTAGTGTCAAAGAGTTTATCAAGTTTTTTTCATCCTTCCGAAGAGCATCTTCAGTGTAACCATTGCAAATATTTCGTATTTACGCAAATCCCTAACTTTTTAATTTAGTTATTGACTGTATTGCTTATTGAAGCTAACGCTGGCTTATGTAGTTTTAAACATACTATAGTAATAGTGATTAAAGTAAAGTAAAGAATTCAAGTCTTTCTCCAATTTAAACTATAATTATAGGTATTAGATGTTTTTATATATTGATTTGAACTTTACATGTTATATTAATAGAGTATTTAAAGGGAAACTTTAATGTTTAACATAAACATAAAAAAATATAATATGAAAAAAGTTAATAAGCTTGAATTCTCAAAAATTAATTTCATAATTAAAAAGGATTTTTGCAATTTTAGAATTCTAAATTAATTCAAAAAGTCTTTTAGAATGCTAACTGCTCTCCTAATTTCATGAGAAAGTTAAAAAAAATAACCAAGAAGCACTCTTAAGAAGAATATTCCTCATTCAAAAATGAACAATAGAATCATGACAGCTATAAGATTTTTACTATCTCAACAGCTAACTGGTATCTTTAACAATTGCTAGCAGCTAGCATTTAACTTCCCCTTCCGATTTCGACTCATTCCGATGCACTTCCCATCCTACCGCATATTTTTATGCTTTCCTTTGCGTTTTGATTGCCTTTTTAATGCTGAGGGGCATATGCCAACTATAGCAATTTATGACAAATAAACATTTTTATATTGCATTTCCTGCAATTTATTGCAGCGCAGTTTGCACTTTCAGTTAACAGTTCCCAGTTTTCATTTCTCAAACCGCTTATCAATCGAAACAGCAGCAAATAATTGGTGAGCAGTGGGAAAAGAAGAGGGAGTTTTATTTGTTATATTTATTTAAAACAGCATCGCTGACTATTGTCCATATCTGATTATTTTCATTTCATATTCGTTATAATATTTTGCCTTTATTTGCATATGTGGAAAAATGCAAACAATAACCGTCAACAAACATTTATACCATATAGTCGAATATTTGTTTGTTTGAGTATGAGTATGAGTATTCGAGTAACTGGGTATCATCATATATAGAAATTATAATGCAAGGCGCGTGCACAGAATTTTAAATCGAAATATAAACATGCAGATAGAAAGAGAGAGAGAGAGAGAGAGAGACAGCAAGACAGCAAGAGCAATGGGGAGCCCAGCACACTTTAAAGATTAACCACAAGTGAGATGGCTTAAGTCCACTTACACACATATGTATACATGTATAGATACATATGTATCTATAAACATATGTTAAAATTGGAATAATTCGTTCTTCCTTTGTTGTTATTGCTTTTGTCTCGGCTTTATTCCTGTTAAATCTGTATTAAATATTGCTTAAGCTGCTGAAAACAATAACAAAAGGCTGCCCACAAGTGAATTCTGGACAGTTTCATCTTCAGTCTTCTGTTCTTTTTTTACCTTTTCAGAATTGTTGAGGGTTTTGTTCTTTAAACCGATTTTCATATCAATGTTGATAAGTTGCCACCGGTAAACCGTATTTACTTATACCCTGCAATTGAGCAGGTATGACAAAAATGAGATAGTTATGCCACAGCAGTGGAAATTTAGGAGACTTATTAACTAAAATCAGTGAATCTAAATTAAATAAATTAACAAATAAATAAATTTAAGTGAATTAAAATTAAAATTCATGAAGCTCTATTTCAAGGTATAAAAAACCAAATAAATATTATTTTATTTAGATATTCAAGTGTTTCATAAAATTCCTTGTGAGTTTACCAACATTGCCTATATATTTAGACCCCGTACTTTAAAAAAGTAAAGGGGTCTATTAACTTTGTCACAAAAAAAAAAGTGCGTAACAGGCAGAAGGAGGCGTGGCAGACCCCATAAAGTATATATATTCTTAATCAGCATCAACAGCCGAGTCGATATAGCCATGTCCGTCTGTCCGTCTGTCCGTCTGTAAGAGCGCCTAGATCTCAGAGACTATAAGAGCTAGAGACTCCAAACTTGGTATGTAGATTCGTCTATATTGGGAGCAGATCGAGTTTGTTTTAGATTTTGGATCGGACCACTATATCATATAGCTCCCATAGGAACAATCAGTTGAAAATCAAGTCTTAGTATGGAAAACTTTTTTGCTGTTTGAGATATTTCAACCAAACTGACAGAATATGCATAAAAGATGGTCCCATACATACTGACCAAATTTGATTGAAATCGGATTACTATATCATATAGCTGCCATAGGAACAATCAGTCGAAAATCAAGTCTTAGTATGAAAATCTTTTTTGTTGTTTAAGATAACTAAATTAAACTGAAAGAATATGCATATGGGATGGACTCATACATACTGACCAATTTTGGTTGGAATCGAACTACTATATCATATAGCTCCCATAGTAACAATCAGTTGAAAATCAATCTTAGTATGGAAAACTGTTTTGCTGTTTGAGATATTTCAACCAAACTGACAGAATATGTATAAAAGATGGTCCCATACATACTGACCAAATTTGATTGAAATCGGATTACTATATAATATAGCTGCCATAGGAACAATCAGTCGAAAATCAAGTCTTAGTATGAAAATCTTTTTTGTTGTTTGAGATAACCAAATTAAACTGACGAATATGCATATGGGATGGACCCATACATACTGACCAAATTTGGTTGGAATCGAACTACTATATCATATAGATCCCATAGGAACAATCAGTTGAAAATCAAGTCTTAGTATGGAAAACTTTTTTGCTGTTTGAGATATTTCAACCAATCCAACAGAATATGTATAAAAGACGATCCCATACATACTGACCAAATTTGATTGAAATCGGATTACTATATCATATAGCTGCCATAGGAACGATCAGTCCAAATTAAGTCTTAGTATGAACATTTTTTTGTTGTTTGAGATATCTTTATAATAAGTACGGGGTCTCCGACAGTCGAGTACCGCTCGACTGTAGCACCGCCGATTACTTAGTATATGAATAATATGAATATTTTTAATTATTTAAATTTGTTTTGTATCGACAAAGCGATGAAAATTTTATGTCATAATAATTTTTTTAATCACAAGTGGAGTAATTATCAAACATTTGAAATGTTTAGGCAGTTAATTTTTAGCAGATCTTTAATAATACATTTAATTATTAAATTTTAACACATTCATTTTTGTTCAGGTATAAAACAAAATAATTATAAAATTCAAGCGAATTTTAATTTCTTTCTAAAATTTCTTTTAATTTCTTGTTGTATAATGCAATTACTTAGTGTATTACCTATTCGTTATTCATCGATACTTACTTTTTTTTTTGTTGGTTTCTTGTCTTTTATTTACATACACGACTGCACACCAACAATTTGTTTGCTTTTGTTTTTTCTGTCAATATCACAGGAGAAGTGCGCACTTGTCATCATCGTCATCATCATCAACTTCATCATCATCAGTTGCTGCTGCTGCTTCTTCTTTGACTTTGGTCTAGGTCTGTGCCTTAAGTAAACATCAAATCCCACGCACGACGCAGCTAAAGGTGAAGAAAAAGAGAAGAGAAAGGGCAGAGAGGAAGAGAAAGAGGAGGAGTAGGATAGGTTCTGTGGCAATGCAACTTTTGCCGCCAAAATCCACTTGACTTTTTGTCAGATACTTGAGTCAAGTCAAACTGTCGGTCTCAGAGCTCTGCTTCTATTTACAACTGCTTCTTCTTCATCGTCTTTCTCGACGTCTACTTCTTTTAGCCATCTTACGGTTTCTAATTATAAACTGCTCTGTCAGCAGTCAGTGGAGCGACCCGATAAACCCTTTCGAAGTTCCAAGTTCATGAACTTGTGCATTGAACTTCGGGCAAGTCAACCAAGCCGAAAACCAACTTCAAAATGGTTTTAGCTTCAGTTCAGAGTTCACTTTAGACACGAATTTACTTCTTTTTATTTAGTTTTTCCACTGCATTGTAATTGTTGTTGTTGTTGTTGTTGTTGTGGAAGTGTTTGTTTTCATTAGGTTGCAGTAGCCATCTGTTCTTACTTGCAACTGCAGCAGACTTTTAATTTGTGTGGATTTCCAGTTCCGTTCTACACGACGCGCTTCTTGGGCGAGGTCGAGGTCGTTGTTCAAGATTCCGGTTGAGGTTGAGGTTGCAACAATGAAACGTGAAGAGAGGTGGTGGGGGGAATTGAGGTTCCGCTTTCCTGCCATCTAATGTAAAGTGGAAGTTGTAATTTAGTTAGCACCAAATGACTTTTCGGCACAACATTATCATTATGTTCATTTAATTGGTGTTTGTCTTGCACTTCTCGCTCCTCTTACTCACTTTACTCCCTTGCCGTAGCTTTTCCATTGACCCCAGCACTAATTTGTGTGAACTTCCACTTTGGCGCACTGATTTCTATTTGAACAGTCCATGGGTATTTTTTAAGATGGTATCTTTTCATTTTCCAAGAATTATCTTTTATTTCTGTAAATTGTTATATCGCCAAAGATAAAGTAGGTTATTGTATAAGTTAAAACTGTAATTAAAATTTAAACAATACTACTTTATTTATTTATTTATTTATTTATAATATATACAAAGTTATAAGCGTAGCTTAAGACTAGTAGTGGAGTATGTAGCCTTGGCTGCCATGGCCTTATGCTACTTATACATAGGACTACTTTATTTAAAGACTCGAGAAATATGTAAGTTAAATATACATTTCGAAGGGAATTAACATAACATTCTTTGAAGGAACTATTTACATATTGAACTTAAATTAGTAGAATACTTTTAATTTTAATTAGTACCAGTTAGAATAGCACATATATCATTTCATCTCAAAATTACATTCCAAGTTCCATATGAGCTCAAATTCTCGTTTTACATTTATTCAATACTTCCATATCATTAAATGCACAGAGTTCCATCTATGATGCGGCACATGGCACACTCATTTACCCGACTTGTGGCGCAGGATTCAACCACAGGACAGAGACCGACAACTGTCCGCACAACCACAAAACACATCAACGACAGAAAAAGCGATGAAGAGGGGAAAAAAACGTTGAAATTAATGAGAAAATTCTCAGCTTGATATAAAAAAACCACAAGATAACACAACGGGACAGCAGGAAGGATTCTACAACGAGTACAGGCATTCAGGATATGCAAACGGATATGCCAGAAGTCCAGCTCCAGTTCCAAATGCAAAACGCCAACGTCACGTAATTGTAGGGAAAAACTTCACAGCAGATAAAAATTGCAATGCATTTAACAGCATTAAAGAACCCAACAACTACAACTACAATAACAACAAAATGCTAAACAAAATGGTAAACAAAATAAAAATTAAAATATATAGAAACATAGAAGGAGAAAATGTGGGGAAAAAGGCAAATGGTATTAAAAGCGCAAAGGACATCTAATGAAGCCAGAACTGAGAATAGATGGGAATAGTGAAGGAGTGGAAAAAAGGCTTACAGTAGTGTATACCAGTATTGTAGAATATGTGATAGTTAGTAGAGAATATAAGGAGATGTTAAGTAGAGCCTACGGTAGAAAATTTACCAGAGACTGAAGAGGGTGAGTTATGAAATGAAGTATAGCAAGTCAAGAGAAATAAGTCGATATATCCCAGGATATTTTATATGAATGATAGTGCGATATCAGTAAGAATATAATTTACTAATTATCTCCCTAAGCACCGTATTATATAATATATCTCTTCTATGGTATTTAGCCTTAACTTCCATTTAACAACACGGTACATAATAAATTGATTAGTAAAATATTTAGTAAATTTGAAAAAAAAATCACAAAAGTATAGAATACTTTATAGAGTTTAATAGAAACGTGTACTGGAGAATTTATATGCTCAGAAAAAATTACAGGGTATAAAGTCACAGTGTTGCAGTGTGGCAACAGGGCTTATAACTGGTTATATAATGACAGAAACTTAACGTTAGTTGACTTAGTTGTGCGATATCGTTTAATGACACCCACAAGTGACCATAAAAGCAATCATGGGGCAGTTGCAGCAACTGTGCCACTTCCAGTGCCACTTGAGCCCATTCGACATATGCTGACAAGTGATGTTGCTGCTGCTGCTGCTTCTGTTGCTGCTGCAACGCTGCCGTTGACGGCACGTGGCAGCTGCAACTGCTGACTGCCACTGGGATTGCGATTGAGATTGTGACTGACTGGCAATGGGATTGGAAGCGTCAGCGGCAGCGGGAGTCGAACGTTTGTCGGTCACGTGCAGCAACTTCAGTTTAATGCCAACCTCCCCGAGTTGTGGGTCTAGTTGGCTTGGGAGGGGACGTTACTTGCAGTTGAACGCTTTGCCAACTTAATTTTCGTTTGGCTCTACAGCTTACCTGACTGCGATATTCCTTAACCAAGCAGAGCCAACAACAACAACAACAACCACATCAGCATCAGCACCCACAATCCCCATTCTCAATTCCATTCCCCATCATCATTATCATCAGCATTGACAGACGCGTCCATTCACTTGGAATGGCAAACAAGTAAGCGTGGTATAACAGCATTTAAATGCTCCATTATGTGATGAAAAGTACTTGCACTATTCCATATAAATTTCATCACATGAAGTGGAATATAGTGAATGTTCAGTTCATCGGATATGCTAAATAATCAAGGCCAGAGAAATGTTTAGTAGGAAATCTAATTGGTAATCTTTATCATAATCTTAAAAGAGAAATTGAAAGTAGAGATCAAATATTTAGAATGTCAGTCAAATGATAAAAAAATAAATAATTCTTAAAATAATTTTAAAAAAATAAATAAAAGAAGGACTAAAGTTTTTAGAGACACACAGATATTGATTTGTATTTAAAATAATTGCATAATAATTAACTTAAAAATAAATTTGCTTATAAAATACACATATGAAATCGCAGAGTCAAAGAAAAATTCTTAAGAATTAGTTTATAGTAGTATTTTCTATAGTGCATGAATTATTTTTACAAACTACACCACATAGTTGAAATACCCTCTGAAAAGTTTATCGATTCGATTGGTACGTCAGCCAACTGGCAGCCATTTCAATTTTTGCCAATTGATTGCAATTTTTATGATTAATGCTGGGTGTCGTGAGAGCGAGAGAGAAAAAAGACCGAAAGCGTGGGAGAATGTGTGTGTGAAAGAGACGGAACAATGGCACTAAAACTCGAATGCAGCCAATTTAATTAAAGTGCTGCCTGTGCGCCGATAATTATGCAACAGCTTTTCTGTTTTATGCATTTATCGATTTATTGAAGTGTTAACCAACACTGTGGCAAGTTGTTGATATGCCTCGATTATACATTATCCCATAACACACACACACACACATACACTCACTCAAACATGTGTACACGCAGTCACTTATACTGCGATGTTGATTGACGTCATGCGGTTATTTTGTCACTGCCACGCCCACTTGGGATAGCGCCCATACTTACTAATGATTCGCTTCAACACGTTTTACATTGATTTCGCCTCGTTGGCGCGTTATTTATTATTATTTTCCGGCATGTTTCCCATTTTTATTTATTTCAATACCCTGTAAATGCAGAACTACAGAATGAACTATGAAAAAGTTGTGAAAATGATAAACTTTACTTTAATAAATTCTTAATATCATAATTGTAGGAGAATCATGTTCAATAAATTAATTACTATTGGAAAGTATTCAAATCTATCTACAGGATATTATCTAGTCGTGTTTAGTCAGTAGTATTTTCTTTTTTGTTTTCCTTGTTCATAGCATTTAATATTTTTCAACCCATTCAATGCTTGTGGAATTAATTTGCTGTAAATTTAAGAGTATGTTTTTTTATTCACAGACAGCCACACAAAACTCTATTTTTATGAATATTGAATAGTAATTAAAAGGTAAATCGATTTTCGTTGCGCACAATTAGTGTTATACTCAATTGAATCAATAGATAATCAAACTTAATTCTGGTAATAACTTTTTGTAATAACTTAAAGCCCCGAGTTTGATTACTATAACTTAATAATAATGTTCAGTTTTTAGAGCAGTCCCATAGAGGCTCAATTTTTCACTAGGACTTACATAATTCAATTGTCTCCCCGGAAGTGTTTTAACCACAATGCCTATGACGCACTTAGAACCTCTTTCGGAAATTAACTTAACAAAGAATATTAATTTAACCGAAAAGCGTAACTCCCCTGGTATTAATTTACTGAACAGAGAACACACCCAGGTTCCCCCTCCCCACCCTTCCTCACCCTTCCCCTCCACCACCTCTTCTGTGTCCTTCTGCCACTACTGCCTGCCTCAAAAAGTCCATTAAGTCGACGGCATTCTAAGCACTTGCCAAACAATTAAAATAATTTGCCACATACTCGCACCGTCCCTCGACGCAATGCACTATGTACAACAACAACAACAACAGCGACTACAACAGAAACAGCAACAACAACAGCAACAGCAGCTACAACTAAGACAACAAAGTTTATTTTTTCAAAGACTAAAATTGCCAGCACTTAACTGAGACAGTGTGCAACTGTACTTTCAGGCCAGGACATACTGTAGATGCCCAGAAGAACGTCAACTGCGTTAGAGCTTAGTAACATTTTTGAATGAATATTTAATACACTTACTAGAAAAAACATTTTAAAAGTAGGTTAAGGAAATAAATTTAAAAAACTATACATTTGTGAAAGTAAAAATCAAGGGGAAACAATTTGAAAATTAGGAGAAAGCGCTTTGGAACTAAGTCGAAAGACAAGAAATATTTGAAAGCCTTAAAGCTTGGAAATTTTGAATTTTTGCACAAAAATAATTATATTAGTCATTAAACATTTTCATAAAAAATATGTTTTTTTCCTGGAAATATATGGAAAATATATCTCTTAAGTTAAGACAACATAAAAAATGTTTTTATTAAGTAGCTTGCTCTGTAGAGAACTATTAAAAAAATAAGTTAGTAGAAGGAGTAAGAATTAAGTTTTATATTAGAATACTTTAGAAAGAAGCTTTTTAAGTTATGGATAGATATTTTAAGACCTTAGAACTCAACTCTATAAATAGAATGAAATTGTATCTCCTATGAAATTAGGAATTTTTTTTTAACTGCCTGTACATACATAAATTGCAGAATACATTGCAAGTACCTTGACTTTCGGTTAGGGTATTTAAGTTCTGCTTCTGCATATATGAATTTGGTTGTTGTTACTGGGGCTATGTGTGAAATATGCCACTTTAATGAGCCAACGTTGCGCACTGAGTGCCGCCTCTCCACGTACCATCTGCCCCTGCCTCCGCAACTGCCACGCCCAGTCAGCTTAGCTTTGCTTTTACACCGGCACCGGGGCAGTTGTTGTAGGTGCAACGACGTGGACTAAACTGAGACCGGCCCGCGGCGCATGTCGTGAATGTTTGACGTCCAACAATTCGCATCAGGGCACCAGCATGGCTGCCAAGGGGTGGGAGAGAGGCAGGGTGAGGGGTAGACGAGGGACTTGGAGTTCCTCTGGCTGCTGTGGCACTCAAGTGCTGTTGGACTGCCACATGGCCGCATACCTCAATTGACATTTTGAATTGTGCCGAGTGCAAAAAAGCATTGCATATCCAACGGGGTGTGTGTGAGTGAGTGTGTGTGTGTGAATGAGTTAAGTGTGCGTAAGTGTGTGTGTGTGTGTGACGGTGAGTCGGTGAGTCTGTTGTGTTCTAGGCAAGGATAATGCGAGGCAAAAACACGTGTTTAATGCATAAGTGCGAACGTGACGCTAAACTCATTTAAAGGATTACGAACTAAATGAGTGTGTGTGTACGTGTGTGTGTGTGTGAGTTGGTGTGTAAATGAGATTAAATTTTGTTGAAAGCAACGAGAACGGCGACAAAGTCCGGTCCACACACAATTTCATTTTTTTTATATGCTACAGATATTCAAAGCTCGCGTCAGCGGGTCGCAATGAGGGGAAGTAGGGGTTAAGTTTATTTATGCATATGTGTACACATGTGTATATATGTGTCTCTTGCTCTCTCTGTTTACACGAAAGTAGGTTAAAAGCACTTTTGGGCCAAAGCCACGCCTACATAGCCCCCAACGCCCACTCTGTTTCTGTTGCGTTGTTTGTGTTTTTGTTTGCATTTAGTCTTTGGTTTTTGGAACAGTTTAAGCGTCAAATTGTTGCCCATTGTTTTCGTATTCATGTTAATCCTTTATGTAGGTCCCTCCCCTTTCCCCACCCGTTAACCTCGACACCCAAAAAGCTGTCTGTCTGTCTGGCAAGAAGTTGACTTTAAATTTAATTAATTACAATTTCATGCGCTGAATGTTTAATTCATTCAGAGCTTGTCGTCATCTTTCCCCTTTCTTTTTCCCCCTCACTCCCTTGTGTATTGTTTACTTGTTTCATAAGATTAAATATCAAATATTTGTCTGTCCGTCTGTCTGTCTGTCTGTCCTTCGGTTTGTTTGTTTGTTTGTTTAGCTTAGGACATGACTGTGCACTTGTAAGCCAACTGGTTCCGCCTGGTTTGGGTGTCTTAATCGCTTGGCTTTGCCTGCCAGAGTTGCCAGGTGTATTTGCCAAGCACTTTTAACAGCTCACGAATTGGGTTAAAGCTCCCAATTTGTTGTATGCATTCGCTGATAATACTCTATGTAAATAGAAGGTAGAAAAAGCATGCAGATAAAATAAATATTAATTAACCAATTAAAATGCAAAATGAATATATATGAAATTCAACAAATTTATAAGGCATTTTTAAATATTAAATATTCAATTTAAATGCAAATTAAAAATGAAAATATCCATTTTTAAATCTTTAATGCCATCAAAAGTTGTTAAATTCATATTAAATAATTATTATTTTACTTAACTCTAGAATAGATATAACTAAATAAATTTTGGAAAACAATTTTGAAACTGTATAACTTTCAACAACTTGAACCTTATTTAACAAATGTACATGCTTATTCTGGAAAGCCCTTATTGCATAAATATTATTTTAAAACTATCAATATTGTATTTTTTTTTTATATTTATATTTATTTAACATTTACCATTAATCATTTCTTTGTTATGCCTTAGTTTTTTAAAATCTTCCGCATTTCTGTTGCTTTTACAACCACCCTACTTATTTATTTTTTGGCTGCTTGACAACCCTGCTTAATCAATTCTATGCGGTGCTTTTGATGCGTTTGCCACTGCAAAGGGTTTAAAATTTTTAAATGTTTATTGACATTTTGGCAATTACTTCGCCACTTGCTCCCCTTCATCTGCTCCCTCTGTCACTTCTTTGGCTTACCCCTCATCATCCTTGTTGACATTTGCCAGTTGCCAGTTTTTGGGCTTATCAAATGTTTAATTAATGGAGTTGAAACATGAGCATTGGATAACACAACCTGCTTCTGCCACTGCGTCTGCGTTTTATCAACTTTAAAGACAACAACAATAACAACAGCAACAACTGTAGCTTCAACAACAACAACAGCAGAAGCTAATGATATCAGTTCAAACTGCAGCTGAAGCGCTTATCGATGCTTAATTCAATTATGTTAATTTCCTTAACGCGATAAAAAGTCGACGACAATGTCCAGCTTTTAGTATTTACTTTCTGTGTATACCCTGTAGTCATTCGGGCAGGCGAAATGCTGCATACTCAATTGTAGAGCAGATTCGTAATGCACAAGTGAATCTATTAAGCTGTAAAATAAAAATGAACATTCTTCAGATTAGTGAAAAGTTTACAAATATGATATTATTTTACTTTTGATGCAAATTTGTAATAATATTTATTTGTTCATTTTTGATTAATTTAATTATTTACGAAGCAAAGACATTGGTGTCTTGAATTAATTAGCAAATACATTTAAAAATTCCAAAATTAAATTAGGATTAAATTTAAATAAAGTAAAATCCTTAACGAAATTACAATAAAATATAATAACGACACTGACACGTTCAAAATACGATCAATTTTTCTTATTATAAGTAATTTAATAAATATAGGGTATCTGCTAGTTAAGCATTGTTAATTTGCTGTTTCTTAGTTGTATCCGTTGTTGTCTTTTTTTACCGTAACAAAAGTCTATCAAAGTTGTCTCACGTCGCTCACAGGTGGTCAACTGAGCGTGAATAATGGTGAGACAGTTTGATAGAGAAACGAAGAGAAAGAGATGGAGAATGAAGAACAGAGCGAGAGCGAAAGCATTTGCATACGTAGCTGGACATCTCAGAGCTGGAACATTGGATGAGCCCAACGGGTGCCTAATTATGCAGCTCGACTCGTGAATATCCCTCTCTCTCTTTCTACACCTCACTCTTCTCTCCATTACTCTCCTCGCTCTCTCTCCTCTTTGGTCTCGTCAACGCCGTTGTCTTTGTTCATCAAACTGTTTAGAGGGAAATCAAGATAAACTTTTAATTTCTGGTCAGGTCATAAAAACTGGTCGTGGGAAGCATTGTCGACAGTTCCTCCCTCTCCTCCCTCTCTCCACCTCCCCTTCAGCTAGACTCTCTTCTCTCCTCTACCCATCGCTGTTTTGTACAATTTATTCAAATTTAAACTGCAGTCGGAGACTGAACATAAAACTGGCATTTTATGAGCGTACTTTTAATTGTCCAACGAGTCCAGAGTCCTACAAAAGGGTTAATTTGCAAGAGGGGCCTTAACCATGTGTTGCCAACTGCCAACTGTGCCCAACTGAGAGTCCTGCAGACCCTTTTTGCCTTATTTTTCACTTAGCGTCCATCTGATAATTAGAAATTTATTAAGCTTAATTATGTGTTGCCTCAAAGTACGCACTTTGAATATTTTCCATTGGTTTCCGTCGGCAAAAGCCTGATTAAAGGCAGACCACGTTATAGTAAAAAAAAACAAACAAAAATTAAAAAAAGGGTTGCCTACATTACATTTTAGGGGCTGGTTGCCAAAAACTTTGCTCATTGCGGTGGCGTCATCATGAAAATAAAATTAATTTGATGCACCCTCAAAAAACAAAAGAATTTCCATTTGGACGTAATTCATTTTAGTGTTTGGTAATAAAAATAAAATAATACTCATAAAATCCAGACTTTCTGTGGGAGAGCCAAGGATAACACGAGCATGCCGTAAAGTTTAACTTCAAAGGACTTTTGCTAAGTTAATTTAAATTTTTATTTTGATTATATTTTAAAAATATTTCAAATGGCTTTTTGATGGTCTTTAACTCTCAGTTTTATTATATTACAAATACTTTAAATATCAATTCGAAGCAGTTATTTAACAATCCGTAAATCTTTGGCGCAATGCGAGCGATTCAAGTCATGTTTCTTGATTAGATATGTTTTTCTTTTCACAATCGTATCATAAACATTCCTCATAAACGCCCAATCTAAAAACTATAAAAACAGCCCAAAACATTTGGTTAAACTTTCCAAACACACAAAACTTTCATTTAAATAAGACCAGGGGAAAGGGAAGAGGAAGCTGTTGCAGCTGATCGATGATCGTATTAAACTTTTAACCCGTTTAGAATCGAGTCCCAAAAATAGAAATTCAAAACGCATTTTTGGCGTGGGCTGCAAATGAGGCGACCGGAAAAACGCCTCGAAGACTAAAGAAAATTATTTAAAAACACATTAAATTTGCATATTTATGCGTTGAGTTGTGAGTTGACGTGTTTATAGATCTGTTCAAGATTCCCGAGCGGAATGGGAATCTGTGGGCAGCCAACTGTCATATATACACGAGGTGATAAAAAACTTTTTAATTGGGTGTTGTACACATCGAGACGCCTCAAGTTTTCCCAAAAATTACACAAAACAAAAAACAGAATTTCTAAAATATTCATATATTCGTATGCCAAAACATACAGAGAAATAATGCAGAAGGCAATGCCGAGGCAGACGTGGCAGTTGCGGCAGTTGTGGCAGATGCCGCACTACGTGACCAATGTGAAATCCGTTGACTTATGTCAATATGACGTAGCCGGACGACGGGCTCTGTTCGCGTTTTTGCCAGGAAATCGACTCGGAATCAAATGAAGATAGACAGCGCAGACGACACTCGACTACTCGACTATACCCGACAACTCAGATTGTCTGAGTCTGGTTCTGTTTTTGGGTCTGGATTTGAGTTTGGTTTGAGTTCGTGTTTTGTGAGAAATCAAATAAGGACAGCAGACTGCAAGACCGACCGAGTGTCTGATGCCTGATGCCTGATGCCTGTCACGGCCCGAAATGACAGTCAGAAATTTTGAACTTGAATTTATTTGCACGAGAGCACAAAATGTGCCCTGCAAATGCTAAGCGGTTGCATTACTTTTAGGGGTAACTATGCTTCCCCTTTTATAGTTATAGCTTACATTTTATGGTAATTTTCATTTATGTATATCTCTGTATATCGGTTGTATAAGACGATTACATGCATCTGCTATTTAAAACAATATCTTTAATAATGTAAATATGTTCTTGGAAAGCGGATCGTACTTTTCCCACTACTCCTTTCATTCACTCAGAAACTCAGAGGACTCTGTCTACAGTATAATTTTAATATTGACTTTTCTTTCGTATCTTACTCTATGTTAAAAGAGATGTTCTGAATTTCATCGTATCATATCAAGTTAAATCAGAAACTCTTCTCAGAGCTTTTCTTTTTATTGAACATTGATTAACAAGTTCACTCTTTCTCTATCTATTAATCTCTCTCTCTCTCTGTTTCCTTTCTTACATTAAATTTCAGTAGATTTGCATTTTGTAGACCATTATGCAGTCGACCTTTGACTACAATTTAAATTTGTCTTTTAATTTATTTGCACGCCACGTTGTCAGGCGTCAGATTGAAAAGTAGTTTTCACATAGGATTAAAACGCTGGGAAACTCTAACGTAGACAGAGCAGTGGCATGCTCCAAAAACCGTCTCCTTTCCCCTCTGCCCCCATCAAACCCCTTTGGTCGGGACAGCTGTCAACAATTTGTGAAATGGCGTTCAATTCGCAGTCAAAAAAAGAAAAGGTAATAAAGCTTGTCGCCTGGCAAAGTGTTTGGCGTTTTCAATAAACCTTTTTGCTGGTAGGGAAAGGAGGTTGAAAAAAATTGTGTATTTATTTATAATAAATGTATGTATATTAAATTTCCCATTTGTATTTACTTTGGCATAATGTAATTTGATGCCAGGCGTGGGCAATTGATATCAGGTCGAATCAGGCCAGGATGTTTTTCATTGCGGTTTGGCTGGGACTTTTTTATTCGCATGTTGGCACCTCTGAAAGGACACATCCAATTTGAGTTGGGAGATGGGGAGTGGGAAGTATGAAGTGGGGAGAAAGGGGGAAAGAGGAAGTGGTTGGCGTGCGTCGGCAGCTGTCGGAGCTGCCAACTGGATGCGTGCAGCCACAAAATGTCATGCACCTGTCAACTGGCCATAATAAGATGCCAAAACAGTTGTGCGGTTTTGGCCTGACCAACAAGCCTAGCCAGGCCGGATAACAACAGGCTCAACTGGCCAACAGATACCCCTCTCCCCTCCCTCTCACGATCAAACAGCCGCATCGGGGGGAAATCGGATGAGCTTTTGGTTCACAGACTGCGATACTCACACCAGGAGTTCGAGTACTCACACTGACTGCAGCTTCAGGGTTTTGAGTGTGGTCAACATCCTGCGCCTGGACATTGTTTAGAGTGCCGTGTAGTTAGTTAAAGTTGCGGTCCTTGAAGTGGAGTGTGTTGTGTTGCAAGTTACTCAGTCCCTAGTGAATACTTTACGAATAGTACGAATATTCAGTCACATTTAGTGTTGAATTAGCTTAGCTGCCTCAATGACTTCTAGCCGATTACTTAACTCTTTCTCCATTAATTTATGTGTGTGTCTCTCTTTCACATTTTATATTTCTCTTTCCTCAAATCTCTTTTATTCCAATTTACGGATTTATATTAACACCATCTTTTGTAAGCTAATAACTTGCGCAATTTATAATAAATGGCTTTTATACCCTATAACTCTGAATTGTGTAAGGTATGTTTAACTTAAATCAATAGTAAAAAAAGTTAAGAATGTATTAAATAATAATTATTATAATTATAATTAAATTAATTGGCAATGAAAAATATACATATTAGTGTATACTTCAATATAAAGGATAATATATTAAACTATCTGTTTTATAATAAAGCAATGTTCGATTCGAATATTTTCTCTTATATTAATATATCTTATCTTTTATTTCCTTAAAACGAAGCGATTACTATTTATTTATTTAATTTATTCAGTATCTGATCACTACAGATTTATCTTAAAATTTACTGTGCTGATTTAAAAAATACTTTAATCGTAGAAAAATGTTAAAGTAATTAAATCAAACAGTGTAATGTGATTGCTTAAACAAACTTTTGTACCATATTCTTATTATTAACTAAATAATATTCTGCCACTTTAATCTTCAGATACTTTCTATCATTTTTATTTATTTATTATTCGTTTATAATCTTTCGTAATATATCTTAAGCTGTATCTTTTCTACATATTCCAGGATATTTTTTTGACTATCATTTTTGCAACAGCAACTGTAACTTATCTTTCTTGATAATTTAGCAAAAAAGAAAACACTAAAAATAAAGAGAAAGAAGAAAAGCATCCGCTATAGCAGTTTTTCGCACTTTGCAGCTTCTTCTTTGGCGTCTGTTCATCTCTTGTTGTCCACTCGAAGGAAAACTTTGCCTGTTTCCAGGATATTCGTCTTGTGCAACGCCTGTTGTCCTTTCCAGGCTTCCATCAGCAGCGTCCCAGCCGGGAATTCAGTCATGTGGTGAACGAATTCTATACGGCCGCTGTACAGAACGCTTCAGATTTAAGTTGCACATCCCTGATTCTGCAAACTTTCATTAGCGCGCTCTGTAGTCAGAATCGATCGTCTCTAAGTGTGAAATCCCCGCAGCAAAGTCCGCTATGAGTTCGCTCGTTTGCATGAGTTTCTCATAGTGTTTGGTTGTACAAGACGCTGCTTAGAATCGTTTGCGTCGTGGTAAAAGTTCCCTGCAACAAAGTCCGCTACGAACTCGAACGTTTTAGTGAGTTTGACACTGCGTTCAGCTGCAGAGAACGCTGCTTGGAAATCTTTCTGAGCTGTGTGAAATACATGCAGCTAACTCCGCTATGAGTTCGCTCGTTTGCTTGAGTTTGACACTGCGTTCTACTGCAGAAAACGCTGCTTGGATTTTTTCTTTGTTTCTTTGTTTGTATTCACTTTTGTAGGGTTGTCATAGGGATTTGCAGCAGTTATTGCAGTGTACAAAAAAACTCGATCAGCTACATTTTGTATGGGTTGCAACCCTTTTTGTGTGTATTTCTTGCAGTTTTTCTTTTGCGTTTTAGTTAAGTGTCAGCTCGTGTTGCGTAAACAACATAAGTGAAGCGGTAAGTTAAATATATTAATTGCGTATTTTAATATAATTTACAATTAAAACACAATTAATATATTACAGTCTACCACATTCGGCAGTGCTACTGCTTTGAATATACACACAAGCCAGGTAAGTAAAATACAAAACACATAAAATACCACATTTGTAATTATTGTTTGTTTTTTCTTTCTTTTCAGTGTTCTTATATATCTAAATTAGTTTAAGTAATTGTAAGAATGTAATAAAAGAATGTAAATAATTGTTTTAATAAAATTATTAAATCAAAATATGTATAAACATTTTCTTTCTACTGCCGTGCAGATTTGCGGCACATTAGGGGTGGGGTATTTCAATAAGAATTCCAACCAGATTTCATACTAGAACCAGCCATATTTCCAACTAGAATTTTTTAAAGCAGAAATACGCATACAGAAAAGTATGCAGCAGAGCCCTGCGAAGAACTCACTAAAACGTTCGAGTTCGTAGCGGAGTCTGCCGCGCGGTTTTATAAATTTCCTACAGAGAATTTTGGCCACGCATGTATAAAAGCGAATGAGGGTTTTACATGAACTCGGCGCGCAGAACTGTGAGCGCTCTGTATGAATTCTGTACAGTTTTCTGCGACAAATTTACCATTGGGGTCAGCTAAACCTATGACTTGAGAAGGGGGCTGTAGGGGGGGAGGGAATGGAGGCAGCTTTTGTCGCGCACACTTCAAAAAATATGGCAAGCTCATAATTTTAATCCAGCTTTCAGGCCCCTCAGCTTCCACTTGCCCCGCTCTGTTGTTGCTGTTCACGCACAATGTGGCAAATTAGCAACAATATTTAAAACTAACCGGCAACACTCGCTCCCCTCTCTCGACTCCACTCCCCTCTTCCATCCTCACTCCTTCTCTTGGCTCGCCAATTATTTAAAGCTCAAACTTTTGCCATTTGCGACAGCACTAGACAAAAAACGCCAGGGAGGGCGAGAGTTGGCCACAGTAAGGCAAAGTTTATGTTAAAAGCTTTGCATTATGGCCAAAACACTTCAAGCCACGAACAGTGGGTCGGAAAGGGGGCGTGTCACAGTATACTATGAAATTTGTTATACATTTTTTGGTTTTGCACAATTAAAATTTTCAATTTGCTGGCCTGACAATTTTTAATTAAAAGCAAAAGCGCGAAATAAACATTAATTTTTATTAAGCTAACAGTTCGCTTCTCTCTCTCTCTCTCTCTCTTTTCTAAATCACTCTTCCCATTGCTTGCGGCTTCTAATGTGAATTTATATGTTAATAACATCATTATCAGCTGAGTTTCCTGTCTCTTTTTTTCTCTTGGTAAGACAGAGATGGAGAGCTGTGCTTATAAGTTGGCTTTTAACGCCTTTGCCTTTGCTTTTTGCCATTTCATTGTCGTTGTCCTCGGGCTTCTAAAGCTGGCCGCATGCCTAATGCTGCCTCAACCATTTGCCGTTTGCCATTTGCCATCTACATCCATGTGGCCCATAAGTAGCTGTGCCTTATCCTTTGCCTTATCCTTATTGCCATCGCATCTTCATTTTTGCTCGTTCAGCTTTATTAGAGACGCGCTTTCCGGCCAACTCCAACTTCTGCTCCTCTTACCTTCCCCTCTCTTTCCCTTCTTCTGTCTATGTTTTTCTTCTGTCCACGGCAAATCCTGCCATCAAATTTACACAAATTTCTGCTCAGGTCCGGCCACGCCAAAGGACTCGCTTTTTGTTATCGCTCAGCGTGGCTGAGAGCTTTGTTTTTTAGGGCTTAGCCTAGTTGTTGTTGTTATTATTATTATTTTTGTTGCTGTACTTGCTGTGGCTTTTTCATATTGCCGGAAATTGTGGCTACCGGATGTGGGATTATGTTTTCAAGTTTGTACCGGAACTTTCGACGCTTCACAGTTAAACTCGTGACTGAGTTACGGTTCACTTGGGCTCCGTTTAGATTTCGCTTTTTGGGCGTTTTTCGGTATTGTGACAGGTCAGTATTCAGTACGGCAGTCAACCTTTATTTGAAATAGGTTGGCTTAACCTAATTGATGTATTATTAGGACCTACTTGTAGGGGATTGAAAACGACTTTTAAATAATGACTTTTCAGCAGAGACTTAACAAAAAATATGCTCAGAAACATAATCTTTTATGGGAGAAAAATTGCGGAATAAGTTTTAGATATTTTGGTTTTATTTTAAGTTAATGGTCAGGGTTTTTTTTCAGGGTTTGTTAGAAAATTCCAACCTCAAGGGAGTAAAATGCAATTGTTAGATGATATTCAAAGCCTCTTTCTAATTTCTATACCCAACATATTTAAAATACATCCTTCAAAGAAATATAGATGATTTTTTCAAGTAATATTGGTGATAAATATCAGATTTTTGTCTAATCATTTGGTTAGAAATGTACTGCTCAATCAAGATTAGAATAATGAAACATTTAAATGTATAAATATCTGACTCTATATCTGATTAATCTTTGATTTTTAATATGCAAGTTGCTTGCCTATCTTCTCATATATTTGCTGCTAATATATTTTCTACTTTCTACTCTAAAATATTTTTGTCTACAATCTGTATATTTCTCTCTGGTTATTTATCAGTTTACGCCTGTAACTGTTGCAAGCAATATATAGTTCACTTTCTTTTTTATTTTGTACATCTCTAGCTCTAATGTGTGCACTTATTTATTGCACTAATCTGACTCTATTGCTATGACAACCCATTTGTGCTCTACTTTCTTTTAGATCTTTCATCAACATCTTTTCGACTTGGCTTCAATTAATTGTCACAGTTTCAGAAATTGCTGGTCCTACGCATTATTCATGGCAAAGTTGGCATTTGCGATTTTGTTGGTCGCAACTTTTATTGGCTTGCGGCGCCTCTTGGGTTGTCACCAGGCAGCAGCTGGGCAACTGCTGATGGAACTGGAACTGGAGCTGGGAATGGAATTGGAGTTGGGGCTGAAACTGAAACTGGCAACAGCCTCTCCTCGGTTGGCCACTGACTCACTTGGCTGTCGTCTTTTCCATCGTCGTCATCGTCGTCATTTGCGCACTTAAAGTAATTAAGCGAATTACTTCAGAAGTCGCCAAGTTTTCTAATTATATCGAATAAATTTGTTTAATGCTCCATCTATTGCTCTCTCGCTCTAATAATGTGCAGCCAGTCAGTTTTTCCCCCCTTTGCTCCCTTTCTGTGGATCGTTTACCTTCCCTTAGTACGCAAACCAATTTACACCGCATTTGCATACCCTGTAACTATTATATAGGTAAATAGGGTATACTTATGTTTCTTGACTTGACAAATAAACTATTTAACATTATTCAGAATATCATAATATTTTGTTATCTCTTATATGTATCTTCATAAAATTATAAAAATAGTGTAAGAAAATTTTACTTAGAAAAACAAAAACTCTTAAGCAATTCAATGCTCATAAATTTACAGGATATCTCTTAGCCAACTGTTTAATGAAATGCCTTATATTTATTTATTTATTATTCAGATTTATAAACAAATGTTATAATTTATGGAATATCTATTGTTTTTAGAGTCCTTTTAAAGACAAAAGTTATTAAATTTACAAATCTGATTACAGGGTATCTACTAGAAACCATTTACAGTATTACAACATTTTTGGTTGTTGTTTTTTATTTGCTGGTGATTTTGGTCCGCTTTTGATTGTTTAGTCTGGTGGAAATGTTAATTTCTGGACTTTTGACTGGTGCTACGCTGATTTGTAGGAACTTCACTGATTTGAATGATTTTGTTTTGAATGGCAGGCGTCAGTATTCCGTTTTGCCATTTGGCCATTTATTCGTTTCGACGCTTTTTTTCCATTTGGCCCATTTGGTGGCATTTTGTTGCTTTTTGATTATTTGCTTCAGTTGATTATTCAATTTCCGACTTTATATTATTTTTATTTGCCTTTGTTTCTAATGATTTCTCACTCGATTGGCTTCTATTTTTTATTTAAATTAAACGAGGGCATTTAGAAAAGCCTCGTTATGGCTTTAATCACCATTTAGCTGATCAGTTGAATACCTTTTTATAACAATATTATAGAGGCTTTAAACTAGTTTTGATTCAATTTTCGCTCACTTACTCGGCACACGTACAACGAAGCTTAGAGCGATTTAAAGCTTAGCGTAAATGATAAGATAAGAGTCACTAGTACATATACACACACAGATACAGAATACAAATATACAAAAAGTTCTCACATGTTTAATTCTTTGTCAGAATGTGAGAACTTCTCGTCGAATTACGAGTTATGAAAGTGTATGTGTGTGGAACAGTTCATAACTTAATCTGCTCTCACACTTATTAAACAATCCAATCTATAAACACGCGCCTCTCGAGCAACAACCCTCCACTTCACTGCCCTTTCTCCTCCGCTGCCCCTGCCCCTCATTTGTGCAACTGCAACACTCGAGTGTCGACTGTCTGACCCAATTCAGGTCTGTAATGTAACTGGAAATGTAACTGTAGTCAAGTAACCCTCGCGGCAATCTAACGCCCCTCAAGCACTTTGCTTCACCTCATCCTCGACTCTGTCTCTCTCTTTCTCTCTCTACTTCCTTATTGCTATCCCTCTCTCCGACAGTTCTTAATGAAGCAACGCACGTAAACAATAAGCAAACTTTGAAGCGAAAATTTTGCTCAAATAATGTTGGCTTTTCATTTTTTTCCTTTCCTACTTCTGTTGCTGTTGATGTTGTTTGTTGTTGCTGCTGCTGCAGGGTGAAGGAGGCGAGTAAAAAAGAGATACGGATGCGGATGCGGATGCGGATACGTGCGGCGTGATGCGCCGGCAGGAACTGGCACGAAGGTCGTCCTGCGTTAGGTCCTTGCAAAAGTTTTGCGACTGTAACAAGTTGCTCGGAATTAGTTTGGCGAAAAGTGTGGCAACTCTGGGTCGTCCCGTGGCCCGCAACCCTGTCAGCTCATTAATTTTCAGGCACAAAACGGAAGCGTGCAGCCAGTTTCCGGTTAGCAAAAGGCCCACAAACCGCATCCCCTCATCCCTATGCCCCTTTCCCCCTTGACCCCTCCAGTCTCCACTGAAAGCCGGAGACAGCCAGAGCCCTGTCACGACTTTGGATATTCCTATTCGTATTGCTATTTGTTTTTTTCTTTCTCCCGTTTGTATTGGTATTTGTGAGCCGTACTTGAATTATGGCTAAAATTCTTATGGCCTTTTCAGTTTGTAGTTGTTGTTGTTATTGTTTTGCTCCAGCTGCCTCTTAATAAGCAACGGCACAAAAACTTTTCAAGTGCGCGAAATATGCGCGAATGGCACGCGATTCAACTTACCAGTGACATGAATGGGGAAGGGAGGGATTCAGTGGGTAGGCAGGCGGAATAATACAACAGCTGATGCTGCAACCGAGCAATGAATACGAAATTAATGTAGGTCGAAATGGCAAAGCATGCGACTGAAACTGAAATAGATTAATTACGACTGCTTCAACTTGGGATCTAAGGAAATTGTTTAAATTCCCCCCTGAAAAGGGGAAAGCAGAGAGAGAGCAGCATAACTGTGGAAGCCAGCTGAGAGCTATTAATTTAGCATATAAATAATTAGTTTGAAATATAACAAAAATATTTAAAATAGTCATTTATAAGCTGAGGCTAATTAAGTGTAATTGATATGAGACAAAGAATACTCATAACCAACAAAATTAATAGCTTGATATCCTTTTAAATCTGGATTTATATATAGGGTTTGTTATCTAGAAAAAAGGGAAACATATGCATATAAAGCGACCATAGAGACGGGGAGAATATAGAAACTTAAAAAAACAATGGAATGGAATATTTAAATGCTAAGTAAATAAATGTATATTAGAAATTCAGACATTTTGAAAATAAAGTGACCATGGATGCTAAGGATTAAAGTAACTTACGAGAGTGAAGTATGTTATAACACAAATTTAATTAATGTAACCAATTAAAAAATATGAAGGAAAAATGCATCTGAATAGAAATATAATATGTTTGCTATATTCGGACAGTGATTAGGGATTGCTATAACTAGTAGGGCGGGTCAATTTTTTTTCGCAAAAATCGTCCACTAGAATCGTAATCTACGATGAATTCTAAGATATTTTCACGAAGAAACTATATGTCTAAAATCAATTCCTAGCCTCCGCTGAGAAGCATGATGATTTCAGATAAAGGTATTTTAAGGTACTCTGAGGTATTTAAGGCATTAAAAAAAAAATAACACATTTTCCAATAATGTTGAGGCTTATTCTGATTCATCTTTTTGCAACATATTTTATAAATATTTTTGTTTTTCAATTAACCAATCAATTTTTTTTTAATTCGCTGAAATTAACCGAGGAAGCCATGAACTATGGCTTTTTAGGAAAATTAGAGGCAAAAGTCTGTAACTTTCTAACGAAGTGAGATATCGGCCTGAAATTTGAAATATTTATTCTTGATATTTCAAAAAAAATTTAAACAAAAAAATAAAAGTAGGCGTGGCATCGGAATGGGCGTAAGTTAACGGTCAAACGCTAAAAATCGGTTATTATAACATTAAAAAATTAAAAAAAATTTGAAAAATAAAATTTTATATGTATTTTTATTTTTTTTTATTTGAAAAATATTTTAAAAAAATTATTATTATAAATATTAAATGTAAAATTATGTAAACAATTCTTTTCAACAGTTATGGTATCTAATCCCGTTTGACAAAGCTCTCCGAGATTTTAAAGCTAGAGCCCACTACCGCCCCCATAACCGAATTTAGCTTATAGCAATGATAGTTAAACTCAACATTTAAAGTATTTTAATTTATTTTTAAAAAGCAAATACCAAAATATCTGAAAGATAATATAACTTATCTGTCAGTATTTAAAGTCTTTCTTAAAAAGAGAGAGTCGTTTCACATATCATAAAATCGAGTCTAAAAAAGACTAAAAACTGACAGATAAGTTATTTTCCTTTAAGATATTTTGTTATTTGCTTTCTAAAAATAAATTAAAATATTTAAAATGTTGAGTTTAACTAACATTCATACCTGTTAAATTTCGAATAGAATTACTAAGCAATTAGAATATTTTTGAAAACAATCGAATTGACTATATAATTCACTGTTGAAAAATTTGTGTTTATTTAATGATTACGATTACAAAAAATCAAAAATAATCTAAAATTATTACAATTGTTCAAAAATAATCAGAAAAAATAAAAAAAAAAACAATACTTTTAAGTATTCGGATTAAGTTAGATCTTTTCTGTTTATTTCTGATTATTTTTGATTATTTCTGATTATTTATGACTATTTGGTAAAAATCAAATTATTTTATATTTTTTTTACAATCAAAGTAGCCAAAATAATCAGAAATAATCAGAAAAAAATCAAAAATAATCCGAATACTCAAAAAGATTTTTTTGATGTTTTTTTCTGATTAATTTTGAATAGTTGTAGTAATTTTAGATTATTTTTGATTTTTTGTAATCGTAATCATAAAATAATTGGGCAAACCCGGAAATAATCGAAATTTAATCATTAGTTCGACTTTTAAACAAAAATATTCTAATTAATAATGATGATGATTACTAATCATTATTTAACAGGTATGCTATCATTACTATAAGCTAAATTCAATTATGAGGGCGGTAGTGGGATGAGAGCTTTGTCAAACGGGATTAGATACCACAACAAAAAAAAATGTTTGCATAATTTTACATTTAAGATATTTAAAATATTTTTCAAATAAAAAAAAATAAAAATACATATAAAATTTTATTTTTCAAATTTTTTTTAATTTTTTAATGTTATAATAACCGATTTTTAGCGTTTGACCGTTAACTTACGCCCATTCCGATGCCACGCCTACTTTTATTTTGTTGTTTAAATCTTTTTTGAAATGTCAAGAATATATATTTCAAATTTCAGACCGATATCTCACTTCGTTAGAAAGTTACAGACTTTTGCCTCTAATTTTCTTAAAAAGCCATAGTTCATGGCTTCCTCGGTTAATTTCAGCAAATTAAAAAAAAATTGATTTGTTAATTGAAAAACAAAAATATTTATAAAATATGTTGCAAAAAGATGAATCAGAATAAGCCTCAACATTATTGGAAAATGTGTTATTTTTTTTTTAATGCCTTAAATACCTCAGAGTACCTTAAAATACCTTTATCTGAAATCATCATGCTTCTCAGCGGAGGCTAGGAATTGATTTTAGACATATAGTTTCTTCGTGAGAATATCTTAGAATTCATCGTAGATTACGATTCTGGTGGACGATTACCACTTTTTTTTCGACCCGAACAAATTGACCCGCCCTAATAACTAGTATATAAGTTGATTTTTTATTAGGGTAATTTAAATACGTTGAAAAGTTTTAAGTAGGAAATTAAATGTAAATAATATTAATGATTATTATATATTGACGAAGATTTTGTAAGAAAATTTAAAAAATAATGCGAGACGAGTACGCCAATTATAATATAACTTGTTTTATTATTAAATAGATAACTATGAGGGAAACTATGAAAATTAGCCAATGAAAGCTAATAATGTAAAATAAAATGACCATAAATATTAAAGATAAAAGAAATTTTATCTAAGCCTATTGGTTATTTCGTCAACAGAACAAAGCTTTATTATTAACGAATTCTTTAAAATTTTATTGAATGTTTACAGTTGTCTTTTTGGTTCAGACTCATTTCTTTTGACAGCATTATTTTGAATACAAATTGTTCTTTTCACCGACGTCATTTCTATTTGCATAATCTCTATAATTCTTTGCCTCACATCTCCATAGTTCTGCCCCTCGTATCTCCACAGTACTTATATCATGTTGAGTATGCATGTGAATAAATAGTATTTTAAACAATGTACAGCACATATTTCAAGCTGCAAATCCTTTTAAACTGAACATGCTGAATGCAGTTCTTCTGCCTTTTGTTCTGCCATGATGCAACATGCCACAAACAGCAACGGCAACGGCAAATGCAACAAAAACTGAAAACAGAATGCAGCACTAAGTACAAACAGGACCTCTCCTCAACCATATTTGTTGTGCCACTTTCCCAAAAGAAAATATGCAGTGCGCCATAGCAAAAACAAATAACAATGTTTTTGGGGAGTGTATGTGACTGGCAAATACCCTGTAAGCATTTATTTGATTTTACTCTTTTGCAAAATATGCTGAGAAGCATCGATTAAGCAAATATTATATTAAATGTAAGCAAACAAGCTTTTATAACCAAAACAAAATATTTGGTTCTCGATGAATTTTTCATACGAAAATATTTATTCCTAAGAATTGCATTGTGAAACAACACTCCCAAAAATATAAAAAGAATTTTGATTGTTATATTGAATGTATATTTACTTTAATATAAATTAAATAAAGTTATTGAATACAAATATTCTTGAATTTAGACTCCGTTTTCTTATTATCAGTGTAGCAGATACCATTTAATCAAGATTTAAAAATATAGTAACCTAAGCTCCTTGTACTTTATTTCGTACTTAACTTATCAGCAGATACTAGATTGTTATTATTAGACAATATCTATAAATATTAGACAATATTTTGAATATCCACACTCTGTTAATCTACTAAAATCTGTTAATTCAAGAATTTAATAAATATATTACATATTATCAATATTTAAATTACATTTCTATTTAATATCAATAGAAACCTTTTTCAGAAAATGTATTTGTTATTTATACAATTTATAATAAGTTGATCAATACATACTAATTATAAATACTTTACATTTAAAAAAAAATCTGTATAGATGCTCATCGATTCCTTTTGATCGATAATCGATTGTTCCTTCGCTAATAGTTAATACTACCATTTTTATCTCAATTTACAGGGTATGTAAAAAGAAAATGAGCACTTGTTTGTTTGTCAACAGTTTTGTAGTGTGCAGTCCTTTTGTGGCTTGACTAGTTTCCTGCCTGGTATCCTGGCAGCCAGGATATGCCTGCCTGCATATGTTGTCAGCGCTAATCAAGCGCACATATGATAAACATACAACTCCATGGAGAAAGGACGAAAGAAAGAGAGTGAAAGAAAGACAAAGGCAGCCAGGATTGCAAGGACTTATGCAATTGTATTTGTTTAGCCAGCCAAGCGGTTTGCCTTGAGGCTGAGGTCCTGCATCCTTGGCATTCTCTGAATAGTTCTTTCAGCCTTTTTGTGCCTTCTGCACAATTTCACAGGCATTTGGCGTCCTTTGATTTGATTGATTTATGTTAATCCCTAATCCTGGGGCAATTATGCAGATGCACAGACAAAGACACAAAGTTAAACTCCGGCCAATTGCATATTTCATTAAGGAGCTTAGAAATGCTCAAGGCATAACTGAAATTTCAGCCAAGATACAAATATTGTGTGTATGTATCTTTAATGCAAAAATGCGACTAAAGTAACATTTTTATTATGTCACTATGTCACACAGATGCTCTGTCCCTCTCTCTCAGTCTTTGTCTGTCTGTCTCTCTCTGTGTCTCTGCCTATCTCCCACTCTCTTGGCTGACATGCTGACATGTTAAAGAGCGTGTAAGTGAAGTGTGATGGAAACTGAAAGATATCAAAGAGCAGACGCGTGAGTTTCGCATAGTTAGGAGTGTGTAGTTAGAGTGTCTGTCTGCCTCTTTGACTTGTCGCTCTTTTAATACCCCGTACTAAACGAAGCAAGGGTATTATAATGTGTCAGGGTATGAAGTAAACATATGAAAGTATCTTCAGTATAATCAAGAAAATGATTAGTATACTTCAGACACCATGAATGTTAAACAGTAAATTTCTCTCACTGGAAATTCAATAAAAATCATATAAAACAAATATCCTTAAGGCTATAGCCTAGATAATTTGTATATATGCATTTAAACATGCTTTTGAGCTATTCTAAAATTTTCATGATAGCCCCAAAATGTTAATGGAATTTATGGACATGGAATGGATATCTTCTAGTCGTATATCATCAAATATCACTTGCTTACTTGCTGCTTTTTATGGTTTACTTTTTAGTTAGTTGGAGTAAAAAGCATACAACTTTCCCCTCCTCCACCCTCATCACAGTCTGTGGTTTAGCTCAGCTTCTGTCTAGGTAGATATTCTTTATGATGGAATTTTTAATGAATTTACTTTTAGTTTGGTGTCACAGAGCATCTGCATACGTATACTATATACCTGGATAGTGCGAGTTAGAGTACGAGTATGCCATGGAATATATGTCTGGGCCTTCATGGGGACTGACAGCTTACATATTTCCTAAGAAAATATATATTAAAAACGTGCACAAAATGAAAGGTGTAAATTTGTTTATAAAAGTTAACTTTCTGCCTCACTGGCCACATCTAGTCTAACTCACCTTTCTCTCTCTCCCACTCTCTCTCTCTCTCTCTCTGTCTGTCTCTGTTTATCTTGCAGAAAGTCAAGCAACTGGCAAAGATGCAAAAGATAGAACATGACGTGGCATCCATTGTCATATGTGTTGAAAAGTGCCAGTCATGCCAAGTGGGCGGTGGGTGGTTGTGGGTGAATGGGCGGAGGGGAGTCGGTGGCGAGGGCGGTTTCAATATTCTTGGGTAGCTTGCAAATTTGCAAATTGAATGCGACAAGTCAAGTGCTGTGAATTTAATTTCCATTCACAAGCAACTCGATTAAAGTGAAAGAATGAAAGAAACTTGAGAGCAACAAAGGAAATAGAAAAATATAAAGAAAAAGAAAAAGTAAAGGCAAATAAAAATTGAGATAAAATGATTTGCTTTTCTTTTCTTAAATCAATTCAAGAGTGTACATTTTAAGAAGAAGTCTTGGCAACTTGGAGTTAAAGATAGATTTTAGTTTAATTACATAAGAAAATATTTTAACTATCGAATCTCTAAAAAACAAAACAATATTAGGTAATTTTAATTATGAAATTATGACTTAACAAAGAATTTTCCCATTTTATTTTGAAAATATTTTTAATTGTTATTTGTTTTCATTATTGTACAAATTATGTAAAAAATCGTTCCTCTTTGATAAATAATATTTATATTTTTTAAATATACGTCAATACGTCCCATTCTTTATTAACTAAATTTATAATAATTGGAATTTTAAAAAGTCTGCTGTTTGCTAACTTTTCTAGTCTACTTAATTATTTAGCTATCATTTTAATGAATCAGAAATATTTGCTTTAGTTAACTCCTCTTTCACTTATAATTTTATTAATTTAACCAACTTCAAATGCGTCCATTTCAGACCTACAATCTAAACTTCTTTATTGCCATCTCGCTCTCTCTCTTTCTCTTACGACGTCTCTCTTTCTTTTGCCGTGGCTTGTGGACATAAATCTAAGTGGCAATTTACGTTAAGTCGGTTGCAGTTCAACTTATGTTTAAGTTCAAAATTAGTCGAAAGCTAATTAACGATAAGCGTTTGGCTGTTGCCTGAAGTCATAGCCAAAACTTAAAGTACAGACAGGCCCAAGTTTCGGCTGACGTCGAAAAGTTTTAATGCATTTATCGAATGACTTTGGTAGCTGCAGCTAAGTGCATATTATCGGGCATCTATTTCAATTTCCTGCAGCAATTACAAGCATGTACAGTGCCCCCCAATCCACCTCCCACCTCCACTCTCACTCCCAGTCCGTGATTTGCCAGTTACCCAAAACCAGTTGCTGACTTTACGTAAATCTATTTACAAAATTTAGTCGCACGTTGCGCCCACGCGCTTGTGACCTTTAGCCGGGCGCAGATCAAAGGCGAATGCTGGCAATTTGCCTGTGCTGCCCTCTTTTTTTTGGTGAGAGTCCAATCAAAAGGGAAATTTACTCAGCGCACTCTCTCGCAAGGAATTTACGCTCACTGAGTGCGCACAAGCGCTCAGGCGAACCGGTCTTTGAGTGCCACTCAAAACAGTTGAGCATGAGTGCTTTCGTTTGAGGGTTGAGTGAGAGAGTGTGAGCAGGAGTTTGGGTGGGGGAGGGGGTAGGGAGAAGATTGCATTTGTTCCACTTTCTGAGCACGTTTTTTTTAAATGGAACAAGCACCTTTGTGCATTGAGTTCTGCTGTCCGGCATTTGGTCAGCCGTTTTGGGCCGGAGGCGTGACCAGGACATACTCATGTGCTGCGTCCTGGCTGCAGCCAGCGGGCAAACGGAGGATGGCCAGGATGCATTGCGGCTTCCTTCTTGCCCAGAGGACACATAATGACTGAGATTTGAGTTGTCGCTTTTGGTTCCCATTCAGTTGGGGGCACATTTAAAGTTTTCCCTGCTAGAGTTTTCAGTGTAAAGAGGATTTAACATTAAAGCACGATAATTGATGTTTAAGTTTACTTCATAGATATAATTGTACTTTAACTTTTTTGGTAACTCTTTAAGCTCCTTAATATTGTGCGAGCTTAAGCGGAACCATAAGAACTGATGAACAGTTCCAAAGTTTCTAAACTTATCTCACGTTTTCTGTGCGTCCATAAATCCTGGGGCCAAACTCAAGCTTATCACCACTTCACTCCACATCCCCTCTACCCTCTCTCGTTTTTCCTCATTATAAACGCTGAAAGTTTTCCCAGTTGCAATTTGGTTTTTGCTTAAAAACTTGATAACTTTAAAGTTTAAACGGGCCGAAATGCGTCACGAACGTGACCGGGTCGAAGTTTTCTTTAACCAAAATGTCGACATCTTTGTCTTTGGCCAAAAAGGCGAGCGCTTCAAACTGGGTCAGCAATGAGGACACTAAACATTAAAAAAAAAAAACAACCAAGGAACAGAAAACATGCTACAAAAACTTACAAACGCAAAGGAATTGTATTTAAACTCGACTTGGAGTGGATTGCGAGTGAACAGACAAATGAGTGAGTGAAACGAATAAAGCGAGTGCAAAAATGTCCCGCTGAGCGAGTGAGCGAGAGAGCGGACAGTGCATTAGTGCATTTTGAGTGGCTGTGAATTTACTTTGTGCTCGCAGTGCGAGAGAGGAATTCAGTCGACAACGAGCCGCCATAGCAAACGGACGCAGTGTGCGGAGCAGCGTTAAACGTGAAACGCAATCGAATTTCGAGTTCTGAGTTCCGAACTTCGACCAATGACTATTTATAGTCGACGCTTTGTTTACGTGTCGTGACGCGTGTGCCAACTAAATACAAAAAAACAAATCACAAAAAAATAAAGAAACTAACTGTGTTTGCAAGTGCGAAAAGAAAGAAAGACGAACAAGTTGAAACATGTCGCTGAGCAGCACAACGGATTATCCGCTGACTGTGGAGGAGACAACAACAACAGCAACGGAACTGTTTGCGGAATTCATCTCGGCACCGGCGAGCAGCATGAGTCCCGCTGCCATTGCGGAGCACATGCAGCAGAATCAAATCACCTTCGAGATTCCCACAGCTCACGATCTGCGCCACATCGATGCACTGCATTCGTTCAACGCGCTCCTGCAGCGCATTGGCAACGCCGCCGTCAACTATGATTCATCTCCAAACACTCACACTCACAGCATCAGCACGGAACAGTTGTCCAATTCCGTAGTGCTCGATCTGGCCGATCTGCGGGATAACACCAATGAGGCGGACAACAGCAACAATTCCGCGTGGGAGCAAATCTTCGGGGATGCCGATATGCATGCCATTGTGAACTATCTGTGGATTGGCGTCGTCACCTCGCTGGTGGTGTTGTCCCTCATCTTCATACTCTTCAGCTGCTACTTCTATCGCAAGTTTCGTACATGGAAAAAGTGCAGTAAGTATTCAAACTGCCCTCGTTCGACTTTAATCAAAATGTTTGTCGGTTGTTGTTCTTATTTTATGTGTGTGTGTGTTTTTCGACCTTATCAACGGCCATTTATCCAGCTGCTTTGGCTGCCAGGCTCAACAATATAAAATGCAGAATACTCTGTCCCCCTCTTGCCCAACTTGCCGCTCTTTCCCCATCTGACTCCATCGCATTATGCTCCGCATTATGGCCGACAGTCTCATAAATTTTGGCGCGCTTCGAAATTGTTAGGGCGCTGTAATTTTAGATACACAACTTTATGATGCCACAAAATATATGTATGTGCCGCATATTTATAATATTAAATTGACCTACCACATCTCTGCACTCCCTGCCCCTGCCCCTTCTCCTCCCCTTGCTGCTGCTGCCCTTTATGAGTGTGATAATATGAAAACTCAGTCTGACTTTGAAGAGAAAGGCGTGAAATTGTGTGTGTGTGTGTGTCGCATTGAATGGACAGTGATAAGGCAGGAGATGAGTATAATATACAAGGATAACATTAAAGAATTATTATCTCTCTTAAGACGAAGTTAAGATACCCTTAAAGTAGCATATTTGATTTATTATCTTCAACTGGAATTGGAAATTCCTGATATTCTCATTATAAATCATCATTATTACAACTAAAATATACTTTTCTGATATTGCTATAATTTAGTCGAGATTTCTAGTAAAATAACAATAAATAAAATATAGTAAGTCAAGAAATTAATTTGACAGAGAAAAACATAAATATTTGTTTTTTTATTTTTTTTATTTTAGAAAATAGTAAAGGTCAAAGGAACCTATAATTTCATTACTTTTTAAAATTTGTTCTAAGAGCCATAAGAAAAATAAAAAAAATGTAATATGGAAATTTTTTCAGCTAAAAACACGCTACATATCACAGGCCATAAATAGAAAAATTATTTATTTTTAATTTAATAATTAACACATTTGGCAAGTCGAAAATACCCTTTGTAAGAGTATAATAATGTAGGGACAATTTCTTCTATATTACATGCCTTTGTGGCAGCAACAAAAGCTAAAATTGAATGTACTTTGTTATGTTAGCTGTAGGTAATGAAAATTCGTGAAAATTCTAAGAAAAATGGGCCCCAAGCAACTTCAATCTGTTGAAAATGTGAACCTGTTGCTTTCAAAGTGAATGGATGAAGAGCTCTAAATAAATGCCAAAAGTAAATCATATGCTTAGGCACTTTACACATAATTAGACACAAATATACACACATCTAAACACACACACACACTCAAGTCATGTGAATCCCCAAAGAGAGTGACAGAGAGAGAGGGGCGGACGGAAGGAGTGAGAAGGGGAAAGCAACAAGCTTTACAACCTGGCTCTAACTATGCAACTTACACAAGTCTCAACTCGAGTGTCAAACTTTTTGCAGACCAATTTAGCCAAATGATTTATTTAGGCCAAAACCAGAGAAAGAGAGAGGTAAGTGTGTGAGAGAGAGAGTATTACACAAGTTGTTAAGAGCGGGCCAAAGGCCGTGGCATTAAAGTATGGCCAACTCAACTGTCAAACTGTCAATTTCGTGCTAACGAGCCTTAAAAACTTTTCTGCCCCCCTCCCCACAATGTTTGTACGCCAAAAAGGAGGGAGGGTGGGGGCAGCACTACGTAAAATATCAATTTGAGCTTTGAGCGATATGTGCGTGTGTATGCGTGTGTGTGTGTGTGTTGCCTGCTTTTGGGGGCGCCTCTGCGTCTAATTAGTTTCGTTAGTGTCGTGTTGGGTTTAGTTTTTGCTTTTCTCTTCTCCTTTTTTATACTATTTTGGTAATACATGTTAGACTGGCCTACATAGATAGGGTCTACAAACTCTGTATACATATCTATATATATATCTATATATATCTATTTAGTTGTGTTTGGTGCATCATTTGTGTCTGTGTGTGTGTGTGTGGCACACACGTGTGTCATTTATAATTAAGCAACTTTGGCTTAAGTTTGCTCGATTTTCATAGCACGCTTTTGTGCGCTTAATGCTCACTACGTGTCCCCCTTCTCCACCTGCTTGATACTTTCTCTCTCTTCCTCCTCTTCTTCTCCACTCCTTGTGCTCCTTGTGCTATGATGTTGTCGCTGCTCGCAGAGAGTGTGTTTACCTTATAAATACTTAACGAGCCTGAGCCTGAGCCTGAGATGCCGACCTGGCCAAGTTGCCAGTCGCATCCTCTCAACCTGCTCTTACTGTTTATTTATTAAGCAAGGATACACACACACACACACAGACACACACACATATACTCTCTACAAATGAGGAGCAAGTTTCGGCTTGTTATCAATTAGAGCAGCGCACAACTGAATTTATTAACAGGACAACAAGCCAGCGGGGCCAGGCACTTGTAAATTGAAGCAAAGTACCAGAAACAGAGACAGAAACAGGACGAAGTAGGACGAAACAGGACCTGCTGCCCATTGCCACTGTTTATTATGTTGTATAGGTTGTGCATAATTTACTTGCCTGCCTCTTAAAAATGTAATTAAGCGTAGCCCCGCCTCCCACTTCTATTCAGCCTCCAATTTCGCCAAGACGAAAACTAACTGCCAAAAACTTGACTCCCAATTGAGGGACAATTTTTAATGGATTTTGCGGTCTCATTTCGGCATTCTTTAGGGTATTACTTAAACTAATTATTTACAACTGAATTGTTCTGTTAACTACCAACTTTGTAAATAGTTTTCCCATTGAGGCTAGAACAGTTTTTGGTGACGGATAAACAGTTTCAAGTCATTTTACCTTTTTGACTGCCTTCTTTGGGTTGAAAACGAAAACAGGTCTGCGGATAATTCCGGCTAATGCCGGATAAATTGCGATAAACTTAATTTGATCATCACTCAACACTCAGCTTTCATTGAAATCACCTGCCAACCGATTAAATGTAATAAAAATACCGTCCAACCTCAAAAAGCTGCGCCAACTGTTTCCGCCCAGTTAAAAAATGAACAAACATTGATGAAAAAAACAGAAGAGAAATAAAACAAAGCGAAAAAAAGCGGGTAAATATGGATAAAAAATAAATAAAAGAGCGCAGTGGAGCGGAGCTCAATTGTTGGGTCCTTCAGTGTTCGTCAGCTCATTGCAATGAATTTAAATTGTTGCATACATTTGGGCGCTTCGGCAGTAAAAAACGCTGTAACAAAAGCCAAAACAAATGGCGTGCTAATTTTTTCTCACAGCCACTGCAGCTGCCTCCCTTTCTCCCTTGCTTCCTTTCTCCCTTCCCAACTCTCTTACCAGGGGACAGTTACTTCATTTTTTTCCTGCGTTTTCGCATGTTGCAAGTGGAGAAAGAGAAGGAGGAGAGAGGTGCCCCAAACACTTGCATAAAATATGAAGCCCGCAGCATGTGTGTGAGTGTGTGCCACGCCCATTGTGGCCCCAGTTGGTCGTGTTTGCCGTCTGTCTATCAAAAAATGAAACAAAAGTCAAAATGGGTCTGTGAAAGTGCTCGTCCAGGAGGCAGCACCCGAAAAATATACGAGTTTGTGCCACAGTTATAACAATAAATCAACAAACGCTGCCAACAGCACAGTGCCTGCTAACAGTATGAGTACAAGTACTCTGCGACTGCTGCTGCTGCTGTTACAACTGTCGTTGTTGTTGTTTCTCTGTTCTGTTTTAATATTGTAATGCGAACATTTTTTGTTCAACAGGCTCATGACTCCCACGAATAAATGCCACGCCCCCTTTACACTAACACACACACCAAAAAAATTAAAAAAAAAAAACAGTAAAAATGCCGTTGCTTTAATGGAAAACCATTTGACCAAAATATTTACTCATGCGAGTTTCTAGCACATCCAAATGAAAAAATTAAATTAAATTAAATATAATGAAAAATACAGCGAAAAAAAGGCGAAAACCATTTTCGCTGACAATTAAAAAATTGTCGAGATTTTTGAAATCGCTGCATTCAATTGCATAAAGCGCACACATGAATATGGCTTAAATCGTGTTTAATAACTGCAACATTGTGCGGCAGGACAAACAATAAAAGGGACCCTTTTTATTATCATGTATTTAAATCAATCTTTTTTCAATCAAAATTGGAAAATCCTTTTTCGCGATTGTGGGCAAAAGGCTTACAGATTCATAAAAGCTTTTCTGCTTGTTTTCATTCTGAAAAGTCTATAATAAATGGTTTAAAGGATCTGGATAATTTGGACAGATTTTGGATAATGTCACATAATGTGTAGCAGTGTTTGTGGAACAAGTTTAAGGCTTAAAATGTGTTATTATTACATTATTTCGGATAAATCCGGATAAGTTTTGGATAAGTCTTAAATCTTTCCTTAACTAGTTAAATTCAAAAAGAAAACCTTATAATAAAAATGTAAGCTTGAATTTAATGACATTTTTGCTTAAAAAATAAAAGCCCCGAAAAGTTGAATTCCATAAAAATTCAACATTCTGCCGTTGCATACTTTCCGGCGTTTTTATGCCTTCTGCATTTCTGCATCTTCTCTAGCATTTATTCATTTTGTTTCTTTTTTCCTTTTTATTTTTATTTTTTCCGTGTGCCACGCGCGTACTTCCGGCATGTTATTGCCTACTTGTTGTAGTTGTTGTCAGTCATTCAGTCAGTCATTCAGATTGTTGTTGTTGATGCTGCTGTTGTTGTGAATGGGAAACTTTGCCTGTCCGGCGAGTCTCACAGGCATTTCCGGTCAGCACAAAAGTTTCTATCGCCTTTCTCTCTCTCTCTTTCCCTTTAACTCTCTGTCTCTTTCTTTGTGTTGTTTTTCGCATTTTTTTGTGTCTTTTCTATAAAAGATCCTGAGGTTCGTGTTCATGTTCTGGCATTCAGAAAGTTCAAGCGTTTGCGCCTTTACGCTAAATTGAATTTAATGCCCAGCCCAGACGTCCTGCCTCCTCTGTCCTTTTGCCCCATCCAACAAGTGTCCTTTGTGTAGGCTAGGAGGGGGAGTAGAAAGAGGGGGAAGAGGAAGGGAACATAAACAATCTAATGAGACGTCTGTCAAAGTCAAAGCCAACAAAAACTAAGCAACTTTCTATCTGCTTCTATTTATTTGCAGACAAGGACATACGGGCACAGATTCATGCGGCCAGCGATTCCTACTCCTCACACGGCGCCAGTCATCACCTGATCAGCTGCGATGCCCGTCGATTGCTGCAGCAGCTGCCAGCCGGAAATGGAAACGGTATTGGAAGTGGCTCGAATGGGGGTAACAGTGCCACAACTGGGGGCAACGAGGCGGCGTTCTATCAAATTGAATCGCCACCCTGCTACACAATTGCCACAGGACTGCCCAGCTACGATGAGGCGTTGCATCATCAGCCGCGTCATTTCGCCTACGGCATGAAGTTTGTGTATCCCAGTCTGGCGGCAGTGCATCATCATCATCACCATCACAGTCATAATCAGAATCAGTGGGAGAAGGACGCACTGCAGCGCGGCACGAATAAGCTGCAAAAGTGCAAACTGTCAGCAACAGACGATTCGAGGCAGACACAAACGGAATGGGAGAGTGGGCAGAGACAGAGGCAGATTCAGGCTCAGACGGAGGAGGACAAAGCCTCGCCAGCTATTTGCATTAACATGCCGGATGAGGAGCAGGAGCATCGAAATGTGGTGGCCAATGCTGCGTCGACAGATGCCGCACAAACTTTGCTGCCGGCGGCAGCTGCTGACGACGATTGCGCCTCATTGGTTGTTGTTGTTGCCGCGTGATTGCCCAGCAACTAAAGTGCGACAGGGGGCTTTAGGGGGTTAAAGCATAGGGTATAGACTGTAGGATATAGTACTGTTAACTGCAGCCAGAGATCATGGTTACATGTTTAGTCACTTGTAAATAAATAGTTGCATCCTCTGGCTCACAACACAACAGATCCTATAGCATAATGAGATGAAATGTTTTAATTTCGATTTAGTTATTTGTTATATCGTGTATTATCCAAGACTGAGTATTATTTATTGTCTATGTATTAAGTAATTTAAACCAATTGCCTATCGATTAAGCCTAAATGTTTATAAACACAAAAATATATAAAAGCAAAAATATATTCAACAAAATTTAATATAAAAATTAACGAAAAAATGTTTATTTTATTTTATTTTTCTTTCTTTTTTGCATTTATTTTTACAGATTTGTTTTATTTTATTTGGTTGGGTTTATTAAGAAATTAATTTTGAACTTTACATTGCGTTCATTTGATTTTCTTAAAATTCTCAATTGGGTTGTCCATGCTTTGTTTTATTTCAAACAGAAAGTTTTCTTTTATTCTATACTAAAATACAAAAAAAAAATTCCGAGCGAAAAGTCATCCCAATCAAATTTTTTAGTTTCAGTTAATTTATCCATGCATAAATGGCAAAGATATCTGATCAAGACTTATCAATTACGTTTTATTCTATTTTCAATTCACTTACTGAAATGTTTTCAAATAGGAAAGATACAAGCACTTATTATGGAGAATTTCTTAAGTTTTTTAATTCACTTCCTAAAATGTTTATCTTTGATATATTTTTTTTCAATTGTTGAATATGATTTTCAATTCATTCGGCACCTCTTGATAAAGCACTGTTAGTTCTTAAAGTGTTGCAGTTACTAAAACTACTTAAATTGAAATGAAAGTAGAAAAGATTATTACCGAAACTAAAAGAAATATCTATGTATAAGCTAATATTGGAAGAAACAAAAACTAAAACTAAATGATACATCAAGCTAAACAAATAAACTAAATCAAATAAGCGAATAAATATTGTCAACTATGATCAAGTGAAATGCAAGCAAAATTAAATATGTATGCAAAAATATAACCACAAGAAATTCTATTAACTGTAGGGAAATGTGAATCGGAATGGGAATGGAAGAGGGAATGGGAATGGGATTGGAACCAGGTTAAAGCCAGAGTTGTTGGAGCTCTCGTGTGAGAATAATAAATACTTAATTTCATGTCAAATTTGACACTTTTGTTGAGGTTTCTGCGCCTCGACTCGTGTAATGCTGCAATTTGTATTCAAATGTACGATTTGTTGATGAGTCGACAAATCGGACAGACTGACACACTGACAGACGGATGGACGGAGTAACACGCCACATCAAGCATTCCATAACGCAGCGGAGCAAGAAACACCAAAACAGGGCCATAAATTATATTATCGTGCATCGTGTATCTGGTTCAGGTCACAGTCATGAGTGACTGCCAGTTAAACTCTGGGACAGGGAGAGGGGAAAAGAGTGGAGGAAGACGACGGGAGGGACAAGTGGAGAGTGGAGCTCTGCAAAGTGGGTGTAGAACCTGGCACTGACATCAACAGCAACATCAACAGCAACATCAACAGCAAAGCAACAGCAACATCAACACCAGCAGCAGTTGCTGTTGCTGTTGCTGTTGTTGTAGTTGCAGTTCCATCGTTGTTAAGTTTGTGTCGCGGTCGTGTTCAACTGTAAATCACAGCAACAACCATAAGCAACAAGAAAGAAAGAAGGAACAACGAAGACTTTATACCCTGTATTTAACATTTTCAACTGATCGTTGTCTATATAAGACAGCTCAGATACCTTTAAAAAAACAGAAAGTCTCTATTATTAAATTGTTACTTATGGCCGATCGTTCCTTTAGCAGCCTTTATATATTTAATATTGAAGTGTCTGTTTAAAAAATTACCTTTTTCTACTGTTGATTTGTCTCAGTCATTGACTGTGATTTAATTATATTATATTTTTTTTTTTTGATTATTTTTTCGATCCGGAAAACATTCATATACATTTGCTGCAAAACTTTAGGCTAAATTTAGTCTTCTTCAATATTGAAAATATTAAATTGACGATTATAGTTAGTTAATGTCTTAAAGTATATAGTTTTTCGAGTTCCACTAGCTGCTGAAATTCATATAGATTTCAGAAATTGTTCAGGTACTTTGAAAGACCATCAGACACTGCAAAACACAAGTAATTTTACCAACTGATAATATCATCAGAGCCGCCTCATTCGTAAGGTAATGAGGGTATAAATATTCCGACCATTGACATTGCTAACCTCAAAGATAACCGATATGCAGTGATATACACACACACATATGTACTTGTAGTATGAAATATCTGTGTCTTTTGGGTAATGTTGAGTGTGTGCATGAATAAAGAGAACTTTTTATGGACTCTGAGACGTGTGCTGGTCTTAATTTGTCGGTGACTGTTTGAAAGTCGAAGAGTTCAACGAACAGGTTACCATTAATTGGTCTTGCCAGCTATAAATCTGACTCAATCAGCTGGAAAAACTGATTGACTGTATCTATAGATGGATGCATGTGAACTGGCAAATATCAGAAGACTTTTTTTTATAGACTTTATTGATTTTGATTATCCGATGGAGGGTCTTCTGGTGGGGAGTCTGCTGATGAAGATTCTACTGGTGATTCACTTGTAGTCTCCGTTGTAGTTTCTTCCGCTGTTGTATCTTCGGAATCTTCCGGTGTTTCATCTTCGGAACCTTCCGTTGTGGAACCTTCCGTTGTTGCCTCACTAGAAAGTTTCGAGTGTCCTATTAAATTGTCGAATGTGTTGAAAGTGAATTGCCAGTAGAAAGTTAGCCAGTATAGGATGAGAAAATCGTGGAAGAGAATTAAAGATCCCAACAAGGCGTCGTTCAGTCGCATCTCGGCAAATCGACTCCCGTTGATGGTCTGCGCATGGTACATGACAAACTAAGTACAAAACAAGGTCAAATACTTATCAAGATGAAATGTTAAGGAAACTTACAAGTAGAATCATTATGCTAATGAAGATTTCGGCTAATAAATATGCATATGTTGAAGTCTTGGGTATCACAAACTTTACCATGAGCAGGAAGACAGCGACAATCAGGAAAATAAATCCCAGAATGAATAGGATTGCCACATCCAAAGTGAGATCTATCTGAAAGATACACGTAAATGAAGAGTGAGAAAAACTTGATGATCAGATCACAACTAACTTTCCTGGGAAGCACTGATCCAATTATCAGAAAGATCACCATCAAAAGTACACATATGCCAAAGAAGATTAATAAATCTGCCAGAGGAACGCGAGCGACCAGAGCGAATAAGGATATTATTTGCAGCTCAACCTGATACCACAACAAAAATTAAATAGAAAAACATATAATGTATTAAGAATCAACACTCACAATGAAAAAACTAACAACCAAGTTGACCCCATTGATAAAGCGCAGCCTCTCGTAGAATATGAAGATGATGAAGAGTAAAATCGCCAGAGCAAAGGTGATGAAGCATATATAATAATAATCCTTAAAAACGTCTCTTGCACTCTCGCTGCATATAGGAATATTCAAATCTATAACAATTACTTATCGTATTAACTTAAACTTACAGTATATTGATGAGGATCCATTGCACTAGTGCCAAAATAAGCCAGATGGACAGTAAGAGATATGTCTTGAAGGCAAACTTTCTGCGGGCTCTCTTATAGTTTTGATAGTTGCGATAGGTGGAATGCATGGTCCGTGCATTGGACGTGAGTTAATTGTGTTAACAAAACAAATAAACAAGATGACTACACTAAACAAGAAAATAAACAATATAAATTTGACATATATCTGAAAAGTATCTGCTAATAAAATACATCTAATTTTCAGTACTTTTTTTTTCTCTTTATTTTCCATGTGTCAGCTTAAATCAATTTCAGTGTCCTCGTTTATCCTTTTTTGGGTCTTTTGCCGTAATTTTTGCGATTCTCTTGAGCTAACCACTTGACCCTCCAGTTGGGATCATTTGGAGATTCTGTTTCCCTATCATCACCAAAGTCTTGAGTTAAGACAAACTTTGGTTCATCCAATGTCACTGGTGACACTTGCGTTCCATGTTCTCTATATATGGGCTTCGATAAAATACTATCGCTATAATCATCGATCAAACGATCGTCGTAATCGAGTCGGAGCATCTTTCTATCGTTGCGATCCCATAGGGTCGATAGGAGTGTCCAGTTCTTTGGTGTCACAACTCCCGATATAAGTTGCCAGTAGAAAGTTAACCAATAAATGATTAGAAAATCGTGGAACAGAATCAACGATCCAAGACAATAATCATGTAGACGCATCTCCGCGAATCTCCCTCCATTTATGGTTTGGGCATGGTACATGACAAACTGCATTTGACATTGAAATGAATACATTATGAGTACTCTAACGGATACTTACGAATAGCATTGTAAGAGAAATGGGTACCTCAACCAATATATAGCCATAGTTATGGATATCTCGCCAGACCTCAGCGACCAGGAGTTGAATCATTAGAAAGAAGACAGCGACAAGCAGAAAGAGAAAAGCGAGTATAAAAAGGAATGCTATGTGAAGCGTAAGATCCATCTGAAATTTGAAATATATATTGTATACTATTTGTGTACTTTTCAATAATGTTACTTACCTTTCTTGGCAAACAGGATCCGATGATTATGTACACAGATATAAGCATAGCACAAATCGAAAAATATAAGAGCAATTCCGCCCAATGAGTGCGAGAGACGAGCGTGAATAGAGCCACGATCTGCAACTCTACCTAGATAAGTTTTAAGGTTAATAACTTACAATGTCATTCAAAGATTCACTCACAATAATAAAGGATATTAACAGGGCCACAGCTCTGTTATATCGCAGCTTCTCAAAGAACAGGAACAGGGAAAAGAGAAAGATGGACAGCAAGAAGGTCGCAACACTTATATAATAATGTACCCGGAAGACATCTCGTATCGCTTGACTGTGAGATTAAGATACCAAGTAGATTAAGAATTGCAAGACCCATTACTGATACACTTACACTAAAGACACCACCAACCATTGTACAAGAGCCAGGATCAGCCAAATCGCCAGCAATAAATACACTTTCAGGGAGAACTTTCGACGAGCCTTCTTATATGCAATGTAGATATGCCTGTTCATTCTCGATCAGAGTAACGGATCGGATCGAATCGATCGATTGTGTCTTCTTACCGCCTACATTCACTGCAATTTTGGTGGCATGACTGCTATGAGTGCAGTCAGAGTTAAAGTTATATAATGACATTCGAGCAGTGTACCTAATATGGAAACATTACAAAGATAAAAATTGAGAAAGCTTCAGTTCAATTCAGAGCACACTTGATTCTTAAATTGCTGACAACTCCAATTTTTCATATAAGTTAATCTTTGATTTATTATTTTTTTTCTTGGTTGGCATAAAAGCCATCAAAAATACTACTTCTTATTTAATTGAAGCTAGATCTATCTGGCGTTAGCGAAATTTATGGCAAACTGATATTTGAAGACATTATATGTATGTATTCATACACACTCCCCAATCATGGAATAATATCCCAATAAGAAAAGCAGACTATTAAAATAACACTTCTGACGCCCATCGCTTTATAAAAAAGAAATATAAACATCCGGCAGACAAAGTTTTTTTACAAAGGGTTAAATTAGTTGTCGTAGCAGAATTACCGGCTTGAGATTGAGATGAATAAGATCTCTATTTACATAAAGCAGGAAGCTCAAACATTTACTCTCTAAAGCTCAATACCGAGATGCTTTTTGAGCCTTTTGCTGAGTTAAACTTGCATATTTCAGCATTATCCAAGAATGTCACAACCGATATTGAACGGTCTTACACATTCTTAGAGATAATGAATATATATTTCATTTGGTATTTTAAGTCGATTTATAATATTATTTTATTAATTGTATTTTATTTACTTATTTTAAGCGAAGGCAGGCAAAGTTCTTTTTATTCTACTCAGTTTAAAGTCAACTCGAATCCGTAATAAATCTGGGCCAATTTATGCAAATATTTTAACTAAATCTGGGGGATAAAGAGAGCGGGAGCACAGAGGCAGACAGTCAGCCAAGCAGCTAATGCACAAAGTCAACAAAAGTTAACAACGAACAGAGCAAAAGCACCAACAATTTTTGTCAATGCAGTTAACTAATTTTCAGCTTGTTGGCAAATATGTAAGGCTGGCAGTGTGTAAATAGCGCAAAAGTCAGAAATCGCGGTAAACTGTCAACTATAAGCCAAGTGTTAAAAATGTCAAATAAATAATGCTACGGCAACAACAATGAGTAACAACAGCAACAACAACAATAAATAGCAACAAACAAATAGACACTCTAATGAGCTGACTGACAAATGCAATGCAAACTCAAACTCAAACTCAAAAACCTCGATCTGTCAGAGCATAAGTTTTCCGCTAACAACAGCAGCAGCCTGTGCTCCTGCTTCTGCCACAGTCCCTAACCGACCCGGCTCCCACTTTCAGCCAATTTGCATACAAAAAAGCCAAAGCGCAGAGACAAGTTGAAAGCTAATGCCAGTCACAAACTGCGTCTGTCACACGCGGCGTATGCGCAACGCACGCATCAAACTCAGATTCAGATTCAGACAGGTGCCCAGGGGAGTCGTGAGGTGATTGAAGGGAAGACAAACAGGCAACAAAGCACAACAGAAATAAGAATCATTTAGCGACACATTTGGCATATCAAAATCGGATAACACGTCAGGCGGCATTCAAAATCAGCTGCCGTGTGCGTCGTTTATTAACTTCCAAAATAAGCCAAAAACTGAGACGAGCTAAGTACGAGTACATATGACAAAACGAGTACGAGTACGAGTACGAATACGAGCGTGAGTATACGGAATAAACGTGGTACTCATACTACTTTCGCACTACATATAGTCAGTCACTGTCTGAGGCTCAGTCTCCATTTCGCTGACTTGCTGACTTGCATGCAAAATTAATTACTGGCAAAATTGTATTAGCAAAACTGGTTGCTGACAGCGTGACACGATTTTGAAAGCGCTAAGAAATGAAAGAGATTTAAGAATTTATTTATTTACTATTTATCTTATTTTATATTATTTATTAATTTTTTTTATTTGTCATTTTAATCAATAAATAAATTAATATTAAATTTAATGCTTCGAATTCCGAAACGTTTTTTAAGGAATTTTAAAAAAGAAGAAAAAAACCAAGAATAAAATTTTAGGAATCCAAAATTGCGATGAAAAAATGAGGAATAAGGAATAATAAATTAGTAAAATATTCAGAGTTCAAAAATTAGAAAAAAAAATTAGGAATAAAAAAAATTGGGAAAGTATCTTTGGTTTTACTGTCATTGGTTAAATTCTTTCCAATTCTTAAAAGAAAAAGCCAGAGACTTTGTAGTTCAAGAGTGTCAAGAAGCTGATGATCAAAATATTGCATTTCTACCAACACTGAAAAATATGTTCAAAACATGTAGATTTTAAAATAAATGGTTCGAATAAATATCACATGCGCTGACAATCGAAGTTCTGATTTTGAAATAAATTGTTCGTCATTCCTTTTGCTTATAGGAAAAAGCCAAAATAAAAATATCTTATTAAAAATCGCGAGATTTTTGTTTTTTTAATTTTTGTTTTCCCAATTTTTGTCTTCCCAATTTTTGCTTTCCCAATTTTTGTCTTCTTAATTTTGGATTCCTAATAACTGTATTCCTAATTTCGGATTCGTAATTTTGGATTCCTAATTATTCGTATTCTGAGTAATATTTTTCGACATTCGTATATAGAATCTGTTAAAAAATATATTATGCAGATTTCTGGAAGTACTAGCCACTAAGTTAGCCATCAACCATTTCAGTAGATTTAAAATGATTTTAAATATTTAGAATAAATTGTTTGTTTTATTTACAGCATTAATTAAGTCACAAACTTAGTGTACGTTTTGTTTTTTTTAGTTCGTCACGTGCCCATCTCTGACTGTCGTTGACGTCAACGCTGCGGCTGCCTTTTGGCCTGGCCTGAACGTCTTCCACGCGCACGCTCTGCGCCAGCCATAAAACTTTTACGTTTTAGCCCTAACCGAATTTAGAGCCAGACCCAAACACAAGCCCAGACTCAGACCCGGACCCGGACCCTGGCCCATTCAGTTTAGATTCATTCTCATAGCCATTTGCGGTGTGGGCCATAAAACCTGAAGCAGCGCTGACATTTTCAGCATTTCAGCTGCATTGCAGTGGACGTTGCTGCGCTGTGGTTGTCGCTGCACTTTTTACGACTCGACACTACTTTTTGGAGCCACTACAACACTGGCTGCCTGCCCAACATCAAGCATCCAACATTCAACACCCAAAACACAGAATCACGGCTTCTCAGTCGAAAGTGCGAAATTAAATTTTAATCAGACTTTCTTCGTGTTTATGATTTGGTTGTAAAATCTATGGAGTTGCTGCAATTTGGTAAGGTTCTAATACAATCTTCACAGTCGTACGTGGTCTAAGTAATAACTTGGTAATTGAGGAGAGGTAGAAAAGTTGTGGGCAACAGCAAATTGTTCTAAAAAAAACCTCATATTTATTATTTCATTTTAAGAACAACTGGTATATAGTATCATCTTAAAACACAATTTTATATTAAAATTCAATGTATGAGAAATACTTTAATATATTTGATGAGCTTCTTTTATTGGTTATCCTTTATTAAGAAAAAAGTCTAGTATATTATTATACGAAATCAGTTTCTATGTATAACTTTCTTAACGTTTCTGGCTATGACTAAAAATAACATATTCTAAATTCATATTTGATTATTCACATACAGAATGATTAGCAGTAAGAGCGATAAGCTTGATGAGTGTGAACTACATTTGGCCACGTCAAATAGATATATCTATCTATCTAGTATCTAGTATCTCATGAGGAAATAAGCTACAAAAATTGGCTTAGGTCAGGGTCGGGTTGACTCTAGATAAGCACAGCGAATGCCTTGGTCACAATTCCACGATTAGATGTGAGACAACAAAAGTTAAGGCGATGGCAAAATGTGCCAACTAGTTGTTGTTGTTTAGCTAAGACGAATGCAAATATGAAGAGGGGCCACCCAAGAGTGGAAGGGAGAGAGGGGACAAGGAGGAAGAGCAGCACATGCCGAGATAAGGACCAGGGACCACACCGCACTTTGCCTTCTCTGTGTGATAAGACACCCAGAGACTGGGCCAATGGAGTAGAGTTGATAAAATGCCGTAGGCCGAGTTCAAAGAGCCGCCTACAGAGTCAACGTCGTCGTCACATCATCAAACAAAGTGAGCAACAAATTAGTGGCAGCCACTACCGGGAAATTCTCTGTGAGGCATTTGCGTCATCTAATTTGTAGGAGCTTATCACCAACCAGGCGACGGTGGCGTCTCTTCTCTGATAAGTCCAGTCTATCTCTCACTCTCTCTCTCCCTCTATCTCTTTGTTTGTGAGTCATCCGTGCCTCAGAAGTGAGTGGAACGTGACCTGGCACTTTGGTGACATTCCAAAATCATTTTCGGGTTTTCCTGCAACGCATTTTCATTCGGTTTGTCCTTATCAATTTAACGACTTCCTTTTCAACCTGCACTCTGACCCGACGCTGACTCAGACACCGATTCCGATTCAAACTCTGGACCACCGGCTAACAGTCTAAATGCAATTAGCCATAGTTTTGGTTCGTATAGCCCGTGACTCGTTTCAGTATCTTTATCTAAGCTAATTGATATTTATGACTTCAACACGTTTCCAGAATTTTACCCATCTTCTTTCTATTTTTATTGGCATTGGAAACAGAGTTTTCAGAAATGACTCAACTTATACTGTTGAACTATTGAAAATTCCACTAGAAATCGTTTAAATAGAAAATACTTTTAAGAAATATTTTAGATCATTTTAAAAATGCACTTAAATGTATCACAAGAAGTTTACGGTCTACATTCCTCCATCTCATTCTTTTACTGAAAATGAGTTTCTAAAAACAATGTAAGGCAGAAAGAATTGTTGCAAATTTAAAAAGAAATCATTTGAATTATATTAAAATAACGCTTTATTTTAAAAATGCAACTACAGGAAGTACAAGAAGTTTTTCCTTATTTTTTTTTGGTTTATCATACTACCTTGCTTAAAGGTTTTTTTCTTTGAAATGACAGCTTAAAAAAAAAGTAAGAAATAACTATTTTAAATTTCACTAAAAACCTTTAAAAAGAAGTATGTTTAACCAACGATTTTTTTTTGTCTAATTCGCTTTTTACGGATGTTCACACTAGTGACGATAGACTCTCGAAAAGTGTGAAAATCGACTAGAAATATGTACAGGAAGAATGGAAAATTTGCTACGATTCTCCGATCAGATCGAGTTATATGCCGATCAAAAGCTTTAGTTTATTTAAAAGGTATTTTTATAATGCCAAACTTGTATTAGGAATAATTCAATTTAATTAATAATTTTTTATATCAGAAATTTTGGGACGTTGAAATGTTTTCGTCACTAGATTTTACTTCTAAAAGAGGTTTTTTTTAGAAGATATGCAACAACAGGAAGCACGCAAAGTTTCCTTTTTTAATTGGTCCCTACATTTTTCTCTCTTTCACTTTTTCATTTTACAACATTCGTCAGCTGCACAGAGTTTGAAGTTATGGGCTATCATATTTCCAATACTGAAATAACCATGAGGAAGCAGTTTTTTCTCTCGTTCCGTCGTGTTTTGTATCAGCTGAGGAGCACTTAAGAGATTTCTCTCAAAAACGAATATAAAAACATGTCAGAGATATATCGAAAATTAACAATACTTGTAGCCACGTTGCCCGTGTTGCCTTGATTTATGAATGAGTTCTGTTGTCAGGACATTTTTCTACAGGATGATATGCCAGTTTTTTCTCTGCTTCTTGCGACTACTTAAAAGTAAATAAATAATACAGGAAATTACTATCTTGTTTGCGCAAAGGAAACATGAGTTGACGATATTTTGAGTTATGATATGTCAATGACAGGCTACCGAAAAGGTAAACAAACTCCTTGTTCATGCTAAGTTATGATAGGAAGGTAACTTAAATTTTATACGAGTAAGTTATGATGATGATTGAAGCACTCTCGCTGTCTCTCTCTCTCTGTTCATATAGCTGTCTCTATTTTGCGCCACAGGAACAGCAGTCAAATCAACTTGAGAGACTCCAGGATGAATTTATGACACCTACAGTAATGAATCCTGCAGAGCAACAGGCCTCGTTTCCAAGTAAACTCGAACCCAAGACGAAACCTGATAATTCACACTGGGTATCTGTATGTGTGTGTGTGTGTGTATCTATTGCGTTGGAGTTGAAGTTGTTCGGAATTTTCTGGGAATAGATTGAAGACCATAATTATGCCCACGCTTACAATTTACGTACAGCAGGCTGTCAATTGCAAAAGCAAACAGAAGAGATGGCAAAAAAAGAGCAAAACAAAGGCGAAGTTGAGATTGAAGCTGAGATGGGATGAGATGGGATGAGACAATAACGAGGTTACCTGAGTTCCGCGTATGTCCTTCGCCCTTCGCCATTCTCTGGTGCTGACAAATCAGCAGGCAGTGCCTGAATTTATGAATAGCCAGGCATCGTTCTATGGAACAGTATGAGGCCTTGGACTGCTCCGACTGCCTGCTGCCTGTTACTGATCGCTTCATTATGCTGCACAGAACATGTAAATTTTGCTGCAAGCATGTTGCAACTTCTCTGATTCTTTACTTCCTGTTGTGCCATAGCAAGAATAAGAACTCATCTATCAACTTCCAGTTCAGCTCAAATAAATCAATTTGTCGTCTGAATGTCAAGGGCATAAAAATATTTTTATTATTGGTTGAAAGTCACACACAAATTTTAATGCCGTCTCGAAATTTAATGCATCCCCCTCCCACGCACTGTAATTTAGATTGATGGCCCTGAGATAAGGCACCGATAAGGCCTCCAAGGACAAGGGAAAGTGTCTCCTCACGAATAATCGGACAAATTTGCACAGTTCTTTCTGCACATTTTATTGTTGGTTCGTGACCGAGAACTATGAGCGTCCGCAAACTGTTGGCCGTAACTGTACGGGTCATAGCTGCGAGTAGTCTCAGGACTAGTACAAGGACTAAAAACTAACCTATTACTCGCACCGCAGGTGAGAGAATTAAATTGCCTCTAAAATCGCGTTCTCCCCCTGGCTTGAAATTTGTTTTCAGGTAAATAACATTTTTACATCCTCACGCGTCCCGTCAACAGTTTTTTATGCAGCCTCTTCTATTTCTTTTTTTGTTCGCTTCCTACCAATTTCGAGTGCCTTCGCACGTTGTTCTTGTTTTTCCGGAAAATTAGTTTAAAAGCATCATAAAATAATTTTCGTGTGCGCGTTTGGAAAATGTTTCGCGCTCGCATTTGCCGTTTTATTGCTGGCCAAGTTGAATGGCTTTTAACTTTCGGTTAATACCCTGCACAGTAGCCATTAAAAGGGTAGCTACACTTTTAAAATTCACTCAATATACAAGTTAATGTCAATATGGATCATGTTTTATATTGAGCGTATTTTAGGGTATTTTTCAGTTGATCACTTCTTTGGCTTGCTCTTTTGCCGACAGGTGTGTAAATGGATTTGGAGTAGTACATTTTGGGCGCTTAGATAGCCCATCATCATCATCATCATTATCATCATCATCAAACAGAGCATTTGGCAATTCTCTTTTCAAATGATCCGCTCGATGGCCATCATAAACAGAGCCCAAGAGCCAAATTAGATTTATGCCCTTTTTGGAGATTTAACAGTTTTATGACTGAGCCCAGGGTTGGGGAAGAGTTCAAATCAAATTGGGAGACCGAGGTCAGTGAGTGATGGAGCCTTAGAAATTATTTAAATTATTCCAATATAAGACTTTAAGCTCTATTTCTATTTAAAAGGTGATTCACGAGTTCTCACCTTTATTACTCATGAATGATATGAATTTCGCATTCCTTATCTTTCTAATCTGACTCAGGTATTTATGATCATCTTTTTAATATCGTGCTAAATTGTAAGATATTACGAAATTTAATGAGTGAATCATATAAAGATAGAGTTATCTTTTTCTGATACTTCTTAGGGTTTCCCCAGCAACACTTGATAACGTTTTTGGAAATTAACAAGTGCCTCCTTAACCCAAATATAACTTCCTCTGGCGTAATCCATACCAAAATGCACTTAAGCAGTAATCTTACGCCCACATGTATCTTTAAGATACAAATAAGAACAAGTACATGTGAGTGCAGCAAAAAATAAGAAAGGAAACTGAGAAAAAGATGAGAACCTCTTGTAATTTGAGCAATTTGTTTTCATAAACTGCGCTGATTCCTTTTCTTCTGCTTCTTCCTGCAGACTTATACAATATGAGGACAGCGGCCAGTAAACAGTATCTTGTATCTTGTATCTCGTTTCGTGTATCTTTTGCTATTTGCTGTGTATTTCATAGAAATTACGTTAAGAAATTTGTTAAGCATCACTCAAGTTAAGCATGTGTGGATGTGGTTTGTGGCACATCCTCTAAAAACAAACTCAGATCCTTGACAAAACACTCAACCTGGAAAAAAAAGTGGAATGTGCTCACAACTTGGCAATGTGGTTGAGGCGTCAACATTTTAAGTGCTCTCCCCGCAACCCGCATTCCGGCTTTCCTTCAGCTCAGCTCAGCTCAGCTCAGTTCATGTCCGACTGGTAGTAGTTTCTTTATAATGGTTTTAATAACAATTTGCTGCAAATGTGACCAGGTTTTTCTTATATATTTGTGCAAATATAATTTCTTTAATTGGATTTTGTCGTCATAGCTGCCAGGAGCTGCACGGGCAAATGTATTAAAAGCGCCGCAAAAACATTTGCCACTTCGCGGCGGCGTCGGTGTGAAATTAAGAAGCAGTCAACAACAAAAGCAAGCCAGACACATGGACGGACGGACAGAGAAGACAGACAGATAGACGGACTGACTGCCAGACGAAATGGCAGCTGGTAAAACCCGTTAAAATAGCGGCCCAAAAGCGCGCAACTTTGTGGCTAGCTCGGTCGTATGAACTCAGGAAATGCACTGCAAATTCATAGACCTTTTTTAATTTGTAACTTTGTCATGAATTTTGTATCAATATCCATACCTGTTGAATTTCGATTAAAATTACTAATCAATTAGATTATTTTTGGAAATAATCGTAGTGACTACATCACTGTTGAAAAATTTCTGAATATTAATGATTACGATTACTAAAAATAAAAAAAATTATAATAATTATTCAAAATATTTAGAAAAAACCAAAAATATTCTTTCTGGGAATTTCGGATTATTTTTGATTTTTTCTGATTATTTTGGTTATTTTAATTGTGACGATTTAAAATAATTTGAGTTTTACTAAAAAAAATCAGAAAAAATCAAAAATAAACCAAAATACTCAGAAAGATTATTTTTGATTACTTTTGATTTTTTCTGATTGGTTTTGAATAATCGTAATAATTTTAGATTATTTTTATTTTTTTGTAATCGTTATCATTAAATAATTGGGCAAAACTCAAAATAATCGTAATTTAATCATTAGTTCGACTTTTAAACAAAAATAATCTAATTACTAATGATTACGGTTACTAATCTTTATTTAACAGGTATGTCTATATCTTTTGTTAAAATTTCACTATCAGCTGCTACAAGAATATTAGATCTAAGCAGAAAACTTACCAAATCAAAAGTTAATAAATATCCCGACCAAATGTTAATAAGATCTGGTCACTTTTACTTTTTCTTAATGCTCTGTTGAAAATAAATCTATTATCAATTCGTAGTTTTCCCAAATTGTGCTTGGTAAGTCAATAAATGAACTTTTTCGTAATATTCTGCATCGAATTTTATTATATAATATACCAACCCACCAATAGATATTTTCATTTGTTTGTAAATAAGCACAAAATATTATAAAAATATATACATTTATATTTTTTAGGTTGAAAATTGTGTTTTATTAAAGTGAAATAATTTCTTTCATATGATTTAATTATTAACTCTCCCATACTTAATTGTCATAGTGGACCTACATAATTTATGCTGTTCCATGGGGCAGTAGTTAAAGGTTTAGAGCAGGGCATTACGTATACGTAATATGTTGAACTAATGCCAGTGATTTTAATTTTCAATTTTAACTGCAACAACGACAACAACAACAACAACAACAACGACGTCACACGGTTTGCCTCTTAGTCAGTTTCAGACTCGCAAGACGCGAGTTAAATGTCGGTGACAGAGACGGAGTCAGAGTGAGAGACGGGAATAGAGACGGGTATAGAGTCGGAGTCGGAGTCGGAGCCAGAGCCGCGTCCAGTTTTATCCGTCGCGTTAAACTGGGTCACTGGTGTCAATCGTTGACTTGGCTTGTTGTTGTGGCTGTTGTTGCTGCTGTTGTTGTTGCTGTTGTTGTTGTCAACTTAATTATGTCGCAATTGCTTTGAAGTCGACTTTTGCGAATGAAAACCAACAGCAGGTGGCATTGCTCCATGGTCCACAACAGTCATTTGAAATTGCGCTTTATTCAATTTTTATGCGCTATTCAGCCCCCGCATTCCCTCACAGCGTCTCCCTCTATTGCCCCTCTCTCTCCTCCTCCTACCTCCTCCCTCTGTTGCCCTTTTTTTAGTGACTGCAGCGTCGTTGTCACCAGTTTAATTGGATTTGCCTCGCTGCCGAGTGGCTTTGTGTTTGGCATTAGCTTTGCCACAGTCTCTCTCCATCACAATCTCCCCTCTCACTCTCTTCCCTCTCTCTTTTACTCGTACTTAGCCCAATTCTCGAAGACTTTGTAGCCATCAACATCATCATCATCGTCACCATTCGCCATTCTCCGTTGCTGTAGCTAAAAAGCTGCAGCGCATTACAAATTGGTTTAGTTATTGGCTTAATTGAATTGTTGCAGATTGGACTTTAAATACGCGACAGTCCCCTGCTCCCTGTCCCTTCCTCCTGCCCCTTCCCCTGCCCTCGGCACACTGTCAGTGCCCCATGTTGCAGCTACCATAACAATTGTTGTTGTGCCCTGGGGCAATCTTTTCTCATATACTAATTTTTATAAGGTAGCGTCAACAACTTGGCATGCAATTAACTGTAGCTTTGAATGAAATGAAGAGGAGAGAAGAGATGGGTGTGACTTTAGGTCATGTAAGACATGTAATTAAAGCAGTACAGTGGGCGAATGCAAAGCTGAGGACTGAGGACTGAGGACTGTTAACCTCATTAGGAATGCAAATTATGAAGAGGCTAATTCAAACGAGTTGGCGCACAGAAAGAAATGTGTTGCAGAAATTAAAACTCTGAAACTCTGAGCAAGAAAATATTGCAACAATGGAAAATGTAGAATGTGTTCTTAAAAATCCATACAGCCATTGTTTTCTGGCTTTCAGGTGGAGTTTTAAAAATGACTTTGAGCTACATGGGACATCAACTTAACTTTCACCCATAGAACTTGAAGCCGTTCTTAAAAGAGGGTTAAATTCACATTATATTAAACTAATTATATGAATAAATATTGCTAATAAAAAATTACTAGGCCTTTTCAGTTTTCAATATATTTGCTAAATCTAAGAATCATGTGAAGACTACAAATTAACTATTTCCAAATTCATTAATTTGCTTCATTAGGTGTAGATACTACCTATTAAAAGCTTAATTTTTTATATATTTTCTGTGTCATGATTGTTAATCATATGGACAATTAATATAAAAAAACTATTAAAATTATCTATGAAGGAACTGAACGATTTTAATTCATCCAATCAATATATTGTTTAATATGAAATGTATTTTAAAGATTTCTTTATATAATGAGTATGGGCTCATCAGTAAAAATATTTAATACGTAAACTCTTCCCGATCTTTAGATACTTTTGATCATTTGCACATAAGTTCTGCTTTTCGTAAAAGAAACTAAAGGGAGGGAAGTTCTGAACAACATAAGTTTTTTTTTTTTCATTTAAACGCTTCCAATATCCCATATCTCTGGCCATATCGCAATCGGGGCGAGACAAAGCGCCGCTGTGACAATTTCTCAGAATTGCTAAACCGAAAGTCAAAAGCAAATGCATTGTAATGCTACTGTCGCCAGACTGATGGACCCCAATACAAACGCCTCCTGCTCCATAAAAAATAAAAAAAATAAATAAAAAAAAAATCATACAAAATAAAAACCGATTTCATTGTTTGCATGCAACGTTGACGAGGCAGAAAGAAATGTCAACAAAACGTAAAAAAAGAAAGAAAGACTGGGACTCGAATTGGAACTGATTGACACCAAGAGACTCAACGAGGCATATTGAAGAGGGCAAAGACGGGGGAGACGAGGGGACAACGATTGTACAAGGTAACACTCGAAAACTAATGCGCTTATCAGTGAAAATTGATCGGGTCTCCGTCTCCGACTTCGTCTCCTACAATGAATGCAGGTGATTGTTACCGTTGTATGTGGAAATAATTAACATGTACTTTCAATTTCGTGACTTGGGCCGAAAGAAAGAAAAGCAGTCCGTGGAAAAGTGAAACGAAATGGAGCCACAATACAAACCCTCCCCCCCCCCCCCCCCCTACTCGTCTTTCATACGCTCCATTCCCCCTTCCCTGTCTCCTATTTATCAATCAATAACATTTGTAATGTCAATAATGACAAGACTCGACAAGGCGTCGGGGCAGTTCTTGAAATTGAAAGTTTATGGCTAATGAATTTCGTGTATTTGATGAATTTGATGAATTGCCCAAGCTAAAAGCGATTCAAGCACCTTGCATATCATTTTACAATGGGGCCTAGGCGATAAGAACCCACTGATAAGACCGATTTCGTGTTCGATTTCCCCATCGAAATCAATCAATCGATTGACCAGTCACAACTTTTCTTTGTTTTTCTTCATGTTCTTTTCAGAGACCTCAATTGGGGACAGTCTTTGTGTCTGTCTGACGAATTAGGCGCCAAGTGCAAAATTTAGGTTAATTTTGGAAAAGCGCAGAATGGTGGAAACTTTCTAGATAGTAAAAATAAAATTAAGAGATCTTTTACACCAGCTGGTTCTCTAATGTTCCGCACGTGTTTAACTTTTTAGCACAGTTTTTGTTAAGACTCGTTTCACTAGTTTCTATAATTATTTTTTGAAATAGACACGTGTAGAAAGACTCTATATAACACACAAGTTGGCAGAGTACTAGTTAAGGTATTTCAGTTGCATATGAGTGACAAATGGATACGCATTAGACGGAGCCTTATAGTATTCTATAGTTGAATTCCACTTATTTCTTGACGATCATTAATAAATTCCTTTTTGCACCGCTTAAATTTTACATAAGTTGTCACAGAACTAGATAAATTGTTTTAACCGATCGAATATACTTTTTAGAGAGGTATAGAGTTTCTGGACCTTATATAGATAAATCCCTGGTTAGTTCATTTCAATCGGTAGTATCTAAACAGCAAATGTCGTGTAATTTCAATTGTATTTAATCATTATTAAACTAGACTTTCTTCATAAATGAAATTACTGAAACAAATGATATGTAGACATAAAACTGTTAACTAAATAATCTAATAAATATTAGTGACTTTCTATGAATTACTATTCACATTATTTAATTCTTTCATAACCTCTATTAGTTTATTAGATCTTCTATACTACATTATTGGTATAGCTACAACTAGTTTGATTTCTTTATCAGATAGTGAATAATATATAATAGTAGACTGTGAAAATATGCCAGTTATCTCAAAGAATGATATATAAATTACTGTTAACATTTGTAAAATATCGTGTTCTCATTTACATAGTCATAAGTCTGGCTTTAAATAGTTGTTAATTTGAATAGAGAACTCTAACCGTTGACTCATCGACAATTGGCTAATGATCGAATTTAATCGATTACTATTATACAATAATTCATGGAGATCAAGTGGAATATTAATCGATCTTAATAGATTTTTGCATAAGATCAATTGTGTTAAGTGCCGTGCTATTATTTAAATCGTCAACACATTGTTTAATTAATCTTCGATCTTTTAACATTCTATTAATAAGACATGATTTCTAATTGGATGGGAAAGCGTGTATATAATATAACGAACCTATGGAAACTTGGTCTAAAATAATTGATTGATAGATCAGCTGCAATATTTTATGCAAATGGATTGTCAAGTAATTGTTTTGACATAATACAAAAATGTACTTATTTGCATTTTATTATTAAACAATTAATGATTAAACCTAAAGCATATTAATATTTGTATAACTTGTTGTAAGAACAATTAAGAACTTAAATAAAATTAAAAATAAAAAAAAGTTTTCTGTTAGAATTATATTATATCATTTATTTTATATGGTAAGTAAGACTAAAATCATTTAGTTTTAATTCCCTTTTGAATATGTATTTTACTGCATTTTCACCTTAGCCACAAAATAATTACACAAATTACCCAAAAAACAATCAAAATCGGAATTGATTTTAAGACATATTTGGTAGACAGCCCGCACCTAGAAGCAAAACGATAAAAAAAAACCTTATAAAGACAGTTGGCTGACTAGAATGTCGAGAATATTTATGCTTGAGTGCTAATAATGTTCAATCAATTGTTGCATTGAAGTATTGAAAACCTTTGAAGCGATAAACCAACAAAATGTAGAGAACTATGACAGAAGACGACGACAACAACGACGACGACATCGACGACGACATCGACAACGACGACAATAAAATGAAATAACATCATAAGTACTATAGATATAGATATAGATACGTTGCGTAGTCTAGTCCAGGCCCTAACCAAAGAGTGTGCGCCAGGTACGGTGCAACCTGGCCAAGCGCAACGAACTTGAAGCTAACGCGCCCAAGATTATCTGAGACGGGGCAAAACCATAAACAAATAAGGAAAGAATTCAATCCGAATGACAGCTGAGGTGTGCGAGTGTGTGTGAGTGTGTGTGTGTGTTATTACGACTGCGGTTCATTGACATTGAATGGGTTGGCGTTGGGTCTTTTGGGTGGTTCAGTGGCTCAGTGGCTCGGGGGGAACGTTGAGTTGGTTTGTTTTACTGCTTCACTGTGTTTTATTTTTTGTCTAACTGCGTTTTTAATTGTGCATGCAATGAAAGCGGCACTCAAAGTGCACTTGTTATATCCACACAGGCACAGACACAGACACAGTGGGGCATGCAACATGCATAATAGGGACTTGCAACTAGCAACAGGACAAGGCTACTTTCTGCTGCATGCTGCATGCTCATGCGTAATTTCTACGAATCCAAGTCAAGCTACAAAAGGCACAGACAATGCCGTGGCATGGAGCAGGCAGCATGCAGCAGATTGAGGCATGCTACGAGTGCGAGTACTGCGCGGAACCTTGAGGGTTGCATGACCTATATCACAGATTAAAGGCAACTCTGCAGCAGCAGCAGCAACCCGACTTCCAAGACGGGACAACAACAGCAACCGACGTTGACAACTTTCCCAGGGCAGCTCACGGCACGTCTCGGTCCATATGACAAATGTTTCACATCAGTGCGTTCCGGACTCCAGCAATTACCTGCCTATGCCCAAGTTCTTCTCATTGTTGCTTCAATTGTTGCTGTTGTTGTTGCCTCCCGGCGTCACAGCTCAGTTGTTGGTCTGTTGCGTCTTGCTGCGAAGTCGAAGTTGCTTTCGAGACTCTCGGGTCAGGGAACAAGTGCTTCCAGTTACCAGTTGCCAGTTCTCCGCCTGGCAGGACGTCTTTAAACTAATCGGGACTTTGACTTTATGGCGCACAGTCCACCACAGGAGTTGATATCAGGCTGTGCCCAGAGTTCCCAGTATAATATCTCTTCTCTCTGCCATTTCTATTACTTTAGAGCCAGATTCTTCTGAGGCTGATGCTGCAGCTGATTACTCAATTAGAGTGTGTGATATGCATTGAGTGCATGTAATTATGCGGAAAATAGACGAAGATTTTCCCATCAGTCCAACTTTTCTGAAAAGAGAACGAATCTAGATGTCAAACCATAATCGATACTGTATTTCAATTGGATGGACTTAGGGAAGTTATGAAAAAGTTATGATTCTTTGGAAGGAATATATTATGGAGGAGAATTCTGATATGAAACTAAGATAAGATCGCTTTGAATAAGATTTGGCAAAAGTTCTGAAGCATGGAAGTATGATATAAATTCGCACAAAATCAATAATTAAATTTAGTACTTGCGAAGTTGAAAGACTTGAAAGATTGCTTCAATAGGTAATGAAGAGATTTATTAAAAAATGGTTTACATATTATTCCTAGGTCGAAATACACTTTCACATGGCAATATAATAAGTTTCTGCACAGTTTGGGTTCTGAAATCCACGAAGATAATTTTAAGTAGATCAGGAAAATTAAACTAAATATTTTGGGAATTTATGCTTCATAGCAAATATTTTTTCCATAGTGGAATTCAACTAAGTCACACTGGCGACTTAGAGAAGCTTGACTGTAAATTGCTCAAGATAAAATTTAAGCCGATTTATAGATGTCAGAAGAGCTTGACAAAGCCTCCATTCAATAACCGAATGACCAACAGAGTGGAAGACAACAAGAGAAATATCTAAAAAATTAATAAACTATGTTAAATTTGGGGCTGTTTGGATGCATTATGCAAAGCAGAGCATTGAATCGGAGTTGGATGTTTTGAATGCTCCGAATGTGGACCCCATAGACAGTGAAAAATTAAGCGGCTTTATCAGTGCCATCACCCGCATGCAATCCGTAGCGGATTGGGTCTCTGTCTCCATCTCCGACTGACCGTGGACTCATTAATTTTTGTGGGGCTCGGCACACAGTAGTCGGCATTGAATACAAAGCCAGAATGCAGAAAGCCTAAATGGCTCATTAGGGTCTTAAATTAAAGCTACTTGGGCCGCTTTAACACAAAACACAACTCGGTCAACTAAGCCCCAAGGGTCAGTCAGCTCTAAAAGAAGTAGCGAGAAGCGAGAAGACCACAGAAAGAAAGCAAGCAACGAAGCGGCAGAAGACAGTCTAAGAAAGACACGTCTTACTGCTAGCTACAGCTACTGTTAAACTCGAATGTGGGTCTGGGATCGGGATCGCACTCGGGGCTGGGAACGGTTACTTACCTCACCTAATTAGAGAACCATTGTCTTAACTGTCTGACAGTTGGGCAGAAATTATTGCAAAAAGGTTTAAGAGTCCGCAGTCTAAGCCCATATGGCCAGCCACAAGAGCCGCAAATTCCAATCTTAAATGAGCTGCAAGGGGGCAAAAAGAACGTCATCAACTGTGACACAAAATACAACCCAAGAATCTTGGCTAATCTGACCCTCGTAATAGACAATCGTCTGGGCTCTTTATTGGGTTCTTCTTGTTGTTTCCTCGGTTGCCGGGCAGAAAAGCCTCATCATCATCAACGTCATCTTCGTCTTCTTCTTCGTTTGTTGTGCTGATTCATTTCGCTGAATAGATTAGACGATCATGATAAGAATGTACTCTTGTGCACTCGATGAGCTCATCAATATCATCAACAGCGTCCAGACGACAAACTACGAGTAGACCAACCCTTTGCAAATTGCACTCAAATTTATCATAGATGAACCTCGTTGAAAAGCAATTTCGCTGCGTCTATGAGAAACTGATCTTATCCCGCTTTGTTTTGAGTGTGAGCATTCGCCGTAGGATTCCTTATCTTCAGTCTAATGAAAAATGGCAAACAGACAGTCTGTTAATAACCAATGATCGAGTGATATATAGACAGATATATCTCTAAGGTTCAGTGTTAACTCAACTGATTAGTTAAATTTTGAAAATGTCTTTAAGAATTGATTGTAATTTCTAGAAATAATAGACTTAAGATATTATTTTATTCTTTAGACATTAATTATTATCTTTAAGTTTCCTTTAAGAATTTCTCATCTTATAAAATAAATTTATTTTATTCAGCATATTTTGATTATTTTAAAAATAATAAAGTATTTCCGAGATACATTCACCATCTTGAGATAATCCTTCTGCATCTTTCAGTTTTATTTCTAGTATAGACATATTTAACCGCTGTCATTTTGTGCCATTCCCTCTTACTAATTTTTCTCTTACGCATCGATTATGTTTGGAAGATACATCAATCTTGAAATGAGCAACTCTTGCATTCTGCTGTCTCCAGTCTCCTGTGTACTGTCTCCTACCTGAGATAATATCGCTATATTCATCTTCCACCAGGTGAATACGCAGCCATGTGCGCCCACAAATTGCTTGCGAGTACCGAAATAAGATATCTGCACGTAGCTGTAATTTAAAACCCCACCAAAAAGAAAGAAAAAATTAACAGAAAACAAAAAGAAAAGAACGAGAAATGGTCTCAGGCCCCGTCAAAGACATACACACGCACACACGCACACACACTCGTATTATCCTACAGCAATAATTTCTTTTCTCAAACAAAACAAATGCAGAGATACTACTGTGGGCAAAAAGTATCGGGAATTTTAAATTTAAAAAATTTTGGGATTCCAATTGGAACAAATGTTTGTACTTTTAGGTTGGCACTACTATCACTAACATCTGTGCAAAATTATACGTTAAAATATTCATTAGTGTTTAAGCTACGATTAGTTTTGTACGACGCCAAAAGTGCAATTGGCGATTTTGGTTGAAAATCTCCTCAATCGACTCGAAACGGTGTCCTCGGAGTGGTCTTTTGAGCTTAGAAAATAGCCAGAGGTCACACGAAGATAAATCAGGCGAAAAAGGTAGCTGTGGGAAAATTTTGGTCGAGTTTTTGGCAAAATGGTCACGAAGAACAGGGGCAGTATGAGAGGGCGCATTATCGTGTTGCAAGAACCATGAGTTGTCAGCCCATAGTTCTGGCGTCTTTTTACGCATAGCTTCGCGCAAACGACGCAAATCTCTCAAACAATATTCCTTGTTGACAGTTTGGTCGGTCGGAAGGAATTTATAATGAACTACAACACGATAATCCAAATAAACTGTCAACATGACCTTGATTTTTGAGCAAATTTGACGCGATTTTTTCGGTCTCGGCTCACCTTTAGCCGATATTCGCTCGATTGATCGGTAATTTCCATGTCGTAAGCGTAGATCCAAGTCTCATCGCCCGTAATAATGCGTTTTATCTTGTCCTGGTAGTCAGAAAACATTGTTTCACTCACTTCTACGCGGGGCTTTTTTCGATGAAATTTACCGTTTTTTGGCACCAAAATCGCCAAATGCACATTTGGCGTCGTACCAAACTAATCGTAGCTTAAACACTAATGAATATTTTAACGTATAATTTTGCACAGATGTTAATGATAGTAGTGCCAACCTAAAAGTACAAACATTTGTTCCAATTGGAATCCCAAAATTTTTTAAATTTAAAATTCCCGATACTTTTTGCCCACAGTAGTATGTCATTTGCCAGGCATAAACGAAATCGAAGAACAGAACTCAACTGAAATGAAGATCGATGCTCCATAACAGTACGAGCTGAACTCAGACGGCAACTGGAACTGGGTCTGAGTCTGGGACAGGGACTGGGACTGTGAGTGTGACTGAGAGGCAGTCGGGCAACATGTGCGCCGCTTTGTAACGCCAATTATGGGCCCATAATTCGAAGGCATTGTCTGGGTAGGCACAAAAGACTAAGCGAGCGAGCATTACACGGAGCAGCAGAAGAAGAAGAAGATTAGTGCCCAAATGCAAGCAGAGCGAGAGAGTGAGTAAAAGAGGGAGAGGAAGAGAGGCAGAGGGCTTAGCGATGCGTAGCCAAGCGGTAAATGAACAACACGGCTGAGCGCATTTGAGCGCATCTTTAGCCAGGTAGCAAATAATCTCTCACTGTGACTCGCTCTCTCTCACACTCTCTGTTGTTTTTACTCTCTCGATCGGTTCGCTCTTGAGTGAAGTTAACGGCGCGCTTAGCAATCCGAGTTGAGCTGCCTTCGGCTGCCTCTGCAGGCTGATCGCTAATCAGTTTGTTTGCAGACGTCGCCTACGTCGGACGTGTGCGCAGCGACGAGAGTCAAAATCAAAAAAGAGCCGAATACAAGAAGCAGATCAAAATAAAAAAAGATAAAGTTAGCGATAGAGTGAAAGTGTGCCGCAGTTAACAACGACAACAACAAGAAAAACAACCGCATTAAAAAGAGATACTCGCATTGTAATACTCGTAATTACCGAACGTGATCCGAGTGCGTTAAGATTGATATCAACCTACAAACATTTAGAAGACTTACATACACATAAAAGGGCAAGATGGAGAGTCTGCCGCACGCATTAAACTACGAGCTGTCGCACGATTTGCATTTCGATCATTTCGCCGGTGCCGCTCAACAGATCCTCGAGAACGGAAAGAACATTGCCGCCGCGGAGGCATCAACGCCCACGATCAGCACATTGGATGCGCTGGCCAACAACGATTTTCTGCAAAAACTTGGAGCAACGATCTTCAATTCGATTCAACTGAAACATCACAAACTGAACGAAGTTACCCACAATTCCAGTGAACTGACGATGGATTTCGACTTCAACGCCAACCATGTGGTGCTGGACAGCAGCAGTGTGGATCAGCTGCAGCAGCAGATCGAGTACGACAAGTTCATGAACGAGGTGTGGATCGGCATTGTCTTCACACTAATCTTGATCTCGATGGTCTTCTGCATTTGCTCGTGCTTCCTGTACCATCAGTTTCGTACCTGGAAACGCAATTGTAAGTACATTCCACTGATCTGACCAACTACCTTAAACTTTAATCGCCCATTGATAGCGACTCAATGTTTAGTATTGATTAGGTCTTATCGTATCTTGGCTATTTTAGTTTATTTTTCGATTAGCTGGACGAGTTACAAATACCTTGATAGAGGCAAAGTCTACGTGCTAATTGCCAATTGTTGAAATGTAGAACAACATCTTTGCACAGTTGGCTTATGAATGAACTAGTCCATGAATGGCATTTAACACCTGGTTGAGATAAAAGATAATGTACATAGATTAAGTGCACATTTTGCACACAATTTGATATTATATCATGATTTCCAATTATTGCTGAGCCTGGTTAACCTCTCGTGGAGCTAATTAGCTCTGGGTTAACTATAGATCTGAATATTATCCAAGACTATTATCTAATTTGACTTTGACGTAACGACATATGAATTGTTTGAACTTTAAACAACTGTCAGCTTATATTTTTTGTTCTCTTCTTTCTGTTCTACACAGAACTTTCCCAAGGTTTTTCTGTGTCAGCAAAAATGAAGAAAAATAATAAACATATTAATTATCATATCGTAAAAGTAGCTCAAGTGCATTTTGTGAGCGCCAAGGCAATATATATTATGTACATATATACATATATTTAAACAATTACTGCACTGCGTAAACAATGATAAATAAAATATTCCAGAGCGCCGCTTAAGTCAATAAATATTGTTAAGTAATTTTTATAAAAATTAATTAATAGCTTAAAGAGAATTCAGACAGACTTGTTGAATACCCTGGTTAGCTAGATTTTCTACAGTGTCACAATGTAATATGAAAATGCAAATTAATCTTAATTGATGTGATAATTTCATTTAATCAAGACTAGCTAAAATGTACATTTTAATCCCCACTTGAAGAATGAAAGTCAGATATTTAATATACCCCAGTCGAGAGTATATTTCAACATAAATTAGGTCAGATCTCAATGCAATTTATTTTAGCACAACCCACATACTCAAACACTTGGCTAATCAACAACTTTTCTCTCTTTTTTCTCCTTTTAGATCACAACAATGGGAACAGCTCGACACAGTGCACAATTGTTGATATTGAGGCATTGAAACTGCAACCCGATTCAGAGGATCCGGTGCCGGAATACACATTGGTATCGGGTCTGCCCAGCTATGAGGCCGCCTTGGAGTTGTTGCATAAAACGCCGCAATCGTCGTGTTTGATTGTCTATCCAAGCGTGTTTAATGTATTCAATAAGCATGAAAGAGCCAACACGGCAGCAGCAACAACGACAACAGCAGCAACAACAGCAGCAACAAATACAACGTCGGCAACACCCACGGCAACAATAGATTCCGTTGCTGGGGAAGCGGCAGCAACATTGCCACAGACAGCAGCATTGTGCGAGGCAACAACACCGCTGCTAACAACAACCACAACAACAATCGGAACAACAACAACAACGTCAGCAACATACACACCCACATGCGATAGCATTAAGTCCAATTTTGTGCCAAGTTATGCCGAAGTATTTGGCTTCAAGACGATCGATGAGAAGAAGAAGCCGACGAAAAGTGCATCGAAAGGCCAAGACGACAAATGCTAGATACTACAAAGGATACTACCACTTCCGAGATCCATTAACCAAATGTGCTCTGTGATAATAATTGTTGCTGTCGATCTGAAAAGTTTCCGATACATACTATATATACGATATCATTCATATATGATATACGCCCTTCTGTACTTAAGTCTAAACTAATCGCTGTGATCATAGAAAAGACAACTCGCAAGAATGTATAACTAATTTTGGTAAAAGCTTGTTATTAGTCCCTAAGTAGATCATAATAAATTATACAAAAATATTATACAAAATCTAAAATACTATGTTTATCTTTTCACTTCCTTTCTCTGTGAACTGCCGTCAACTGTTGTTGTTGTTGTTATCAGTGAATGGCGTGGCATTCAACTTGATTTGATGCCGTTGCAACTGATTTGATGGACAGCAAAACAGCAGCTGATGCCTCAATCAAAACTCAGTTTCCAATTCCTTATCAGTCATGGCAACGCCGTTAAGGGCTTTCCCACCACTTCCATTTCCATTGCTTTGTTGAGCTTTATAAATAAAAATTGAGCTTGAGCTCAGCAGATGTCAGACGAGATTGAGACAGTTGCAGCAGATAGAGAAATAGAAAAACAGACAGACAGACAGATGGACAGACTGACAATAGATGGAGACAGTTTGAGTTTGACATTGAGCTAAGGACGTGCCACGTGATAAGCTGAATACGAATACAAATCTAGTGTACATTGAGTACTACGAATAGTTTGAATACTTGCACTGCACTCGCTTCAGTCATTTGTTTTGATAAGCTTCCAGCATATGCAAATCTGTTTGTCAAGCTCTCAATTGAATGCAGCTCGGACATAAATAACATTACAAATAAGTACGTTGAGAAAGTACTTTATACAAAAAGAATAAAATATTTCTATGCCAGTCAAAAGGCATAAATATGAATATAAATTAAATGAATGGAATCTTTAATTAACCACTTTTGATATGATTGATTGAGATTACAAAGAAATAAATCATGTAAACATTTTCTGAGAATAGCTAGGGTTGCTTTTAAAATCTAATAAAATATGCAAATATGCTTATGATGTTAACAGTGGGTCTGAAATATAGTAATAAGCAAACGATGCTTTTAAAGTTCAAATTAAACTAGGGTAAAATTAATAAATATGTGATTGAGTAATTAACATTATAGCAAAACTGTTATTAACATTAGCCAAACATGTTAGTTTACAGCTTTGCTATTTGAATTACAATATTCCCATCTAAAAGACGTAGAATCAGCAACATTAATTAATAAAATATCAGTGTCAGATCTAATCTGCTTCTCATTAGTAAACATCATGCAATTGAAATTCATTTTTTAAAATAATATTTATTGTTATTATCATATGCTCAGCTGCTCAATTGCAATTTCCTCTGTTATCTGGCAATCCGTTGCGCCATTATTGTTTAGTATGCTGCAAATGGCCATAACAAATTGCTAACAAAATCACAAAGCATTTTTTAGAAGCTCTCGTCGTGTGCGAGCTTCAAGTTATTACTGGTCGGGTGATAAAATATCATAACTATAAAGTGGCAAATAAAAATAATTCATTTTACATACAGCCTGACATTCATCAGGGGCGCGGCTCTGCACTCATTTGCAGCACTCACTATTCACTATTCACTACTCACTATTCGCTATTCACTATTCATATTCACTTGATATGAATGCGAAAGAGGTGCCAAGTGACATTTGCATATTATTGACATTAGTTTTCTTGGGAACACTCTCCACACATGCAAAACAATATATATTAATTGGAATTGACAATTTATGACAATTCTTTGTTTATTTCACATCTTATGATAATTTTCCAGGTTGTTGACTCATCAATCGATTAGTGAGCCTTTTGTTTTGTTGTCCAAATAAATATTTGGAAAATTGCTTAATTTTGTGGCGCTGAAATGTGTGCAAATTGTTTTATTAGCCAAAATCAAATTCGAAAACTCGAAAACAAAACTACGCAAAACATTCCAAAATTGTTGCGATAGCGCGTGTCCATCGAAGCGTGGCTCAGGTTAAATTTTTTAAATATTCATAATCAGTCCACGCACGTAGGCTTGATAATTAATATTTTTCATTCTACGACTATTAATACGGTGACTGCTAAATTAACTGAAGACTGTTATTAAGAATACGAGTACCCTCTTGACTTTTCACCTCGACAGATTTCATATTTAATGAATATGCAATATACTCCATTAATAGTTCAGCCGGGTCCAATTGTAAAGTATCTACAAAATGGTAAGATACATATGTGAAGTGCGTACTTGAAATTGTTGCTAATGAGTTTTTGTTTGTGCAAACTAATTGCTAAGCTAATGGATTGGATCGTAATGGCTTGTATAATAAATAAATAGATATGTCGAGGCTCAAGTATTAACACCTTAGTCACGCCTTTGAGGCCAACTGTGAAACACACTCCAACCATATCATATCATATCATCTTAAGAGTTCTCATTTGCATTTGAGCTAAATTCAAAGTTTATTGCAAAATGCAACAAAACATGTGTTGTCCGTTGAGCATATCAAAATATTATACAACATAAACAACATAATTAGTTTATAATTCAAATTAAATGCCCAAATTCAAATACACAACAACACAACCAAAAGCAGATGCATAGAAAGCGCATCCAAAGGGCAAACAATTTATTAAAAAACCATCGAATAGATGTAAATGCAGTGAAAGTTGCCCTCTGGAGTCTGGAGTGGGGCAGGCTAATGAAGCGAACAATTTATTAATAAAAAATGCACATTAGCCCACGGTTTGGGCCTCGAAATGGAATTTAGTTAAATGAATTTTCAATTAAGCGCCAAATTCATTGGCCCAAACTCTGGAATAGACACAGACGCCCCGCCGCCAATATATGAAAGTGAAAACCGGTTGAACAACGACGACGACTCCGAATCAAAAAAAAAAAAAAAAACTGAAACCGAATCCGAATCCGACGTCATACGCAATATTTGACCCACTTTTCTGTAGGTGGCGCAAAAAAATATATATAAAATTCGCAAGCCAGTTTTTTGAACTGTTCACATTAGTCCCCAGAAGCAACATACATGAATAAATATATTTGCACGAGAATATAAATATTTATAATAGATTCAATATGTTCCGAAAAAAAGCCTCTTTGTTAAAAAAAATAGGTAAATGAAACTGAATAAATGTTATATAAATATTAAACATAAAACAGTCTTTTTTTGGAAAGTTTATTAATATTTGAGTTCAAGTTCCAAATGGGCATTAAATAAAAAAAAACAAATATTTCACAATTATTACGATATACATTAGATACTCGACTGAACTGTAATTAGATATTCGTAGTACTGCATTTAAAAATAAAAATCCATTTTTACATGATTAAAATTTACCAATGAAACTGAAAACAGGAAAGTTTAATTTCAGATAAATATATATAAATATAAACGAAATAAAAAGTCATTGAATATTTTGCAATAACTTAACTTAACCTTACAACATTTATAACAATTTTTTTAATATAAAAAATCCCTTTAAAATATTCGTTACTCAATGGAAACTAATAACATTGTAAATATACATACATACTGTACATAAAAGTATTTTATAAATCTATATTTAATAATGAAAATATATTTAAGCAGTATAAAAGAACATACAATAACATATTTGTATGTTCAATTTTTCTGCTGTATAATAAATATTTAATATTTTAATAATGTCACTCAAAAGAAATATAAATAATTACTTTTCGCACCAGTCTCAATTAGCAAAAAAGTTTAACACATGAAATTAAGTAATACAATTTCTTTCAAAAGTCTAAAATAAATATTAAAAAATACCTGAGATAGTACAATATACAAAATTAAACAAAATCCAGCTGTGTCCGCCTTTTGGCATGTCTTGTGTCATTTAAATAAGCTCTTTAAACATTTTTATTTGGGTTCGCATTAAAAGTCACACTGCCTCCAAATGTTTGCGCCTCGTGTCGCATTTTTTGAAATGTCTTGTGCTAATTTCACTCCAGCAATCAGCTTTGAAATATTTATCTCTTCCCTTGCGACTTGAGCAAACACCATCAAATTTTACATGACTTCTATTTTACGACCCCAAAAGGTGAATGAAAGGTTTGGCAAAAAACAAAACCAGAAATGTAAATATCTGTGTTTATAAAATAAAAGGCAAACGTTATAAAGATTTTGTTCTTCTGATTTGTTTGCCTTTGTAATATGGCAAAGCAAATGCGACTCTGAAATAAATATTTGTAGCGCATATTTACATTAGTAAAGGCTCTAAAAAATTTCTAAGAACCAAGAATTATTAAAGTAAACAATAGAACTAGTGCTTTTTTTTTTACTTGAATGTATCTTTGTTGCAGTCAAGTAAGAAGAAGATGAAGATAAAGATACAAGTATTCGTAAGCTTAATTGCAGCCAACTTTCAAATGCGGTTGAACTTGGACTTGGCCAAATACTCATTAATTCCGCCGATTGGGTCAAGTTTGACATGTGAATAAAACGTTAAAAAAAAATTATATAGTAAAGCTTATAAATATGTGCTGTTTGTTAAAGTTAACAAATCAAATAAAACTGCTGAGAAACAGGTGAGACAAAAAGACAGAGAAATAGAAATAGAAATAAAAATCAAAATTAAAATGAAAATGCAAATAAAAGTTAGATGATCCGGAGTTATGGGAATGCAGCTAAATGTTTAGATACTCGCCCGACCTTAACGTGAATTTAGCTCATAAAAAAGAGAAGAGAAGAGTAAAAGAAAGAGAGAGAGATGGGCTTAACTGTTGCTATCTGGGCGCTTGCATCAGAAGACATCAAAGACGGAATGAGGAAAGGGTTTCCCGGACTGACAACAGCATCCACAGCAGCCGCAGACGCAGTTACAGATACGGATACAGATACAAATGCAGCTACAGATACAGAGATTGAGATACATGCACATATAAAGTAGGTTGCTTGCAGGTTTGTTTTTTCTGATAAGCTCCGCGCCGCAGATTAACGTGTTGCACACAGAAACCTCGCCCCCTCTCCCTCTCTCTCTCACTATCTCTTTTTTATCTATCTCTCTTTCTCTGTCTGTCTCTTGCTGGAGTTTGGTGTCTTCTGCGTATTTTGCTGTGTTTTAATTTTATGGCCCAAAGATTTTATTTTGTAACTTAATGTTTGTTCGACTTGGCTTCGCTGGAGTTGAAGTTGGAATTGGATTGGATTGGAGCAGCAGGTTGCTGCATTTGTTTCTCGCCAGATTTCAACAGAAATACACTAAAAAAGAAGAGATGGGATTTGCATTTTATTGCCCCATTCGGTAAGACCTTAATTGTGGATATTTGTAGTGCTTAGAATTCGGGTGTTTGTTGTGACAACATTGGCTTACTTAAAATCAACATAACAAATAGAGGCAACGATTAAGTCTAGATATACTTAAACAAACTTAAAGCTCAAAAAAGTCTCTTTTTTAAGCAGCCACTTTTTCTCTTTCCAAAGATGTTCACTCGCTTAGACTGCGAATAGATTAAGTTCAGTCAATTGGCTGCCAAATTGGATTATCACTGCAAAAGTAAGCAAATGTTTATCAATTAAAGACACTTGAAAACTTGGCTACAAAAGGAACTAAAAGTGTTAATTATTTTAATGAGTGCTCATTATCAAATATTTAAGAAGACAATTTTTTTTAGTGGAATTTAGAGAATTGCTCAGCCATAAAGTGAAGCCGGTTTGCATGGATGATACAATGTCACAACTTCCGCAAGAATCTTAACTACACGCAACACTGAACCCTTTGTTTAAATCAAGAAACCAGAAAACCAGAAGGTACTCTAAACTTAGTTTTATCTCCGTGTTCAAGTTTTATGTTAGGTCTGATTAATTTCTTATCATACAAAAAAGGAAAGAGGTGTCTTATGCCAAAAAGTGTCGTTTATTTTGGTATAGTTCGGAGAAATGAGTTCGCGCAGACGTTGTTATCATTTTCTCTGCCTGTTTATTATTGCACTTCTTGCGATTTGATTCCTTTAGAACAACGAGGATCAGAAGAAGGTGTCAGAAGTAAGGAAACTTTCCCGATCCGAAGAACTATATGATTACACAGAAAAAAAAAATCCGGGATATTTAGCCCGAATTCAATCCGAAACGATGTCAGAAGTGGGGTAATCTCAGATTTTCTTAATCCAAGTATGAAATACTTGATTTTTTCAATCCCGAATTCAATCCTGAAATTCTTAAATTCAGGCTAAAAAATTTTTATTAGTTATAATGTTTTTCGTTACATTTAAGCTTTTTTTTTAAATTTTTTTTTAACAATTTTTTTTTTAAACGTTTTTTTTTAACTTTTTTTAAACGTTTTTTTTACATTTTACCTTTTATTTATTTTTAATTGACGGGGGGAATCGAACCCAGATTGTTTTCAAACTGGAGTCGGCGACTCTAACTATTGAGCCACCGGACCGGTTGAAATGAGAGAGGCCGACAGGGAATTTTCCTCTCGCGCTCAGCAAATATGTATTTTCCCATTTTAATCCCGATACAGGCTTGATTATTCAGCTTAATCCTGAATACATACTTAAAAAATAAGAGCTTAAATTAAGTATTTTATACTTGATTTTAGAATACCATTTTTTTTCTGTGTAGATACGTGTCCTTTGCATGGTCACTTGTGGATATGAATATACCGAGGCTGTCAGGTATATGTCCTGATCCTGGTCAGTGGACAGACGGATAAGAAGCTGCAACCTTATGTGCCAGAGGTCAACACTAGAGTACGAATGGGTTTGATCTATGCATTCGACTATTACAAGCACGATGTCGATTGGTTTCTCAAGATAGACGACTTTAGGTAAGGGTTAACCCAATAATCTCCATAACTTCAATTTGAATTGTGGCACTCATAAATTGCCCCCACTCTTTGTCATATTATACGTATTTTTATCGCTTGCATATTGTTATGACATTCGTTATACTTCTTTATGTGGCTCCCACTTCGCGCCTTCTTCTTCTCTTCTCTTCCATTTGACTTTTCATTGATAAAGTTATCAGCCTGTGGCTATGGGTTTCTGTGACACTACAGTTCCGTTCCGTTCAATTCCATTTTCATCTCTTTTCTGTTTTGTTTAGTTTTTTCTTTTTTCTTCTTCGTTATTCTTTTGCTTCCTTTGGTGCTTTGTGGTTTGGCTAACACAACCGTTTCCTTTATCAACTGCGCCACGACAAAAAGGAAGTATCTTCGTATCTTTAGAGAGCACTTTTTATCTGCCGCTGCCTTTTGTCCAACGACAACAGTAACAATAACAACAAGAACAACAACTACATGCATATACATATGTATGCGCTTAGCTGATTGCACTCCGGGGAGTTTTCCTTTCATAATTGGTACAAATTTTGTTAGCTCTTTGAAAATTGGAAACTGAAACTTAGCATTTTCTCAGGCCCAAGTCAAAGATAGCCTCTATACAGGAGATAATAGCCTACAATTGGAGATAATTTTTCTATATGAAATATTGATTCCCAGCGGCACAATAAAACTATGATTAGGATGGTAGAGATATAGAAATGTTAAAAACATGCTAAATATATAATAATTCTATATTTTTTTACCCATATTAATATAACTTTTTCCAAGGTTCGAACCAAAAATCGTTGCTTCAAAAAATCTTTAAAGTATTTTAAGAATAGAACTGTAAAATATGGTGCAAGAAAAATCTTTTTTATACTTAAGACCCTTTAAATACTTTAGTCACAATATATAATTCACAAAGATACAACAACAGTTTATAAGTAAATATTTAAATTAGTTTTCGTTCACCAATAAGTGATTTATAATTTTTGCTTTCTAACTGTAGATTGACAAACCACATTATTTTGTGAAAAATACTCATTAAATTCAGACTCTGAGCTTCTCGTAAACATTTACAGATTGTATTCTGAATATACCTATTAAATATGTGTTAAATGTGCTAAAAATGAGTGTCAGCAAAACAATAACAAATATGATATTGATTTATGCACTTGTCTAATCAATTTCAACGACTTTGTTGTTAAACAATACATTTCGAACCGTAGATTAAAGTATTGTGCTAAAGGTGAGTCTCAATCTCTTTCTCACCTAATATTATTGTAATACACTGTCTTTATTTTTGCCTTATTTTGGTAAGCAATGAGAAGAATCTAGATTTAAAGATTGTAGTTTCACCTGATTTACTGGAAAACAAATTAAGTGATTAGAAGCACTTTTTAATCAGTCTCGATTGTTGTCTATACAGTGATTAAGAATATTTTAAAGAAGGAGATATACTATAAAATGAAATCATACAATTAAGCCTGAGGTCAGTGCAGTGCTTAAATCTGTTTTTTGACTTTTATTTATAGCACATAAATATTAAAATAAATTATTAAAATAGATGAGACACGTAATTAAATAAACAACATTTTGCTTGAACTTTGGACACAGTTCGGGTGAATGAAATATTTTCGGAAGCTCCGCTTTAATCTATGGGAACATATATAATTGGAAATTTATTACAAGCGATGTCAACGCCTCCGAAGGAAAGTGAGAACTGAGAATTGAGTTGGGAATAATATTTCTTTGTCTGGCATTTTATGGGGTCTGTAGTGAAATGAGACAAGTTGTCTGGCACTTGTCGTGCTTATCAACAACTAATTAAAATATTATTATTTTAATGTTGTTGAGACTAAAATAAGCTTGGTGGTAAAGCCATTACCAAGCTTGGAGTGGCAAGACAAAGAGTTTGCTGTGCAAATTTTATTAGTAATATCCATCAAAAGTGAGCAAATACTGGAAACAATTGGAAACTGAAAGGTTCTCTCAGAAAAAAACCGGTTTTAGTTTGTTTATAAGATGGCAAAAAAAACCATCTAACATGTCGTATAGCACCTCACCTTATCGGCATTATCTACAATTATTTTGGCTGTTTGTTTGTCAAATAAATCAACACACACTCAGACTGACCTGTGTATAGAATTTGTTGGTCGTGTTGTTGTTTTTTTATTTTTCTTTTTCTTTTTGTTTTGTTTTTGTTTTATTAATATTACGTGTGTATTTGTATTTTTGTTGTATTTTCTTAGTGTGTTTACTGCGCACATTTGCGGCTTGAACTTGGCATTGTTTACATTGGATCGCCATCCATTCAGAAACGGATCTTCGGATCTTCCGAACTTGTTGACACGGTTTTTCAAATGGGAATTGTTTGTATATCGCTTAACGTCTATTTAAATTTTCAGTATAGTCGCATGTTTGTGAATTTGAGGTTTACTTGTAGTTTTCTTGTATGCTCAACAGATCACAGATTGATTTGTTGATATGCACGGTTTTCGGGATCGGTTGAAGGTCTACCTGAGAGTCTGTTCTTATCATTTGCAAATGGATTTTAGAAATATTAATTTTAATATCAAGTTTGTTTCATTGAACTTTGTATATCTAATTAGTTAATTAAAGCTAAATAATTAACAAGTAATTACTAAATATTTAAATGGATGTATTTAATATTTTTTTTATATTTTTTTTTTATGGATTTATTAACAGTTTTGTTTCTATGGAAAATCTGCGCCTTGAGCACAAAAATTGTTCGGCAGACGATCCCATTTATCTGGGATATGAACTCAAATATTCAGACACTAATGAGGTTAGTTGCATAATCTAATAAATTGATACATTGATACTTTAAGAAAGTCGTGTCTTTCTACAGACATTTAACTTAGTTAGAGCCATGGTTGAAAAATATGTCCTGGCATCCAATTGAAGGGGTAAGTGTTAATTTTATTAAAACTGCTCCCCAGAACATATCAAACTCTCTTAAGCTGGCAAAAATAGAATGGGTTTCATATTGAAATTCTAATCGTTTGATATTTAAAAGTATAAGTTAATATTTCAATTCAAAGAAACCTTCAAGAATCCTTTAAAATGTTTCTTTATTATAATAATTGTTATTTATTATTATATTTTATTTTCTCAACAGCACACTGTGCCCATATCGAGACGTGCCATAACTTTCAGAATTACCTATCCCGCCAAAATGTATAATCTATACTATTTTACCTATAGATTGCGGGTATTTGGCCAAAATCGTTCGCCTTAATAAAGTATTTAGAAACTGTTGCAGCTGCTCGACAGAAACTGTCAACCATTTCCGTATTTGAGATGCTTCAATTAGATGACGTTTTGTGTTCCTTTTTAGGGGTACTTCCGTGTAACCCACATATCATCTAACAGCTAAGTAGTTAGACTGAGAATTTCTCACATAATTCATGGCACATACGACACGAAAATCTGCCAACCCACACACACCACACACACCACACACACCTCACACACACCACAAGCTGATTGAGATACGTGTTCATCAATGAAGCGTCTGTCTAACTGTCTGTCTGTCTATCTGTCTGGCCAGGTCTCAGATTTTCTCATGCCTTTTGTCTCCATTGGCTGCCTGTGCGAAATTACTTCCGTTTTGATGCAACTGCAAAGTGTCATTGTTGCATCATGCCTGCAACTGCCACAGCCTCTGGATTGGATTTGCTATTGGAATCTCTTGCCAAAAGGGAGAAAGGCAAATTGTATGCAACATTGCGCTTTTTTCTTCAGTTTCCTGATTGTTGCTCTTTCCCTCTCTCTCTGTTTCGCTCTTTCTCTGCTTCTCATGTGTAGGCCTTTTGTTTATCAACCTGTTAGCCCACAATGACAACTCATCTGGTAATTTGAGCACGTAAACTGAGACAATAATGCCCCATATGAAGGAATATCGTTTACCTATCTCGCATTTATTTTTTGTTCTTTTTTTTTGGGACAGTTTCATTTGAACTGCCTCACATGTTATTATGGTTATTATATAAGTGTTTCTACAGTCTTTTGTCAAAACAATAGCTGAGCTATGTGTGTTCTCTTGAATAACATTTATTTGTGTCTTTTCCGAGGATTTCTTGTGCAAATCTTAACATATGTTGTTTACTTTGCATAGATCTGACAGATTGTTAAGAAAAAACAATATGTGAATTTGAGTTATGATTGATGTTTTCTTTTAAATTCCATAAGAATTGCCTAAACTTGCATAGTTATGACAGAGATCATGACTATGAAACTATACAATTTAAAAGACTCTTCTATTGAAAATGGTCGAGACTATTTAAGCCTTTCAAAATTATTGGTTAATACGAATTTTTCTGCCTAAAAATATTTCAAATTTGAAAGATTTCGCAAAATTTTTAATGAAAAATACAAAACTATTTTTATTTTATAAAAGTCTTTTAAAGATATTTAGTTAAAGAATTCTTACACACGAAATATAAGATATATTTTTATATTGAGAATATTAAATACGTTTTATAAAAAAATTTAACTTAACATGTAAATATAAATGAGACTTTCTGCTATTAGAAAATGTAGAATAATTTCAATAAAATATTAGACACACTCGAAATAGCAAAGCATTGTTGGGATTTAAAATAATTTAATATTGATCTGCTTTTATAAAGTTTTTCAGCTTAATATTTGCTATATAGCCAGAATTTATTTAAGATAAGATAATATAGCAAGTATAAACAAGATCTCCAGATGATATTCTTCTATACTCGATTATATTGATTAAATTAAACTCGAAATACTCCGTTTAGTTTACACTGTACAGTGTTCCTTAACCCTTTCAACAGTAACTGTTCTTTGCAGTCATCGCTTTAATGTTACTTGGCAATGGTTTGAGTCCTTTCTCTGCTTTTGTGGACCCTTCAACACCTTTGGTAGCTGCTCAGCCCCATTAACCACATTTCGAATTCAATATTTGAAAGCTGTCTCCCCTTTCCCCTTTGTCCAATAGCTATAGACAAAATACCCTTGCTTAGAGTATAGTTGCAACTGTTACGCCCCTTTTAGCCACACCCCCGCGTACAACTGCACTTGTCAATTCTCAATTTCAAACTGCAAACGAAGCGTAACCAAAGTTTAGCATCAACTTCAACTTGAACTACAACTACAACTGCAAGTGGAGATGTGGAAATGGAAATGGAAACAGAAGACTTGCCACCTCGCCAGGTGAGTTAATATTTCTAATTGAAAAAGGCAATTTGTATGCGGCGAACCAATCGAGAAACGCGACAGGGAGGAAGGGAGTGCGGGAGACCCGAAGCGAGACAGACAAAAGCACTCAATATAATTAAATTGTAGCCGGCAGAGAGACCCATCATCATCGTCATCCGCTGTGGAGTCTGATTTCAGTTTCGATTTTAGAATGCGACGGTTCTTTAGCACGCGACGCTTCTTTTTGTGCGGCAAGAATAAAATTAGCATTTTGAATCCATGCATCAGCTGCTCCGCCATCATCTGCTCCAGTCTCTACCGGCTGCTGGTGCTGGGCATGTTCTGTCTGCTGGTCATGCTGCTCCTGGAACGGGATGCAGCAAGACGAACTGAGACGCCGCCTCCTCCTCCTGTTGCATCTGCTCGCATCTTTTGCATCATCTCCACCTATGGCTATCGACATGGGCCTGTGGCTGTCCACGTGAAACGCACCTGGGCCAAGCACTGTGATCAATTCCTAGTTGTCAGTGACGATTCACACGAGGAACTCGAACCCGCCGTATTTCTCAACCTGCCGGACAAGTGGCAACGGCTGCGTGCCCAATTGGAATACGTCTACAAATATCACTTTGACGAGGGCGATTGGTTTCTCTACGCAAATGACGATAAGTATGTCTGATAAAAATACAAATTTATCAGTCATATTTCAATACCTTTCATTTTCTACAGCTTTGTGGTCATCGAGAATCTGCGACATATGCTGCTATCCCATAAGCCCGAGGAACTCATCTACTTTGGCTGCAAACTAAAATCTCTCACTAATCTGGTGCGTTTAATTTAATTAATGTACTCAACTCTAAACTTTTTTTTCTCCAGTGTCTACTCTTTAGTATCCAATATATTTTAGTGATGTAAATCCAAAGAGTGAATCGAGGTTAATATCAAAACCAGACAAAAAATGAACCGAGTTGTCGATATAATTATATCTCCATATATTAACGATAATATATCAAGTTTTCCCTTATACAAACTTAAAATAAATCTTGACTTGTAAGGTTGCTAGGTGAAAGGTGTGACCAACTTCACACTTTTAAAACTTTGGCAAACCTTAACAGGGGTTGAAGCGGATTTTTTTAACACGGTTTGGCCACTTAATTCCATCTGAATTCAAATAATATTAATTTCTTTAAAATAGTTTTTGGACTCAAGATATATATTTTTCGAAAATTCAAAATTTAAAACCTCAAGCTTTAACATTAAATTAACTCCTGTCACAAATTAATTGAGCTGGAAAAATCCAGTGAGCTGATCATTTTTCCTGAAAATCAATTTAACTATCTCGATTAATAGTCAAAAAATAATCGAGTTATTATTGTCATAACTATTTTATACATACCTGTTTTTATTAGTAATTAGATTATTTTTGCTTAAAAGTCGAACTAATGATTAAATTAAGATTATTTTCGGTTTTCCCAATTACTTAATGATAACGATTACAAAAAATAAAAAAAAAATCTAAAATGATTACAATTATTCAAAACAAATCAGAAAACTACAAACAAAATTAATAATAATCTTATTGAGTATTTCGGATTACTTTTGATTTTTTTGATTAATTTAGATTTTTCTGATTATTTTTGAATAATTGTAATAATTTTAGATTTTAATCGTAATCATTAAATAATCACAACTCTTTCAACATTGAATTATATAATCACTACGATTATTTCCAAAAATAATCTAATTTATTAGTAATTCCAATCAAATGATTTTATCTAACTTGTTCAAGACTTTTTAATCATTACTCTTAATTTACTTTTCGTTTCCTCTCCACTATGAATTTATGAGTCATTATTTTCTGATGATCACTCTCTATTTTTCACTCTCCATTTTTCATTTCATTATATTTCAATTTTAGCTCTATATTCAACACTTTACTCTCTTCTCTCCACTCTTTACTGCTTCTAAATAGGTTTACATGTACGATCGCTCTAGTATGGCTTTCAGCAGCGCCACTCTCCGCAATTTCGTCCTGCAGGCGATGCCCAATGAGACCCTTTGCTCCTCGAAGGCAACGGAAAATGCTGCAACTGAAGAATTGGGACGTTGCCTGACCAATATTGATGTGCAGGCTGGCGATAGTCGAGACTATCTGGGCCACCATCGTTTCTTACCCTTTGAGATTAAAAATCACATGGGTGGCCCACTGAATGAATCGCTGGAGATGCACAAATACTTTCTAGATCGATCTTACTACCATGTTCCAAATGTAAGTTGTATACAAAAACATTACTCAAAAGGATTTTTAATGTTTATTGCGATTTTCAGCTTATCGTACAAGCCTCAGTGCGATTTATCAGCTCACGCGTGGAATATATGCCGAATATATACAGTCATTACTACATGACTTATAAGGTGAAGCAATTTGGAGTGTCCAAAGAGAGAACGTGGCAAGAAAATTCCAAAGACGAGTCAATTAGTAAAGCTTGATCGAAAATTATTAATAAATTACTAAATTTTGTTTTAATTGTTTCTTAAGCGATTTAAGTAAAGTATTTTTTGATCAGATATTGTCATTTATATTCTACCAAAATGCTAGCAACAGTCTTTAGCATATTATAAATTAATTTAGGCTTCACATTTGATCAGGCACATTCTTCCAAAAGTCTTCCAGTCGAACTTCATCTACATAACCAAATTTCCATTGTTGTCGCTGATTTTTGGAGTCACAGATATTGGCGACAACCCTACGATCTTCAATTACTGCCTCTAGACAGCGCTGCTCACTTTGCTTCTGACCATTAATCAGTTGCTTGGAATTAGAATCGTAGGACCAGAATTGATTGCCAGCATGATGATGACACTGCCACAGCCAAATCTCAGCTTGACTCTCGCGCTTCTGAAGCTCCAGGCAATGGAAACTGGAATGAAGATCCCGAAAGTGACTTAAAGTCCACTTTTGCTGCTGCTTGGGATACACGAGATCCTCGTCACAGGGCAGCAGTTGGGGATGAGCTGCTGATTCGCTTCTCTCCAGGCACAGATTGGATGCAGCCAAACTCTGCACAGCTCCAAAGGCGTAGTCCACAGGCTCCTCCAGGGGATACACTTCCAGGAAGTCGATGGCCAGATGATCCAGAAACCATTTAAAGGGCTTGCACTGCAGATGTTGACGCAGTGCCTTCTGCTTGCTCAGGGAACCCACCTTGATGTGGGTCAAGTGGGGCAGATTTGCATACAATTTGTCCTTGTACTCATCCAACCAGACTTCAGCTACACGTCTGTAGTTCTATGGAAGAGTTAAATTAGTATAAGAATATTCTAGAGATTGTCAATTTGTCCACTTACTCTCGCCAACGCTTTGCTGCCGATGTCAGATTTTGTGTATTGAGCCTTGAAGCTGCCGTTTCTGTAGAGATGCCCCACTCTGGAGCAGGGCACCTCGAGGATTCGACCACCGCAGAGCCAAATCTTGAGGCTGAGCTCGAACTGCTCTGCTCCCCAAATACGCAGACCTTCATCATAACCACCCAGCTCAAAGAACCAGTTGCGATCTATGGCAAAGAGACCTCCATTCATGATGGGATTATCGTGTGGTGCAGGCATCGCCAGCAGCTCCTCCTTCAGCAGTGGCAGCTGCACATAGTTGAAATCCCAGTCGAAGAAACCACGCGACGGCTTTCCACGTCTGTAGGCAAAGTTCTCATAATCTATCGTATCCACCACGGGTGTGGTGCAGGTTTTGTTGTTCTCCCGCAGCGGTGCGAGCAAAGGAGGAAGCCATCCTCGGGTAACCTCCACATGGGCATCCAGAAACACCAAGACTTCTCCCTGTGCTTTTCGGGCTCCTGTGAGACGCGCCTGCATCAGTCCCAGCTGCTTCTGATGACGCAATTGGACCAACAGAGCCTTGAAATTGTCCTGCAAAGTATCCGTAAAGTTGCCATACTCCCGATCGCTGCCGTCGTCCACCAAAATGATCTCCCTTAATAGTTTCGTTGGAGTTCGATTTCTCAGACTGCTCAAGGTTCTCAGCAGCAAGCTCGGCTGTTCATTATACTGTGTGATAATCACGCTGATCGTGGGGAGCTTTCCCATTGAGTACTTGAGCTTTTTGCAGCTTTCGTGAGAGAACGTTTTTATCAGACTCGCAACTCTTATACGCGCTCTCTCGCTCTCGCTCTTTCGACTCACCTGCGATGCCGCATATCGTGGAGTGATCGCTCTGGCGATATTCGCTCTGAGAGCCAAGCGTTGTAGCCCGTTTCCCGCTCGCTGCGCTCCATGGCCAACAGCTGAGCTCTGGTCCAGTTGCCTCGCGCCGCTCGACCCATCGCGCCCAAACCGGACGGTTTTAAGTTGTCTGCCAGCTGACTGATCTCACTCTCTTTCTCTCTGGGACTTGTTGTTTGTGCTTTTCTTTCCATGATGAATAGGTAGATGACAACATTGCAAATTGCAGCGAGCAGCAGCAGCAAAAGAATTGTTTTTCTATGCCTTAACAATACCTCATGACTTAACATAATTATTTAACTAAATTAATTATTTACACTTTACTTTAACTATAATTAATATTTGTACAATGACTGCACACAGTTTGTGGCTTAAATCGCGCACGTTTGGGCCAAGACTGAACTGCTTAACGAAGTCTAAGAGCAAGACTTGAGTATAAGACGAATAAGATTAACTTATACGTTGTGAAAGTTTTTTGAAATAAGTAGAAGACGACAGATTAAAACAAAATCAATTTAAAATTTAAGCTTAATCAAATGCCTTAATAAATTTGAAGTTATACATAAAAACATTGTATCATAGAACAAATATATTAAAGAATAGTTAAAGCCACGCTTGTTTACTAGACTTCTGTAAGTTTTGAATGTTTTATACGCTTAGATAACAAAGTCTCAGTCACCTCCAAATGATGTTTAGAACTTAAGACTTTGCTAGTAAATATTTGTATTATTGTCTTTAGATAAGTTTCAGATAACCAATCACTTTAAAGAGTCTTTTAATTTACTAAATTATTTTGCTAAAAAAAATGAATAATTTCATCAGTTAATACTTATATAAATAACTATACATTTTATGTTTACATATGGAATACCTACACCTCTCTACATTCTCTCAGTCACATACTTCGAATACCCATACTTTAAAACAGTTGCAATCGAATTTGCATTTTGTAGACACATTTAAAGGGTAGGTTTCTATCCCTGGGGTCAGACGCTGAAGCCGGACTCATTAATTTACGTAAAATCCACTTAACTTTTTGTCGAGTCCCGCAATAAATTCCACAACTTTGCGCCTCATCAAACGAAATGAATGTTAAAATCTAGCACGAGTCAAAGTCAGACAATAGAATAGATAGAAATCTACATGAAGTACGAGATGGCGACGTGGCGACGCCAGCAGCAATTTCAGAACATGTGGTGTTATGATGAGACTGGAGACCTATCAAACCCACCAACCACCCAGCCACCCAGCCACCCACCACCGGGCGTGGTGCAACCACCCCAAATCCTTAAACTTGAACCTGTATTTAACAAAGGGTAGCTGCAGTAAATAGCAAAGCAATTTTTTCAGGCTGCTTTATGGCAAATTCCCTTAAAGCAGAAAGCAGAAGCCGGTACGGCCCGGTAGAGCCGGGTACGTGCCGGCAGAGACAACCTCATGCCAATGCATGGGGGCATCATGAAATTCAGGCAATTGTCAAACACAAAACCGAAGGGTGGCAGGCGGATAAATTAGATTTTTACTTGCGCGCAATTGCATAAAGCCCAATAATCCTCAGAGGACCCAAGAGCGGGCGCCCGTAAATATTCATTGCATACGCGCGGGCGTTTGAGCTTTAAGTTCTATCACTCAACTCACGCTTCCTGTTTCCCCATTCTATGATTGTTTCCTTTTCCCTTTTTTTTCAAGGTCTATGCCAAATTTTGGGGCGGCAGCAATTACATTTTGCCACCCACCCAATGTCCTTGGGTCGCACCGGGGGCGGACTGCGTACGACCTCCCCAAATCGCCCCCTTCGCTTGGCTGGAATTACACTCCAAGGGTGTCGAACTATAAATTATACCTTTTGTTGCAGTTTTTGCCTGAATTAAGGGGGCTGCACACTCCCTGCTAGCCTATGTTTCCCCCACAAAACGGATCTGTCATGTCTTTAATAAATGTTTGAATGTTTCGTTGTGAGATTAAGTGGATTCCTTTTATAGCATGAGTAATGATCGATGCATAATGTCAGGTGTAAGAGGCGGAGCTGTAATATCACAAGAGGGGAGAAAACATATATGTATTTACTAATAAAATTTGAAAATATAGAAAATTACCTTATTATAATTTATGGAATTCAATCTTATGCAGAAAAGTAGTTTGGGATCCTTTGCTCATCAGTTTGATTGTCATGCCAGGCGAGCTCTTCGAGTGCCTATAAATTACATCTATCTGACGCTGCTTTTCATAAACAACAAAAACCACGATTGCTGTTGAAAACTGCACTATGAATGCCATAAAACATTGCGAAGGACAAAGGAAAGAAGGCGGCAGGACATCAAAGCACCAGGAGCTGCTCATTCTCTGCGATTTCAGTGTCCACGCAGAGTGGACAACTCACAGCGTCCACAATAAATTTCACTTATCAAAGTTTTCGCTGTCCCAGGCCAAAAATCGGGCATGAAAAAATTTAGGAGAATAGTACAGAAAAATGGGGTGGGGTGGGAATTGAGTGGGGGGACACTGGGAAACTTTATGGCAGAGATACTCGGTAAAAGCAAACTAAGGGAAAATTAAATGTCTTTTGTCAACAGCCGTTCCACTAAAGATGCTGATAGCCACAGAAAAAAAGAACTAAGAATGTACGACTATAACATGAACGACAAGCACATACCCTGTACTTAAGGGAATATCATAATAATATACAGAATATTTAAATATGTATAGTTAGCGACTATCAGTTATCCTATGTTAACACATTTCCCGAAGTTTTTTCTTTAGCATTTCACAACACTCCTTTCCTTAATATTTATATATTACAGGGTATACGACAAGAACAAGAGAGCACCACAGAGTCCAGTATTGCCAACAATGACGCACTTTTTTGGGCCACAACTTTGCCCACTTCGATATGCATTAAACAAGAATTGTCCGGCAGAGGAAGGAACTCACCAACTGACGAATTGACGAACTGAAAAACTTTGGAACTGAGGAACAACGGGAACGGGAGTGGAACAGTGGAGCTCCAATGGAGCGCAGAGCAATCTCAAACTGTGCAAACTGGCATCATAATGGGCCACTTATCATGGCAATCACTCAGCAGCAGTAGCGCCCTCTGGCGACTGCAGGCTGCAAGCTGGACTCCCCCTCACTCTCCCCCCGCAGAGGACACCCCATTTTGGATGCTTCTTTGCTTTACTTCTTTTCGATACTCAATCGTCGTTGCCTTTTAATACTTTGAGCAAACACATTAAATGGAAATTTCGTGCCAGGCGACCAACAGGGGGGACTCTGCACCCCCTCAGGAAGAGAGCAAGCGGCGGTAAAGGGGGTAGTGGGTGGTAGCGGGGGGCTTGGTCATGCAAAGTGCCGGCATTTGCAGAACGAACGCATTTTTCATGTGACATTTGCAAAAGCAAAACAAACTTTCGCTCAAGCGACTCGACTCGACTCGACAAACCTTCAAAGGACTTTGCCAGCAGGATACGCCAGGCTCGTAGTCCTGCTGTTTGATCTCTGCTCACTGTTCTCATTGCACATTTGCCACTGTTTTCTTTCTTCTTCTCTTTTTTCCACTTTTCGGGACGAAATCCTTGCGTCAATATGTTTCCCAAAAAAAAAAGAAAGCACGGAATTCCAAACTGTGCGTTCTGTTCAAACTTTTTTTCAAGTGTTTTATAAATAAAAATCCTAGCGCTTTTTGCTTGATAGTCATACACACACACACACACACACACACACAGAGAGGGAGAGAGAGAGCGGTGGAGAGATGGAAGGAGAAAAAGAAATGTTTACTTAGAAAATTGCTGTGATTCGGTCAGTTCTTTTGGCACATTCCCAGCGTTGTTTTTAATGGCTGAAAAACGAAACTTGAGTGTCATATCTTAAGTGGGAATTTGAAATTGAATGATTGTTGAATTAGCAGATTACAATTTTTTTAGACATTTAAGAGATAGTACAGCAGCTAGTCCTCTTGTTTCAAGTTAAGTGGCATATGATTACAGAAGATAGTTTGAAAATTTAAACCATAAACGCTTAATAATCTGCTTATGAGTCAGTTACTTGTAACAAAGTTAAGTACAGGAAATCTAAAGGAAAAATAGAATAGTTGTTGGGAGTAAATACTATAAAGGAAATTACTATTTGAGATTTTTTCTAGAAGATTAATAGGGATATTTGGTATAAAAAAAATTTAGTTTGAATTGAAAATAGATTCAACTCTTTATTTATTTTTATTTTATTTTATTTTTGATTCCCAGTGCTACAAGCTAACGCTTTTTATTTAATGCACTAGTCACTATTACAAACATCTGTTTTTTAAATATTATTAAAATTAAACAGTTTACAATTATAGTGGGTGGAATAAAAATGAAAAGTTACATATAGCCGTATACAATTCTTTAGTTTAAGATTAATCCAAATTATAGTATACAACTTAGTTTTATTATTTTTACGATCTATTGTGGTATGTACATGTATTATAAACTATACTATGACTAATGATTTTTTTGCATGGTATTGCAGAAACCGTCATAATAAATATAGTTGTGAATAATAATATAATAATAATTTGCAAATGCAAATTTTTACTGCAATTTTTTATTTAACTATTTTAAATTCTAAGAAAGATTCAATTGGTTAAAATAAGTAACTTTAAACTGATTTCAACAAAGAATATCTGGAGCTTCTCAATGGCTTCTTGACTTGACTTTTTTTAAAATCAAGAAAAAGTTTTTATTTGCAGTTACTGCTTATCAAATAATGAAGATTAGTTTATTAGTATTGAAGATTATTTCTTGAAATAAAGGGATGTGGAAGAAATAAAGAAGTTAGACTTCCAATGTGAAGTTCTTTGGGGGATCTTAGGTTGATTTTTGTTGCGGAGGCTTCCTTGTTGTGAAGTTAATTGATAACACTTATAAATAAGCCACGATTTGAGCTAAATTTAAATTTAATTTTAGCAGCTAATGAGTGATTGGAGCTGAAGAAGAGAGAGCTGAGAGGCCGAGAGAATTGTAGACATCGTCTGCCATATCTTGGTTCTAATTAATTGTCAAACATTGCGCGCAATGTGACGTTAATAAATGTCAACTAAATGAGCTGCATGTACGCAAACGAAGCGCAACGAACTCCCCGAAGTTGCAACAGACAGAGACAGGGAAAGAGAAAGAGACAGCGACAGCGACAGCGACACAGATGCTGAGGCAGACAGGCTACTTAGTGGCAGCAATGCCAATGCCACATGTTGCAGCAACAGCTAAGTACAACTAAAACAAATGAAAACTATTTTAAGCCAAGCCGTCACAGAAGAGCAGAAACTGTCGGGACAACGGAGAAAGGAGGAAGGCGAGGGAGAGAAAGGAGGAGGATTGCCACGCAGGTGTGACGATGCCAATGACGATGAGTAGCTGCCTGTTTACCAAATTAGATGCATTTGAATTGATGTGCGTGCATAAATTATGTCCTACCGAGCACCGAGTCTCAATCTCAGCTGTGTGTGCGGTGTTGCAAGTTTAAATTAAATGTTTAACATTCAATCACAGGCATCGCCTTCTGTGGCCTGTGGCTGTGTCCTGTCTACCACTTCCAGTCTCCAGTCTCCTTTACCCTGTCTCCTGTCTACCATCTCTTGTCTTTACTCTCTAACCGTTGACAGTTGAGCAAATGAAATGCATTGTAAACTTTTCTATTTGTCAGACATACCGAGCATGTAGTACCATATTATACCCTACACACACACACACACTCTTTGACATACTGTCACTCTCACTCTCTTGTAATCAAGTCAACTTCCTGCCGGTTTTCACACTTTAATTTCCGCTCTTTATTGTTATAGTTTCTTGGGTGTGGGTTCGGTTTGGTTCGAGTTCGAGTTCGTGTTCTTGCTCGTTTTTGGGTTTGAGTTTGAGTTTGACACCGGCCACGGTTGAAGTGGTTCGCCGATCTGTCAACCCAAAACCAAGACCAAAAAAAGGGTGGAAATAACTACTCGCTTGGTTTAGTCAAGCCAGCTTAGAGGGAGATTTACCACATAAAGTTCCAATGAAATGCACAACTTTGCTTAGGGTAAGTCTGCAGCTAGTTGGAGGTCTAAGGGGTTTTCATTGAGGACAAGAAGAGTTTGTGGGAAATACTCTAACTGGGAGAGATTAATATAAAATGATCTATCATTTGATAATTATGTATAAGGTAAGGCGGAAAATCCCTCTTGAAAAGAGGATAGTTAAGGTTCTGTTGGGTAATTTTCTATATTCTGAAGTGAAAAATATTTATGATTGGAAGGCTGGTCTTTCAGGAAAAAGGGAAAAAATATACAAAATAGTATTTGTTCTCTTAAAAAATATAAATTTTTCTTTAGATACACATTTTTTAAAAAAGATTCTTATTCAAAATAAAACATATATCTAAAGTATATAAAGTGGAAGGTTAAAACTAAAGGAATTTGTATAAAGAAATGTTGAATTGTTGGGGAATATGTACATTGATATAACTATAACATAACATGATTTATAGATCATATATATATAAAAAGCAGGGACTGAAAATAACTATTATTGATCAAAATTTTTGCTCAAAAAATCACATATAAGGACTAATGCGATTTTTGTTTAAAATACATCAAATTGTTTGTAAAATCAGAATCTCTGCAAACAGCCAATAAACTTATATTTGAAATTACACTTTTATTTCTGTCAGGAAAAAAAAAAATAAAAGTCTCAATAACTATTATTTTTGAATTGAAAACATATTAGTCTTTAAAGACTTTAATAATTTAAAATTATTTATAAAAGTCTTTTTAGAATATCTTTGTTAATACTCAAGTTAAACATTTCAAATTTTCAACTTACATATGTATATTTGGTTATCAGGAAGATGACAACCTAATTTGAATAAAAAAAATAAAAAAAAAATCAAATTTAATCATTATCTTTTATATTTATAATAAAAATCAATATTAATAATTATTTATAATTTTTATTTTTTTTATCAAAAATAATTATTAAGTATGTTTTATAAAGTAAAAGTCTTTAAGCAATTATTAAAAGTAATTTGTTTTTAAATTTCTTAAAACAGTTTCGGTCCCTGATATAAAGTTATTAAAGAATTCGTTAACGAATTTTTTATATTAGTTAAAGGAATTAGTTCAAGAATTAATTGATGCCAAGAGACTAGTATACTTATATAATATAAAGGTTTATTTATTAAAAAGTGTCTAAAGTGTTCGAAGTGTCTAATAATATATAGATTGAAGTGAAATGTCATCAATTCAATCTGGGACTAAAATGCTTAGGGGACTAACTGCTTTCTATGGTCCAGATGATTCTCCAAATACAAATTAGTTTAGTTTGCAGTCACCAAAACTCAGTGTATCATTTGCTTATCAGTGGCATATCATTGCGAATCGAATCTGTGCCCCAAGGCCAACAACCTTCAACGAAATGAAACTCTTGCAACTCACACAAAAAGCAACTCACGTTGTCGTCCCCACGATGCAAAAGCAAAAGCAACAGCAAATCTCTTTTTACCTTAGGTCATTTTTAGCATGACAGTCAAGGGTATAAATACACCCACACACGCCCACTCACGCCCACTCACAAATCCACACACACACACATTCACAGAGATTGTAACTGTGTGTTACACATGTATTTATTTTACGGAAGCTTTTTTGAAGGCAAAGAAGGAGCGAGAGGGAGCAAAAGGGGCAGAAGCAACTGGATGTGGAGCGTGCTATAAATATGCGCTTGGGGTTAAATTCTATTTGAACTTTCTACTTACCTCTTGCGGCAGTTGCACACACTCATACCCAGTCACAGTCACAAGAAGAGATGAACATTTCATTCACACTTTCATTACATGTGGCTCTATTGCACCCTGGAGGCATTTGTCACCAGCCAGGAGGAGAAGCGTCTGAGTCAAAGACCTGCAACTGTCCAGTTGGAGCAGAAAGAGTTTTCCTGGATATATTTGCATTTGAGAACTTTCGAGAGGAAGTAGAAGGAGCAGAAACAGAAGTAGAAGTGGCGGAAGTGCTGTGTGAACTGCATTCCAATGGATGCGTATCTTTTATGAGTATCTGAACAATGCCGCGCAATTAGTTGATAGCACGCCCCGAATTGAGGCGACTCATGCAACTCATTTCCCATATAAAAAAAAACGCCCAGTCACGCGGCAAGTTGCGCCTCGCATTAATCAACATTGGCCACTCTGCACACTGCAGGTTGCAAGGTTGCAGGTTGCAGTTGTGGCATGCAACTTGTAGCACACAAGATTAATTAAGGTCAAACTTAAGTTCGTTCTCAGAAGAATGCCGCCTAGAGAATATCTAAAGTCTAGTCATGCGACTTTTCTAAGCCAAGTCCATGGAGTGAGGGGATCTGGGGCAAGGGCAGGGGCAGGAGTAAGGGGCATCTTGATGCATGTCCAATGCATCGTAATGAGCGGGGGGTGGCACATGTGTGCACCATATGTGGTCCTTGACCATTGGCAAAAGATGAAGGCGAAATCTAAGACGAAATCAGCTACAGAAGTCATCAAACATCATCAATTTAATCAACGATACAGCAGGCACACTGGGGAGAGTCTTCAATCCAGAAGGAAGGGGCAGGAACAGGGAGGTAACTGGGGTAAAAATTGCAAAGTCAAACTGCCCAGTGAACCCAATCGATTCTTGGGCATTCGAAGCAGGAGATTGCAAGCTTACAAGTAATTAAGGGTGGCAATTTTAAGACAAATCCTATAATCCATATCTGGCAGAGGTGTGTCTGAAAAGGGGGAGCCTCCCTTTGTCCCATTGTCCCATTGAAATACGTGATAAGGGCATTAATGATGCCACAGCCCGACACCTTGCAACACGAACCAATAAAACTTGATGAGTTTCAATTATTTCATTGGGGAGAAAACTTCATTGATTAGACGACGAACTCAGAATATTACTTGCGGCTGAAGCTCTAATTGTTCAGTTTAGGGTAATATTCTTGAAGTTCCAATTGCTCAGCATCTAAAAGAACTTTCTATAATGGAACTGGTATTCTAATAAATATATTGTCCATCTTTTGCATTCAGAAGTCAAGATGCAGTTGAAGTTATAATTGTTGAGTTTAGGAAGAAATTGATCATATGTTAAGAACTTATTTCTATATATATTTATAAACGAGAATTTAAAAAATTGATTTGCGGTTTTCCAAAAAAAAAAATGTAAAAAATTTTATTTTAATTTAGAAGGCATATTGTATTGTACTATGCGTAAAATCCGTGAGTTATAATATTAGAATAACCTTAAGATCTCATAACTTGATAAAAAAAAATGCAAAAAAAAAAATATATAATCGTAAGCCCTATTGATAGTTAAAATTAAATTTTCTCCAAAGCCAAAAAAAATTGATGTACAAATTTTAAATGTTTAGTTTATAATGTCACTTCTGTCAGTAAATACTTCACTACTAATTAACTTTGATCTCGAATAAATAAAATACATTAAACTTGTTTATGCATTTATTTCGAAGATCCAAATTATTTCCTGTCTGCCAACCCGCCCCCTTCTCAGTTCCCCTGGCACCGAACGATTCAAAAAGCATCTGCTTCATTTCATAAGTCGCGTTCTAAGACAAAGATGATGCTCGATTCACTTTCTGCCTCTTGAAACTCAAAATTGCAGCTGCAAAATTCATGAAGAGGCACAAAAAGTGAGAAGAAGAGCATCAATTTAAAGCTGAAATATGTGTTTGAGATACAAGAACCTCATTAATTTGGCACGTAATTACAGGTAGACAGGCGAAGAAGACGCCCAAATGAAGCCGGGCAAAAACTGAAGAGAACTCTAAACTGTAAATCAGTGCAATTAAATGCGACTTTTCAACAAAATGTACCGAAAATTTATGACAACAAGCGAGACTAATTACCACGGCAAGTAAAAACAAGTGCAGCGAACGGAGGCAAAGGGTAAAGAGAGGAAAGGAGTGAGATAGTTGTGATAGCCATAAAATGTTTTGGCTAAAAGGCGCGACAATAAGTGCTAAATGAGTTGCACTAACATTAATCAAGGCTTTAATGAGCCACAAACTAGTTTTAGGCCAAGTCACAGGAGGCATTGCAAGCTGGCCATCATCAGCATTATCATCATCATCATCTGAATTTGGCCAACAATACATCAATGTTAAGGTACCTGAGAGGCAGCCCACTTAACAAAACTGACAGTTCAGCTGCCACAATTTAGTCGATTAACGTCAGAAACAACAGACAGACTAAAGTCATCTGTCTGGGTTTGAGTTCAAATTCGAATTCGTTTTTGGGATCAAGCCGGGATCGCTGCAACCTGTCGTCATCAATTTTAGCCAAACGAACAAAAAATGTAGCAGCTGTTGGTCAAAAAGAAAAATCAAATAAGTAAATGGGAAGCAGCCGCAGGTAGTAACAACTTGAGGGCAGCTGACTTTTGACTTGGCCAATTGAAATATGAAAAGAAGCAAGAACAGATTTTTTTTGGTAGCATGCCCCCAAAAAAACAACAGCAACAACAAATGTTATGTTACATGATATGTGGACAGATCTTAATCCAAAAAATAAAAGATAAAGAGGGAGAGAAAAGAAAAAGACAATCTACAGGCGTATAATTAAAACTCATTCATTTGGCTTATCGGCAATATCAAATCTATTGATTGCCTTTCCAGGAACAGCCGTTTGGCTTGTTAGCTAAGCAAGCTCCAGGAGAAGACCAACACAGAGCTGAATCCCATTTAGCCAAAGAATTAATGGTCAACGGGCTTTGGCTTTGACTTGGCCTTTTGTCTGGAACCTAACGCCTGCCTCCATCTGTTGCCACATAATGTTGCACAGTTGCCAGTTCTCGGTTGCTTGTGGTACGCGTGTCTGCATTTAATTTAATAATATGGTGTCATGTAGCAGTTGTTAGGATGCGCTAAATGCCCATTCCCCCAACTGCACTGGACTATGAATAGTAGTGCCAAGAACATGACCAAGTCCAGAGCCATGTTCTCTTCTCCTGGCATCTGTTTGAGTTGTGTAACCCAATGCTTAGGCCAACTGTTACCCCCAACTCTCTTTCCTCAGTCTCAGTCTCATTCTCTGTTTCTGTTTCTGTCTATGGAAATTGAGAAGATTCTTTATGCTAACAAGACGCGTGTTGAATGAGTTTTAAAGTAGCCCTCGAAGTTCTGTAGAAGAGCGTGAAGACAATAGGTTAGAAAGTGCATTGATAGTTGAGCTAACAACTTCAAATGACCACACACATCTAAAGGACTTCAGATATGATCTCAAGCTGCTGCAGATACTTATGATCTAGAGGATTTACAGATGAACACACTGCTAAAAAGTAAGGCAATAGATACTTTGTTGTTCAGATTAATAAATCACAGAACCTGATACAGTAGTACTTACAATAAGAGTGAAAAAATAAGTCAATGATAAAACTATATTTTTTGAGCAATTGGGTTTAGTGTAAAAATATTCCAATTATAAAAATTACTTATATATTTATCAAAATTCTTACAAAATTTAAAACCTATATTGAAATCTTTTATTATTAAATTCTAATTTGCATGCGGTTGTAAAATGTATCTTCCTGAAAAATGTTTTTCAATTGAATGAATTACTGTGAAAGACTTTAATTTTTTGTATATCAGAAGAGTTTTTTAAAAGTAAATTAAAAATACGGGTTTTCTTTAAATGATCATTTTTAAGCAATATTTTCTAGTACAATATCTTTATCAGGGACTGCAAATAATGATTTACTTTATTTTTTTAAATAAAAAAATCACACATTTATAAAAGACCTAGAAAATAATGGTTTGCACCAAAATGTTTACTTTTTCACAATCTCTGTATTTCCACCATGATTTTTATTTTTTTGATTTTTATAAAGTAATTTATTTTTATTTTTATGAGTTTTATTTTTTTTGATCAAACATAATGATTTTGTCTAAGTTTTATAAAATTACCCAAAAATAATGTTTATCATTAAAGAAAATGAAAAACAATTAAAATATAATCAATAAAATGTATTTTTTATAATAAAACTTATAATGATTACGGTCCATGATCTTTATTATTTTATTTTTTTCATTCTTATTTTCATATTTTCAAAGTCCTATTCAGAATAAATCAGATAAAAGCAATAATAAAAAAGCAACTGACTTAAACTTCATAACAAGACCATTATAATAGAAACAGAGAGGGCTTATCTTATGCAGTTATTATTATTATTATTATTATTTGAGTTTCGCAGTTGTGATTGTGATAAGCGCATGATTATCATATACATCAGTTGTCCTGGCCGTTGAATGGGTCCCTTTAACTTATTAGATATGCAAATGGCAAACAGATTTCAATCCCTAACTCAACTGTCAGCCAACCCATCATCAACTTTTATTCCACAACTTTCTATGGAACTCAACTGAACTATAGTCGCAGTTGTAGTCGTAGTCGTAGTCGTCGTCGTATACGAGCATTCAAATGCAAATCCCCAAACTAATTTTGTTTCGTAAACATTTGCGCTCGAGTGCATTTTGGGTAACCCTTTGGCTTGGAGGGTGATCCCTGGACAGATCCACAGCTGGTCCATGGCGAATCACCAAAAAGCCACTTGCAAATATTAAAAATAAAAACGAGACAAGAGAATCAAGAGAAGGAGAAATGGGAGAAATGAGAGAAAGGCAACGCAATGCCAATAAATCGCATCACAACGACAAATTTTTCATTTCATTCCGAAATGTTGCGTGCAATAAAATCTAATAATTTTCCATGCCTGAGAAGGAGGGGGTAGAAGAGTGGGAGGAGGGGGGGTTGAGAGGGGTTGGGATGGGGATGTAGTTTGCACAGAGCAACCACAGAGCAGCTTTTTTTGGGGTTGCTGCTCTGACAAAACAGTTACAAACAATTGGCAACACTTGTGACTCAGAAAACCAAAGTGAAGCAACCCTCAAGTGCACTTGCCACAACGCGGGGGCAGTGGCAGTGGCAGTGGAAGGGGAAGGGGAAACTGGGGGGGTTGTAATTGCAATCAAAACGAAATTATTCTTATGCTTAGCCAAACTAACTGAAGAGCTAAACTGATATATGAGCCGTAATTAAAGCGCAGACCGCAGTCCAAATACATATATTCGCAAAATCAGTTTTGGCTTCTAGTTTGCCCAAAGGGGGAGGATGGTTGGCCAAGAGGCGAGTAAGGGGAGATGACTGCAAATTGGTCATAGCCTGTTGGTGACGTGTCTTTGATTACGCCGCAAGTTCATGGCGTCTGTCATCGTACGGATTTTCCCGACTCTGGCCCAAACTCTAGACAGAGTTTTCATCTGCGATGTTGTTGCCTGGTTTGTTGTTTGTTTTTAATATAAATGCAAATTTGGCCAATGGCAATGGCACTCTGTCTATAGGCCAGGCTAACACACACACATAGTGAACTGTCATAATTAATATTTTGCTGCTTTGTCTACGATTTCCTCGACATGTCCTGCCTGCTTTCCTCTGCTTTCCTTTGCTTGTTGCATGCCGCATATTAAATAGTTGCGCCTACAGAGTCGCAGTTTAATGCAATCTAAAGTTTTACGACAAAATCTCCTCTTCGCCCCGCCCTCTGTCACTTTGCGGGCCTTATCTGTGCTTTCGGGCCACAGACATTGGCCATTTGGCCTAATTTATGGCTTGCAATTAGCAACTGGGCAAATGTGTCATTTTATTGGTCCAAACTTTGGCTAACACTATAAGCGGAGACAATGCCCACAATGATATTACGATAGTTGCTTTTGAATTGCTTACACATTGAATATGCTAAAAGGGGAGATAAAGGACAACAAGCAATGAGAACGAGGTCAGATAAAACAATAAGTTGTTATCTACTTAGAACTAGTTGGGAATTACAAGCGAAAAAGCATTAGTGATGCTTTCTGTGAATTGAACTGATACAGGGTAACTTTTAATTGTTCGGTGAGGGCTTTATATTAATATTGACTTTATATTACAGATACTTACTTAAACCATTTAAATTTATTTTAACAATAAAAAGAAATTTTAAAATGTTAGTCGAAGCAAAATCTAGGTTAAAATTCTAAACCATAATAGTAAAATTCATTCAAAAGCTTTCATAAGGACTTGCCTATCTAAGGGTGCTAATTAGATCCATATCTAAGTGTCTTGACATTCTTTTATCTATATCTATGTATATTAGGGTGTCCCTTATTTGGTCAAAGTCAATATTTTTAAACGCATACGGGCTAGTTCTGTTCATTAGGTCCTAAAGCACTCAGAAATAAATTTTTACCTCAATCGGAGTATGATAACCCGTGCCGACTTGGATCGGAAAATTTAAAGATTAAATGGGACAAAACAAATTTTTTTTTAATTTTTTTTTTTTTATTTTGTTTATTAAGTCGGCACGGGTTATATTACTCCGATTGAGGTAAAAATTTATTTCTGAGTGCTTTAGGACCTAATGAACAGAACTAGCCCGTATGCGTTTAAAAATATTGACTTTGACCAAATAAGGGACACCCTAATGTATATATAAAATAATATCTTCACCTTTTGTAGATTTATATACTTTTAATCTATACCTTTATTTACATACATTTAATCTTTCGTGTCCTTTTTCGTAATCAAGTACATATCTCATAACCCTCGACTAAATATAAATATATATTTAAACAAGATTCTTTTTGCTTAACGCTATTGGAAATCACATTACAGGTCTCTTAGCTTATAAAATAGTTTTCTATTGTTTTCCCCGACTCAAGTATCTCATCAACATGGCTTAAACAAGAGTTTCCCAGGCTTGTATCTGTATCGCAAAGTATGTAGCCAAAACAAAACCATTAAATCGCCGGCTAGACAGATAAATTGACTCGAATATCGAGGTTGCAACATCCCGACATGTTGCTGTTGCTGTGGCTGTTGCTGCTGTTGACATGCCACGAACTTGGAAACAATTAACGTGCCCATTTTGATATGTGAGCTAATCGAAATCCCAGACACAGCAGCAGCGACAGGTAAGCCAATGTAATATTTGCCAAATGGCTGCACAACAAGTGAAAGATAGAGAGGGGGAGAGAGAGAGAGGGAGACTGTCCAGGCAAGTGCTTTGAATGATAACAAAAGGTGTTGCACTTGCCTGGGGCATGCAGCAGTTCCCGCTGGCTGCACGATTTATGCGATTAAGCCAGATAGCAGAGTGACACTACAGGGAGAGAGAGTGAGAGTTAGATAGATAGCGAGAGAGAGAGAGAGAGGAGTTGCATGTTGTCTCTTCCTCGGACTCATTAAATGTCAATTTTTGGCTCACAGGACAACAACAAGCGCTGTCCAGCTGCGCGCGTGTCGCATCGTTAGCGAGTCCTGGAATCCTTGCAGTCCTTTGTCCCTCGTCCTGTGCAAAACAAGTGCCTGGCGGTATCCTTTGTACAACCAAAGGACAGGACTTTGAAAAACACTGACCCAATACTCCTAATGCGGTCAGGCTTTGGTTCATCTGGCGCGCCCGAGTATTTATTATTATATGGTACTACATAGAAGTATTGTATGGTGTCTCGTCCTTTCGTGTATCCTTTGTTAGTTTGCCTGAATTATTATCCCTTTCGCATATGTCGTTGTCCTTTTGTGACTCTCGTTCTCAAACGTCTGCCGACACGCCTTCAATTCTCCTTCGTCTCCTTTGCTTTGTTTCTCCTCTGTTCTTAGCTCATTTGGCTTTGGGGCGTTCGCGTTTCTAAAGTTTTTTCGGGGCGTGTTTTGACCATAAATTGTTTTCTTGCTTTCTTTGGAATTGGATTTCTTGGGGGTTTCTTTATTGGTTTCACTTTGCGCTTCAAATTTCATAATTATCGGGGCGTATGTTGCAACATTCTGCATACAATTCCACTCCGCCTTAGATGACCTATCTACAAATGTATCCGTATCTGTAGCTGTCGATGTAGCTGTCGATGTATCTGTATCTGTGTGTGCTTCTGCACTTGTTCTCAAAGATACAAAATCAATTTATTGTTTTTTGTGCTGCGGTCAATGTGCCGTCCATTCGTTGTTGTTCTTGTTGTTGTTGTTGTGGTCAGCCAAGTGTTGGACAGCATTATAAATATTTCAGTTTACTTTTGCAGCTTATGGGTTTTGGTTTTCATTTCATGCGGCATGGGGCATGTGGGGCAACTGCAGTCCATTGAATTGTTTAAGCGTCCGAAAGCTCAACTTTTGGTTTTTGGGGAAAATGCTTTGTTTGGCTTTCATGTAAGTCTCTGTAATGAAAAACTTATTGTCTGAGCATTCTTAATGATTCTAGCGCAATAACAACACAATGTTTTATTATTGTTGCCACTTTTCACTTGGAATACTAAATAAATGTATTTATAAATAAAAGAAAAGTTCTGTAAGACTGTTGCTTATACAATATTTATTGTTCTATGAACAATAGATTCGAAAGAATACGAAAATAAAAACAATGTTAATCAAGGAAATGTAAGAGACAAATAATTGTGATAACTAAAAATATTATTTTTAAAAATATCAAGTAACATTTGGTACAGTAGTTTCTATAAAACATTACTTATTAATAAACTTTACTTATAAGAATATTTAAAATATGCCTGGAATAAAAAAAATTAATTTAAACAAAATAAAATAAATATAGGACAAAAGTTTACAATATCTGGAAATATTAGCGAATAATAGCTCAACAATCTCTTATCTTCCTCTTCACACTTTAAATTACATTTTATATCATTTAATACGGAACAAGAATGTTACAAATAATTTCAAGTCACACAATTCACATAAATTTAGATAGTATCAGTTACATTTCTGCACTTCATTTTGTGTACAATTTAATATTTGTAGATAATCTTTACAACTCTCAGCTCTCTGTCAACAATGTAAGCTCATAATTTGCCATAACTTTTAAAGTGCCACCCAAAAATAGTTGAATAAATCGAAAAAGAAAACATACAACCCTCGGCAGAAGGGAGTTTTGACAAACAAATCGCTTGGCATTTGCACTTTTGTGGCCCTGCTGTAAAAATATTAAAACCCCAAGCACATGATTCGGCAAACACATTTGGACCGAGTTCTTTAACATCGACCACATTGCGGCCAAATGCCGGTCACATTCGTGGCACCAGCTGTGGTACAACCACCCGGTACTCCCCCACCTTCCCATCTTCCTTCTTCCCATAGAGGAACAGCGGCATTACAACACTCCCCTTGGTAACCCATCACGCGAATAATACAACAACCAACTGAATTTCTAATAATAATTTTTAAACAAAAACAAACTTCCTTCCGCCCGTCGTCCTTGTCCTTATCCTTCGTCCTTTTTGTCATGCCCATGCAGCAGATTCTGCAACATTTCAAAAATTACAATGAGACACGAGTTTTGTTCATGTTTTTGTTGTTGTTTAGAGAATTCGTTACGAAATTTCACGCCAAAGTCTGTGACGAAATTTTCAGTCGAAGAAGAAATGGAGAAGTAGAGAAACAAGTGCAGTAACGGCAGCAGATGACAACCCCCATGGACGACCCTTGATGTACCGCAAATGGAAAAGGTTGCAACGCGACACCAAAAACGACCAAATTCTCAACCCCATGAAGAGACCAGGGACGTTGCCACTTTTAATCAGCGCCCTGCGCAGCTATTTAGAGGACCAAATCCCGCAGCAGGAGCGGGAAGCAGATGGAATCCAAGCAGATCCCTTGGCAAATTCAAAATGAAAATTTCTATACTGTGGCGTTAGTTTTTTAAGCGGCAAATGAATGAGTGAGTGAGTGAACAAAATGAATGCATGAATTCCAAAGCAATTTTGATGTTGACATTGAGTAATGTTGGCATTGGGCCCCCAACTTGGACTTAAAATGGGCTCAGTGTTCGTTGGGTGGTTGTTTGGTTTGGCATTTTCATATCATTTTCGAATATTACATGCGGATTAGCATTTCCTCATTGGGATTGCAGCAAAACGTGCCATCATTATGCCTAGATGGGAGTCGGGAGATGGCAGGGAAAAGTGGGGAGCGATTTTAGTGGGTGGCGCACAGAAAGAGGGTGGCATTCAAGCGGACAGTTGGGTGGGTTTCCAGCCAGCCCAGAAACTTGGCCATGTTCCATTGTGTCTTCTCTTAAAGCTGACAAACCCATTGAAGGGGTTTTTGTATTAAATATATCGATATTATAGAGCTAAGAAACTTTGTTCCTATGAGAAGAAAAAAAAACTATAAATAACAGCCAGTAAGACCAAAGAAATTTATAGAAAAACAATAAAAATTTATTTTATTAAAAAATTTTAAAATAAACATGCTTAATATTAATATTCTACTAGATATTTAAGGTGAAATTCATTTGAAAAATATACTGATGTTGCAATACTAACTAAGAATAATAAAAAACAATTTGAATCCTTGACCATTTTACTAAATCCTCCTCTAAGCTTTATATTTTCACGAAAGGTACCTGAAGAAATTCAATAAAAAAATGTGTTATATAATATTAAATTTTCCTCTTAGCTCTATCAATCAAATCAATTAAAAGAAATCAATAAATCAATAGATCCATAGTTGAAAAATTTTTGTATATATAAATAATGTGATCTCAGTTGATAAACTAATAACACAATATTTTTATTTTTATTTATAATACCATTCTTATACCTTCCACCTCAACTGTTTTCAATGATTTCCCTTAAAAAGTCGTATATTCAGCTTATAGACTGTATTTAAATGCATTTAGCTAATTTTCCACTACCATAATTGTGCCTCAATTTAGTTCTTTAAGCTGTCATTAGTCCAAAGACTCTCCCTAGGATTTGGCAAAGCGCAAAGCCCCACTGAAAGTTAGGCTAGTCAAATCTTAGTCCTTAACAAGTTGGTGCAACTTTTCAAGAATTCTCGAAATCAGCGGCCTTTCAAAAGTCTGTGCAACTGTGAAGAACTTTTCAATTTTCTTTTCACGCTCGCATTTTACAAGCTGCTACATGATTGGGGTCGTCCGGGTTCCTGCTAGCCCTCCACTTTCCCTCCCCTCTCTGCTATTACCCTGCTGACTAGTTCTATAACAAGCTGCCAAATTTCACACCCAAGTAAATTCAATAGCTGAGCACCTAACAAAAACTTTTAGCACGCGTCGCTTGAAATGTGTCAGCAATATGGGAAACTAACCCTACACCGACCCCCTAATCTAAACTCCCCTCTAAATCTGCCCCCCCCCCACCCTTTCTCTTAAGATTGCTTAGTCTCTTAATTTTATTATTAACTGACAGTTTATTAAAAACTCGTTCGAACTCAGCCTGATTTGGATGTGGATTTTGGGTTTGAGTTTGCATTGAGTTTGGGGTTTGCCTCCTTATCAAGATCTTCGACACATGTCAGTGCTGAGTTGGCTGATTACGAGTCTTAGATAAATGTTAAGCAACTCTATAACAGCTTCCTGGGATTCCCCCTTCGTGTCCTGCAGCTCTTTGGATTGTCGCCATCGACGTCATCGCCTGTTTGCTTTTGGGGAGCGCTAAAACAGTTTCCTTTTTGTAATTGACTCAACGCCAAAGGGCAGAACTCAACAGTCCCTCCCTGCCCCCACCTCGTTCTCCCGCTCCTGCTTTGTAATGAAATTTGTTGGTTTCAAGTGCAGGGGCTACTGTTACTCCAAGCATTGTTATTGTTGTTGTTTTGGCACGTGGCACGTTGCTACGTGTGGCAAGCAGGAGACGAGGGGGGGGGGCAGGAACTGAAATTGATTTAGATTTTAGTTATGTTATTATTCAACGTGCCCCCGACTCAATCTCTCTGCCCGCCCACGGCTGTCTTGTAATTATTTTTGAGCAACGGAATTGTACAATAATTAAAAATGATTAGCTCATAAACATATCCTGCTGTCAAGGACTTCAGATGAATTTATTATTATTTGGCGTAAAAATGGGTGGGGAATAATTGTAAATTAATCACATTTCCTTAAATTCACAGTGAACCAAGAAAATAATTATGTATCCAACAATATATGGGTATTTTTATATATATTTTAAGTATTAACTTGGCACTTACTTAATATTTTAATAATACATTAAAATTTAATTAAATAATAATCATTCAACCTCATTTAAACAGAATATAAGATATTGCTTTTCACTTACATTTCTTATGGATTATTACTTTAAAAACAATGCAATTATTATTACTATTCAAATGTATAGAAAATAAATCAAATTCCTCCCTTTATTGTTTCTTATAAAAATAAGGTATTTTACAAAGAAAATAAATGAGGCTTCTTTTGCTACTGCTTTCTAGTTACAAGTAATAAATTCCACATTTATTTCAAGGCATCAAGGAAAATCAAAACAATTTCGTGTGAAAAGTTATGATTTTGGAAAATTTATCATAGAACACACACAACCAAATACTTGAGGCTTGCAGTTGGAGTTAAAACTCTCGGCTGAGGATGAAGACGAATTTGGGATAGAGGATGAGGCTGAAGATGCATCAAGTGGACGACAAGCATGACGATAATGTGGATGCTGATGTTGAATCTGAAACTCTGCGTGCTGGATGATGATGACGAAGCTGCTGGATCATGTATGTGTGTGTGTATTTGTATCATGCCTGTGTCTGCGTCTGTGTCTGGGTTTTATGGTAATGCCAAGTACGTGAAAGATGCACCAAACTTGGCTGCTGATTCCTAGAATAGCTGGCATCGCTCTGGCATCGCAGCAACTCAGCAGTTAACATCATTGTGCCAGACAAGATTTATCGATATAAGTCGAAGACACTTGTTTACTGCCCCAACACACAGATACACACACACTCACACACACACATACTCGTATAATGCACTGAGATTTGCCAAGCCACCAAATGAATCTTTTGGCTAAAAAGAGCAGCACATAAAGTAACTACAAGATTATGCTCATCATATAAATTACATAAAAGCTACTTTTCTCTTCTTACGGAGGCAATCGAAAATAGAAACAATCTACTTGATTATAGCATATTTAGTGTTTGCTTTAAGTACAATAGATCATATATTTCTTAGGGCATGCTTATTGGGAGCTCAGCTGACTTTATAGCGTATCTTTAAAATTGTTTTTTGCTTAGCGTGAGTAAAAAAATATGGAATCATAAAGAACATTTATTGCTTCCAGCCAAATCAGTTTTGGCCTTACTTAAAGTTGACTTTCTATGTGTTTTACTGTATGGCTTTTACTGAAATAGTGAAGTCGTGTGATCTGTAAAAAAAAAAACATGCATCTTAAAATGTAATAATATATAATATTAATATAAATTTAGGTTTCTTTGCTTTTTGCTGAAACTATGATAATTTACATTGATTCATTTTATTGTAATAAATTAAAGTATTTGAAATGAATTCTACCTAATATATGTTATAGGGTATGCACAATCGCATGGAGAAATATTTTGTAGCTCCAATTTAGACAGAGGACTTTAAATATCTAAGAACTAAGGAAACTCTCTGCATGCGAACTAAAGTTAATTTCCAGAGTCTGCATAATACATTTTTTATATTTGATAGTAAAGTGGGAAAAGCCACAAGATTTTAAGGACTTTGCTTAGAATGAATACTGTTTAAATTTAAGAGAAAATACATTATTTTTTTCCAAACTTAACAAACTCAAGAAAGCCCCATTAAAAATATAGCATTTTAGGGGACTTTGATTAAATGGCAAACAAACCAAATTCGGTGCCAAGTCCAGCCCCAAATCTAGTTTACAAATTAGAAACCACAAGGCCAAAAACAACAAAACAAGCCACAGCAACAGCAGCAACAAAAACAACAACAAGAAAATCAGTTTTCGCCTGTGCCAAGCCACAAAAACCCCGCCCAGAGGGAGAGAAAAAAGTGGGATAAAAAAACAAACGCCCACAATCGCTAGGGACAGCTAGGGACAAACTGGGGGCACAGCCTTTTGTCTGGTGTCCAGCTTGCAACGTGGGACAAGATGGGGAACGGGATATGTATGTATGGCCAAATTAGAGTGTGTTGCACTTTTGAATCTCAACTTTGTCTGTGTGTTAAATTTACTTGCTTGAAAATTGAATTCAAAAGCGATTATCAGCACTTAACTGTCAGCGACACGAGGCCAACCTCAAGAGATGGCCAAGTTGCCAGCATCAGGCCAAAAGCAGCGCCAATAACCAGCAAAGTCACTTCAACACAGATACAGATACAGATATATATGTATCTACAAGTCTATGTATGTATCTACATCTATAACACTTGGTTGGCTCAAATAAAATTTACACTTACAAGTGGCGCTAAAGTCAAGTGCAATGCTCCTACCCCAACTCCCAAACCCAATTCCCCACCTTTCACCCTCTTCTGCTCCGTCTTCTGTGCCGTCAGCTGGTCCGACATGGCCAAAGTGTTGCTAGCTGACCAAAAGGCGAGAACAGGGCCAGTCAAGAAACGGAGGGTAGCTGCGGCAAATGTGGTCAAGAGTTTTATAAAGTTCATCATCCATGGCCTGGTCCAAAGCATTTTTCAAGTGCAGCGCCAAAAAGATTTTCAATTTCAAATACGAGAGTATTATATAAGCAGTTAGAGAGTGAGAAAGAGAGAGAGGGACAGCAAATGGAGCAGCTGTTGACGGGCAGTCGCAGTGTAAAAGCCATTTACACTCCTGCCTCTTAGGACCATTTCATTATGGCCTTTTACAGTTGGCCATCATCACTCAGTGATGACTTTAGTTAAATAATCATATATGTATGTCATAGATGTCTAATTAACTTAAATCTTTGCTATTTAACATTAATAAATCTATATAAGTATATAAAACTCTGTCTCCTGACTGAATGACAACGTGTAGGCCAAACGGTTAATCCTAGAAATTTTCACACCACATAGCTAGTAATAAATAAATATGTAAGACATTATAAAATGATTCTTTAATCATTCGATAAATCATTTATTAGTAATATTAAGGGGGTATTCTACTCTAGAGGCATGCAGTTTAGGTAATTTTTGAAGTTTCAAAAAGGAAATTTATATTTTTACCATTCATTTTTTATTAGTTATTTATTAACCTTAGAAGAATACAGAAAAACTAAAAAAACAAAAAAAGTTAATAATTTCAAAAATTAGCAGCTGATGAAGTGGTGGGAAGTGAAAAAAAAACAAGTTTTGTACCACTTTTTTGGACTGTTTCGAATTTTTTACAATTAGTAAAAAATTTAATTTGGTTATGGGAATAGTTCCAGGTATAGCCAAGTCTATAAAGAAGACTCTCAAAAAATGTCAAGTAAATCGGTCCGGTAGAACTTGAGAAATCGTAATTATCGATTTGAAAAAGACAGTTTCGAGAAAAACGCGAAAGGAAAAAAACAAAAAAAAAACAGCTATAACTTATGAAATAATCCACTTTTTTAAAATTATTCAAAAACTATAATACAATACTTCATATTTTTTCAGTCAGAATTTTAATTTAATTAATTGGATCTTTCTACTCTTTAAAAAAACATTTTTTGTGCTATTAAAAGAAATTCTGAATGTACTTCAAGAAAATTTTTCTTTAAATAAATATGCCCTAATAATATTTCTGAAATTACAATATATTATATTGAATATAATAATATTATTTTTTTTATATTTCTTACTTTTTGATGAATTCATCTGTTGATAGATTTCTTACGATCTTCGATAGAGTATTGAAGAGTTTGTATAACAGTAGATTTTATTTCGTTCACTTCAACTCATCTTAGCTGCACATTCATAAAGTACATAATCATGTTCATGACGTGAGCTCAAGTGGGTTTTGGTTTGGGCCTCGTCGATATGGGGCGGGGGATATCGCTATGGTTATGGATTTGGATGTGGATTGTTGGACTGGACTGTTGGTTGGGCGTCATCTGTGTTATGAAAGCTTAAACCGTAACAAGTATTTAAAAAGCACTTCAGCTTGAGGACTCACATGAAATGTATTAAAAGCATATTGAAATTTATTGTTTATTTATATTTCATTGTATTGTTGGTTTTGATTAATTCAACAGCAAATGGAATTGTTTAAGGCCGAAAGGGCTTACGTGTAGATCGACGTGTTGTTATACGTGGCGGAGTTCTTCGAGAGGTTCGACGTGTGGTTCGCTGTGTTGTCCTGCGTGTGATTGGAGATGTTGTACTGCGAGTGGTTCGACGGGTGGTTCGAATAGTGGTTCGACGGGTAGGTCGACGGGTGGTTCTACGGGTGGTTCGACGAGTGGTTCGACGTGTGGTTCGACGTGTGGTTCGACGAGTTGTGGTGCAACGGTTACAGCGAGGTGAAGGTCTACGCCGCATTTTTGCCATTTCAGCAATAGCATCACAAGTGAATTTCCTGCCAGAATCTACAAATAAATATTGCTAATTAATTTTATGAACAGTAAAAGATTTTCTATATACATACTTTGGCAGTAAAGGCGCTGAACTTCACATTGGGTGAGTCTTCGCCAAATCCAGCGGTCTTTAACCTCGTTGGGACAGGCATCTGGACGATTTATATCATCATCTTTTTGTCGTACTCTTCTAGCACATTCCACACAACTCTTGTAGATCATGTCACAATCAACATTTTGGGCACTGATGCTTACACAGCAGACGATCAAGCAGAGGGCTATAATGCTTTGAATACGCATATCGACTTTAAGCTATCAATAACTGATAATCAAGAAAGTTTTAAAACGAACTTATATAGCACAGAGAAAGCTATAGAATCTTATCAATGAATAATAGCTGTAATCAGACAATACATTTGCTTTGTTTATTCAAGAGTAATAAAAATTGAATTGCATATTTACAATGTAAGCTACACCAACAACTGTCATAATAAAAATACTTAAATATCACGTCTTTTACCCCATTCTGGATTATAAATAGCTGCCATCAGAGAGATTCACTAAAATCCCAATTATTAATAAATATCGATTCCAATAAAAAAAATGTATAGCTAAAATTTTAAAACTTCCAGGACTCAACAATGATTTCAACTTCGTAGCGTTTTAAACCATGATAGATTCAGAATTTATAAAAGTATGTTAAGAAATTCAAATTGAAGCCCTATATTATTAAACTTTAATTATTAAAATAGGAAATGGTATAAAATAAATACGAAATGTTTTAGAATTCCAGAAAGCTTTGTCTTTAATAAAATGCATAAAACACATCTAGTTTTTTAAGAATTTGATATAAGTTTTGTTTTACAAGATACAATTTAATAATTTATCTTAAGGATACGAGATTTCTTGTTCCCATTATCAACCGTTTACTTTTTATCCTTTGAAAAATACGAAAAGATATAGTATTTGAAATTTTCTGGAATATATGTTTAAAGAATATTTCTTTCACCCTCCACCATTCTGGTATATCGATAAGGACATAGGTCTTAAAATCATTAATCATAACAAGAACTTAAGCAAAAGCTTCAGCCTGAAGACCCTTTTAAAGTGTATTGAAAGCAAATTGAAGTTTATTGTTTATTTATATTTCGTTGTTTAATTGATTTTGATGAATTCAACCGCAAGTGGAATTGCTTAAGATCTGTCCTTCGTTTAGTCACAGCAGTCCTCAGTGCTGGTGGTGCACCTTTTGAGTGGTGGTTCTGCGTGTCGTGGATCTACGAGTGGTTGACCTACGCGTGGTTCTGCGAGTGGTTCTGCGTGACGTGGATCTGCGAGTGGTGCGTCGTGTAGTCCTTCGAGTTGTGGTGCAACGGGTGCACCGAGGGGTAGCTCTGCGCTGCATCTTCGCCATTGAAGCAATGGCGTCACAGGTGAATTTCCTGCCAGGATCTGCAAATATATAACGTTAATTAATTTCAAGAGCAGAAAATGATTTTATAATAACTTACTTTGGCAGTAAAGGCGCTGAATGTCACATTGACTGAGTCTTCGCCAAACCCAGCGATTTTGGACCGCCTTGGGACAGGCATCTGGACGATTTATGTCCTCTCTTTGGGGCACTCTCCTGGCACATTCCACACAGCTCCTATGTTGCTTGTCGCAATCAGTATTCTGGGCACTGATGTGCACACAGCAGAAGATCAAGCAGAGGGCTATAATGCTTTGGATATGCATATCGACTTTAAGCAATCGATTACTGATAATCAAGTCAGTTTAAGAACCGACTTTTATAGCCCAGAGAAAGCCGTAGAATCGGGTCAATGGAAACAGCTGCAGCTAGACAATACCGATTCTGAATAGCTTAATTCAATTCATTGTTATCACATTGTAAGACAAGGCAACAGCTGTCGGTGAACAATGGCCAAGAATCACTTCCTTAACCAGATTTTAGACTATAAATATCCGACATTTCGACTAAGCTCAGCTATATAACATCTCGAGTTCCAAGTCCGAGCAAACATGTCGAAATTGGTGCTGCTTTTGGGTAAGAGTATCCCAAGTATCCTATCAAGGACCGAACTGAGAATTCTTTTCATATTTTACAGTCGTCAGCTGTTTGTGCTTGTTGCAAGTTCAGGCGAATCGCAGAACTTGTGAGCGATTAAATCGCGTCTGTCAGAATAATCAGCCGACAGTTGGAGCCGATGACGATGTGACAAAGTATGTGAACGCCGATTGTCGCCGAAGGGACCCAAGATGGAGAAATGTGACCCGCTGCCAATTGGAACGGGCCGCCTGCGAATGTAAGTTGAAAATGTTAAAGTTAAAAAAATAGCTAGATTAAAATTACTTTATATTTTCAGTATCCTTGGTGCAGTGTGGTGAATTGAGCTGTGCCAACATAGCTAAGGCCCTTGGAAGATAAATTATGAATTGATGAATTTCTGTAATTAACAAAAACTGATAATACATAAATCAGATAAAAGATACTTGAGAAAATCTTAAATAAACACATTATGAACTTATCTACAAGTGCTTTTATTTTTAGATGCTTTCCAAAAGTTTACTTCTGGAATTTCACACTATTGACTTAATTATTTCTGCTCTTCAGTCATCGCTTATCAATCAGTCGGCTCTCTAAATATATCACACACTATCGAAACTCACACTAATTTACAAAGATTCTATGGACCACTAACTGATTTACAAATAATATATCTAGCTAAAGCTCCCAATCTTACTCTCTACTGGAACTCACCGCAAAGCTGCAGCTGTGATGCTTATCAGTCGAGTTGCTCTTTACAAGACTCTTCCACACTCCCACTCTCTCTCTCTCTCTCTCTCTCTCTGTGCAAACTCACCTTGGTGTTGGATTTGCATGCGATCAACAGCTGCTGCTGTAAAGTGCCTCTTTTTTTGCACTGCTCTTACGCTGCTGCTCTCCCAACTCACCACACGCACGCAGCTTAGCTTAATGTTGTTGTTTTGCGTAAATCACCATACCACAACAAAACAAACAAAATATTTTGCACTCTCTCATGTAAACAAAACTTAATTAGATACTGAGAGAGAAAGAGAGGGAGGGCGTAAGAGAAGGGAATTCAGAGCCAGGCGCGCAATTGAACGTATCTACATATGTACATACATACATGCACACTGTCTGTTTGCCAGTCGATCTATCTGCTTAAATACACATGGTGATAATAAAGATTGCGAGCCAAAAACAAAATTTTCTGCGACTGTCAACATCTACTTATTCATACTGTTGTTGTTGTTAATTTTTCATACACACAAACAAATGAAACGTCGCGAGGGCAGCAACAGCAACGGTTAAAGCAGCGCTCCAGATAATAATCCAGTTGCACGTCGAGTCGCAGTCGCCCGGTTGACAGTTATCGTGAGTCGCGTTGCGTCGCTTTGCGTCAAGTTGTGTTGTGTTGAGTTGAATTGAGTTGTGTTGAGTTGAGTTGGATCCAGTCACGTTTCCTCTGTAATTCTGCAGGCGCGTATTACAAATTGCGATATTGAGCGAGTGACAAAGTGATTGATTAAGTGATTCAATGAGTGAGTGTTCAGCTGTTGCCAAATGTCAAACATAACATTTATGCGTCTGGCCAAATTGCAACCGCTTTTCCATATGGTCGGCAGCAGTTACGCGGCATTCACGAATGCCGATGTCACCTTTCAACCAAACAATATTAACAACAACAACAGCTACAACTACAGCAACAACAGTGTCAGTGTAAGCAATGCCAACAATAATCACAGTAGCAATAACTTTCTGCTACTTTTAGAGGAGAATTACAGCAATCGTTCCACATCGACCATTGTCCTAATGGTCGCCGCCTGGATTCTCCTCATATTGGGCTTTGTGTTCTGCTGCTGTGCCGAGTGCTTTGGCATCAGTGTCTGGCGGGGGAAGAAGCGCGCTGTCATTTCACTGAGCGGAGCGGAGAGCGGATCCGCCAGCACCACCACCGCCAATGGCGACGAGCCGAGCGACCTTCATGCAGGTGAGTTTCTATGCACGAGAGCTTTTACTGGGAACGCAGCAGAAGCACAAGTAAAAATCGTGGCATACTTTTCGGCACTGCTGAGAAATGGCGCTGCTGCGACAACAACAAAGACAATGAAACTTTATCTCATTTGCTTCGCTTTGCACACACACACACACAGTGCATATTTTCCCCAGCTGTGAGATATGCACACATATTTCAAAAACACAAAATGGCAACAATAAGCGAAAAATATAAGGAAAGTTATGGAATTTAAAATACCCTATCACTAAAATTTCCCATCGGTTTAAGGAACCTCTGAACTCAAAGTTTTTTATCGAATCTTGGTTCAATTTTAAATAAAATATATTTTATTTTCTTAATTTTTCTGCATTGGATTTTTAGGGCTATACAATTTTTAAACTGTTTCAGAAACATAAAATAAAATGATAGCTTGTAAATAATTCTAACTTTAAAAACTTAAATTTTTTTTTAGAAATTTATTGACTTTATTGGCTTATTATTCAAAAGTACTTCGTTTAAAATTATGTGTCAATTTATAATTGCTTGGAAAAAGAGCTTTTTATAATTTATAGTTATGCCTGTAAAATTAAAAATCAGTTAAATTTTAAGTAATTTTTTCATATTCCATAACTTCAAAATATTTTATGGATAACCAAAATAAGCTTGATAAGTTTTGAATTCATAGAGCATACGAGTATTTTTTGAAAAGTTTTAAGCTAAGAGTCTTCAGTTTGCATTGAGCTAGAAGTCGAACTTTAAATTCCACAGGGAAGCACATGGAATATATGCGAAATATGCGAGTGTTAAACAAAGTGAAATTTCTCTGGGGTGTTGGTGTTGGTAAGGGTATATGTACTATACGATAGGGTAAAAACGCATTTGTGTGGGCTGTCAATGCATTCAACTGCCACTGCTGAACTACTTTCAAACGGGACTTTGTTTCTGTGCAACGCTGGAGACTTATGCAAATGTGTTTTGCAGTCGCTGCAGTTTGTTGTTCAGTCACCAGAGAGTGTGAGAGTGGTGGAGGAGGGGGGATAGAGGGAGGGAAGATCTGCCTCATCGATATCATAAAATATTTAGCTATTTTTCGTATCTCGTTTCGGTTTTGTTATTGGCAAATTTGGCATGCGTTTTGACTGAAATTGGCTTTTGGCCAAGTCAACGAGCGTTAGATGCACACGTACGTAGCTACAGACATCAATTGCCCATATTTTTGGCATCATTTTGAGTTTATGAGCTGCTGCCTAAGCCACACTCACATACACACACACCACAGACAATCAAATGCCCCATGCAGTTATCGGTTGCAACTTGTGCAACGTGCAATGCCCCTTAAATTCTCAAAGATATTGGGTTTCATTAGGCCAATATTCTCGATATTCTCGTATTTGGCCAGCATCAGCAGTCAATGGGTCATTAGACGTTCATATCGATAACGCAAAAATTTGCTTGCAAATTTATTTGGCCCAATGGCAATGGCACTGGCATTGGCCAACGGCTGCTGGGATTTCTGAATTTGTGGCTTTAAGTGGCTTTTCAGTTGTTGCAACATTCTTCGATGTTGCATTGTTGCCACTTTGCTATGTTACAGTTGCAAAATACTTTTGTTCTGTAAGTTGGCCTTTTGTTCAAACAAATCGATAGATATTGTTTAAATGCAAATTTTTATGGAATTTTAGTGACAAAAAGTTATGATGCTTTTAATTCAACATTTTTATATTCAGAATTTACATATAATATTTTAATACAAATTATATTTATTTATTAATTGCATCAAAGAGAATTTAACATAGATTTTAATGAGATTGTGATGAATATAAATTTATATTTATATACATACATAATTTAAAAGAATTAAGTTCTAATTTAATACATTATCATTGTTATCGATACCAGCATGCAAAAACCGTCACATTGATTTAAAATCAGCTAACAATGTTATCGAAAGAACAAGGAAAAATCAAGAAACGTCTTTTTGATGTGGCCATTCCTTGAGCAATATAAACCGTAAAGCGTAAGCACTCAGCTGAAAGCTCGTAAGTAATCGATTTGTTGTCCTCCCATCCCTTACCCCCTCTCTATCCATTCAATGTATTGCACTTGAGCGCATTGGCCCATTTCGATAACTACATAAGACCCGCCTTAGTGTGTCATGCGATAAATTCTTGCACTTTCCGACTTTACCAAACCCCGTACATAAACGTGGCCAAAGTTAATAGCCTATAAAGAAAAGCAGAGAAAGAACGATAGAGAGCGAGATGAAAGTATAAACTTTAAGTTGCAGCCATAAAAAATTGCGGAAAGTCACAAATGTTTTATGAAACTTTCTCATTTTATTTAGCCTTTTATATTTTATTATATATGCGAGTATCAAGCACCCTGTGCATCGAGACTTCGACACAATTTCGCTGTTGCACAAGTTTTTAATAAAACTTCTGTGCAGCAATTGCAGCAATACCTATTTCCCCTGTCCCTCTTCCTATTCCTTTCCCTCTCACTCCCTCTTCTTTTCCTCTTAAGCCCTTCAGCTCTGTTCAGAAATTCATAACCGCATTTCTCGCAGCTCCTGGCAAACCGAGCAGCAGGCGCAGTTGTACATACCAATTACTTACATATCGACAATATGGCCGAGACAATAACTGAGTGCACCCCTTCTCACTCCATCTACTTCTATCTTTCTCACTCTTCCTCTTCTCTGGGGCACAGCTGATGCAGCTTTGGCGTATAATAAGTTTTTTGTCTCTCTGCCGCACACACACAATGGCAGAAATTCGCACATAGAAAATTGTGTGATGCTTGCCAAGTTCTTCAGTCTCTTCAGTTTCTCAATTTAATCTATAATTCAGTTGATATTACCCTGTTATCAGACAACTGACTAATTGGGTAGGGTCAACTTAACATGATTGTAACAAAATGTACATTTTTCAACAGTTTTTTATTTTTATTCAATGTTTAAGCTCAGTTTAGAAAAATTATGCGAGCTCACAGCTATTCAATTATTAAAGCTTTCACTACATGAACAATATTTAAATGATTTCAAACTCAATTTTTATATTATTTATAACCAAATTGTTTACAAAAGCAAATCTGCTTAATTATGCAACCAATTCTGACTCATATATTGATTTATTGTGGATTTATTGTATGTTTTAAAATCTATTACATTGTAATTTTATTTAACTGTTAAAAAATAATTTGTATAGACATTAAAAGTATTCTGTATTTTTTAGTAACACATATTTTAGTACATCTATTTATCATAAAGTATAATAGTCACTTATTTCATAAGGAATTTCATTATTGTAAATACTCAAATACCAGACCTGTCCAGGGTATCTCCAAGTCGCTGGGATAGCTTCACTTTGATTTGCAGACACTTTTAAATTTGCTTTTCTTTTTATTTATAATGGAAAAATATTCACAGCTTTATTTGCTGTTTATGCGCTTCATTGGACTTCCCCTTCCCTCCCCCGTCTGTTTATTCGTGTACATCATTTTTTACGGGGCACTCATCAAACGAAGGAGGATTGGAGATTGGAGGCTGCTTAGTTAGTCCTTCATGGCACTTTGATTGCTCATTTGGCATTTATTTGATGACGCCAAGAGTCAGCCTGCTCCTTGGCCATCTTCATCTCCCTCCTCATTTCCATCTCCATTTTCATCTCGTCTCTTACCGCCGTCAGTCTTAAATTATTCATTCTGCGTGTCTCCTGCGTGGAGCACAGCCTGCAGCATTTTCAGCATCTTCCACTCCCGAGTTGTGGATCTGCCCACGTACTGAAACGCGTTGAGAGAGCATTGCGAATTTTTAAAATATTCATGTCCTGCCGCTGGCATCGTTGGCCAAGTTGCTCGCTGAAAACATCATCGGACCAAGGACTTAACTAAATGTGCGTAATTTTTACCGACAGCACATTGAAAATATCGCTCACAGCTATCAGAACGTGCAACCAACTTGCAACTTGCCCCATCGTAATATATTGGATTTGCCGCCTCTTTAGCTCCAAGTTTCCAAGTGTATCCAAATATATGAAGGAGCTACTTCAAGGGGAACAAGCTTAAATTAAAAGTTTGCTGATTATGAAATGGTCTCCTCGGCGATTCTTAAAGAATTAATAAACTAAATTATGTGTAAATAATGTTGATATTGGAATTCTTTCTGCTCTTTCTCAACTTATATATACCATTAATAAGGTTCTATAATCCTTAAACTCATCTTTGTATTTTTAATTCCACTTATTAGTCCGCCAATTTTATTTAAATTAGCAAACCATAATTTAATTTCAAGTCAAAGAAATATTCGATTAAAGAGCAAGTTTCGAATTTAAATTTGATAATCCAACACTTTTGCTTTCAGCTAAATTTATTTTGCAATTTCTGATACTAAAACAACATTGATTTCAATGCTGAAACATTTGCTTAGGTTTATTTACTTAATTTTGGTTCACCCTAATTCCTCTCTCCCCCCCTTTCACCCTCCTTCCTTCCCCTATTTGATCTGTTCTGAGCTCTCTGAAAGTTTTGTGCTCTGACATTTCGTCTAATTTGTATTTATTGTACAACATTTTTTGTCAAATTGTGCATAAAATTTGCATTTTTTATTAACGCTGTCCACTCGCTCAATCAAAGAGGAAGACGAAGAAGTGGTCAAGAAGGAGGAGCTGATAAAGAGAGAGAGAAGCAATATAGAAAAGCTCAACTGACATTTCACACGTTCGTCTGCTGATTGTGGGTAATTTTTATTGATTGTTCGCAGCAGATACGAGTACACTCATAGTTATTCATTTGTTACTCGAAGCTATTGAGGTCAATTGGATTTCATTCCTCGCTGAAAATGGTTTAAGCCCGGTCAACTTCGGGACAGTTTGGTAGCTGCATTTGAAGTTGGCATTATGCAATTTGATTAAGTTGTATTTAATTGCTTTTGTTGCACGTTGATAAATAAATGCAAATTGTTTTGGTTTCGTTTTGTAGTGTCATTTATAATAATTAATTATATTAAATGCGTGTATTGATGGCTTTTGGTTATTATATTGCCCAACTGAATTGTGTCTTTTAAAATGCAACGTAAATAAATTCAATTCGCCATATCGAATTTTAAATAGTACCTGCAATTCTTTTATGTAATGTTTTAATTAGTAACAGTGACTCAATAATGTTTAATAACATTTCACAGTAGACGCATACCAAATTGCAGGATAAAATGTTTTACACTTTATGAGTTGCAGCCTTGACACGCTTTAATATCAGTTGATAAAATATATATTCCTTATTAGTGACATTTTACTTGAACAAATTTTAGCATAATATCTGAAATTCCTCCAAGCACAGCCAAAAAAATTGTTAGTAACTTTAGTTCATACCAAGCTAAATAAATCATTTATTAGTTTTTTTAACTCTCTTGATTGATATAAAAATTGCAACAATGCTCACATTAAATTACACTTTTGGCTTACAATAATTTAATAAATAAATTAACCAAACTGACAAAGTAAACTTAACTAAAGTTATAATATGTAACTTTCATAGTTCCAAAAGTAATTAATTTTGGATCAATTCATATTTCTAAATTACCACTTAATATTTTAAATTTTATAGTTTGAGAGTTTATAATGCGTATGAGCTGATGAATTTAAAATACGCAAATGCACTTACTCACTCACTTTACTTTCATCTACTCACTCAGAGTTATTTATTAAATTGCCTTTTGATAACGCCCCACTCTCCCCTACCCCTCTTTGCGCCCACATTTGCCACGCCCACTTGGCTGGCTTTCAACGTAAATTACCATAATTCACGCTTTCAAAAGGCGCACACTTAACCTTTAATTAAGATACTCGAGAACTTTTCAATATTCTGCTTCACTGTGGGGCTGTGGCGCCACATTGGCGCACATTTTGCTTACTCACACACACCCACACACACTCAAACACAACACACACACATATATGCACACAGGCACACTCTCTCACACGTCAAGTCATTGCATTTTGCCATAACGAAATTAACGCCACGCCAGCAGCGCTGCAAAGTATGCAACATAAATTTTTGCGCCGCGCCAATAAAAATAATTGAAGCAAAATGCGCCACACACACACACAACAGATGGGGAGTGGGTAGCGCACTCACCATGGTGAGTTGGAAGTGAGGTGGATTGGGTGTTGGAGTGGGGTGATGGGAGCTGCGGTAGTTCAACTCCAATGAGACTCCAATAAGACTCCAATGGCAATTTTACTTTTATTGTGCGTCGCTTGACGTTGACTTTTCACTGTCTGACGCTTTGTTGTGGGCGCCAAGTTATTGTTGTTGATGTGGATGTGGTTGTTGTGGACGAGGATGTGGTTGTTGTCGTTGTTGTTGTTGTGCGTTGTTGTCATGCCCATCCATTCATCGTCAACGCTCGCTTGTTGTGCTTGTTTTCATTTCCGCTCTGCGCTTATCACATTATTGCAAGCTCATTGCCGGCTTCTCTTTTGATTCCATTCGGGACCTTGTGCTATCAGTCAACTTGACTTTACCTTTTCCTTTTCCTTTATGACGTCACCAGAGTGCGTCTGTAATGCATTTGAAATGTATGCTCTCGGTTGTCATATCGCTCACAGATACTGACAACACATCTGAGGGTTTAATTTTCATCAAAGGGAAGAAAATGATTATTGCAGTGAAATATTATTTTACCTGAAGCAAGTACTTCAAAATTGTATTTAAGATCAGATGTAAATAAGAATTTACTTTTTTTTATTTTTTTTTATTTTACAACAAATTAATTCTTATCTTCTCTAAAAAATATAGTAACAGAAAGAAGAATAGCAAATAATAGATCGTAATGAAAATAATTTAAAATGCAATAAGATAAAAAACTTTAGAAATAATGTACAATGTAGTACAATATGCTTTCCTTTTTTTTTTTTTTTTTGCCCAAATTGTGATTAAGCTCATTAAGTATCCCTTCAACTAACTTCCATATGCATGTACATTCAATTTTAATAATAGACTTATATCGATTAGGCCTTGTAATTCCTGGCTCTCCCTAAAAAAATGTCCTTGGCTCAAAGCCCAATTCGTGCAGCCAAGTAAATAAATTTTATAATCGATTTCTCAGCTCAATGATTGTTCAACTTTTTGAAAGTCAATTTTGAAGGAGGCAAAACTGTCGCAAGTGTTTTTGGAGGAGTTCTTGAAGAGTCCTTTTGCAGGCAGCTTAGCCAGAACACGAAACACATTTTGCATAGAACATTAATAAATAATTTGGGTGTTTTTGGTGTGAATGATTTTCATATAAATCCCCGGCCAGCAGTCGTTACTGTTTGCCTCTCGTTCACTCTTTCTTTATCACTCAGCTCAGCTTGGTTCCCCTTAGCGCTGTCCTGTGTCCTGTGTGTAACGTTTGTCTACTTTGCAGCTCATGTAATATTCATGATTATTTGAAATTTGCGCTTCGTTATCCTTTATCCTTTTTATGTGCAACACACACACACTCAAACATATACAGAGACAGCAAGCGACAAGACACACGACAATCATATGTTAACGCGTCTGTTCGTCTTCTGTGTTTGCACAGATATACAAGAATACACACAGGACACACACACACACCATCACACTTACATGGCCACTGTATAGGGGTGTGTGTGTGGAGTCCTTGCATATCATCAGCCTTTAGTCGCCAGCTAACGTAATCGCTTTTCGTTGGCAACGCGAACTTCGCCTGGGGAATTCCAGCAGCGGCATTGATAGCTCAACATAGCAGCTTCAACTGCAGAGTCCATCAATATAGTCCCCCTCTCCACACTCACTTCTTCATCTCTTTCTCTTGCTTTTTGCCCTCCTCGCTCCCTACTCCCTTAACAAACTGTTGCTTTACCCTTACCACAATCTACGCCCCTCAATTCCTTACTCCTGGTTGCGTTTTTATTTGTCACACGTTTGACGACGCCATATTGTCACACACACACATACAGTGTATATATGTATGTGTGCAACTTCCGTTTCAGCGCCTTATCAGTTGTCGCGGCGCGTTTGTTGCCGTTGCCGTTGTTCGTTGTTCGTTTCTAGTTCCCTTGGCGCGCTTTTTGTGCAAGTTTATGCAACGAACGGCAAACGAGCAACGTTTCAACGGTGCAACATGCCACTTCTAGCGGTGGCAAAGTCAACGGCTTTTGTTAGGACTTAGGGCGTCTGCTCAAGAGGGCGTGGCACCCTCTCTTGCTCGCTGTCTGCTCGCATTCCGATAAAATTGTGTGTGCAACAACAACAACAACAACTTGAACAAGTGCAGTGCGACCAAGTTTTGTTGACAAACTGAAAAACAATTATGATTGATTGTTCAACACTGGCTAAAGGTGGCAAAGCTGAGAGCTGCCAGCAAAACTTGTCTGCAACTTGATTGCTTGGTTGTCTGCATAGATCCAGAAATTAAGATACGCTTGCCACAAGTCGCAAGTGTCAGTTCGAGACTGAAATGGGAAAAGTAAACAAACTTGAAATATTAGTGACTCACAAAACTTAAAAGCTAGCTTGTGATGAGCATTTCTCAGCACTGCCTGACGGAAAGAATATTTAGTTAAATTGTTAATCGATTGAAAAGAACTATCTCAAATATTAAGCATAAATATTTTTTGAACATTTTATACAAGGCTGCAAATCTACAGAATTTTTGAAAATGTTTAAGTTTGTGTTATCATGAAGAAAGATTTCAATTTGTTTTAAGAATTACTGAACATTATAAGAAAATTTTATACAGGGCCGCAAATTTATAGAATTTTTAAGAGCATTTGGATTGATGATTGAAACCATTGAGGAAGATAGCAATTTTGTAAGAGGAAACTCTGAACCTGAATTTCCAGTTCGAGCTAAGCTTAAATTTACTAAATTAAAAAACACAGCTAATTTATTTTGTTAATAATTTTCAATTTTTCCAAAATTTTGAAGTTTATCAAATTATTGACTCAAAAGATTTTTAAGAAGTAAAATTAACGAAAATTTGTAATACATTTTTTTCTACTATTTCAAAATCAAGCTTAAATTAATTTAAATTAAATTATAGATAAGTATGAAATTTATATATGTAACTTATTTGTAAAAAAGGCCTTAAGTCTTGATTTTAAAATTTTAAGATTTCATGTTCAAATTAATTGTCTTTAAATAATTTTATTGCAACATTTTTAAAAGATGAAGATTCGCTGCGGGGATTATATTGAATCCAAGTATGGAATTTATTTCAAACGGAACTACGAACAGCTGGCATATTGAATCCATCAAGCAAATACTGAATTTAATGCAATGCGGAGTCCTTTGTCTAAGACGACACGCAACTCCTTTGAGGCCTTTGAGAGCTATTACAATTGCTACAATCTTATCAAGCGCAACACGCCGAATCTCACGGCATATCCTTTTTGCCAAACACATGTTCAATCGTTTCAAAAAAAAGTAATGATAAAAGGAAAAATGAGAATTGAAAGGGATACAAGAAAATGCCGTCAGTTGTTGCCGCTGCCGGAGATAGCTGTTTAAGCCAATTTGTAAACCATCAAATCGCGTTAAATGCGCTTTTCCGGTCGATGCCGATGTGGATGTGGATGTAGATGTGAATGTAGATGGGTAAAAGGCCCCTCGGTATCTGCTTGATAAATCTCTCATTGTTATTGTTTTCTTTGCTAAACGGAAACGGTTAGGCACCCCTCGCAAAAGGAACTCACTGCACGGAACTGCGAGTCGACTCTGTTATTTTGTTATTTTGTGGTGTCTGCCTTTGCGCCTCAGACTCCAGAACAGGTACACACAAGGATAGACAGATCCTTCTATCCATAGAGAAAGGGAGTGAAGAAGTTATACAATCGCTTGCGCTTCTTTTTCATCTCTTGCTCGGGTTATTCATATTGATTTGTTTGCCTTTTGGCTACACTTTGTGTCTGTGTTTGTGAGAACAGGAAATTGAAAAGGGGGCCACAAGGAGGGCAACTTCAATATATGAGAAGTTATGCAAAAGGAAAACTCTATTCAATTATCGATCCCATTGGGCAGATTGTCACCAACTTTAAACGCTCATTCTTTTTTCTATTTCTTTTTTTTGACCTCCGACTTCCGTTTCGATGCAGTCAACCAGAACCGAGACCAGAACACCGAATGACCATGACAAAACCGTAGCAAACAAAGGTTAAAAAAAAACCCCTGTTCCCTCCTCCCTCCCTCTCGATGCTACGCTCATTAAATGCCTGAAAAATGAGCGAGTAATTTACGAGCTGTTTGTCAACAATGTCCACAACAGAGCCCAGAAATCTACTTTGTATTTTTATTATTGTTATTATAAAGGAACCCGAACTCAAATGTTGAACTAAGAACTATGAATTGGGAATGGAAAGTTTGAAAATTTGGGAACTGGCAACTGAAACTGATGCGTAATGAGGCGTTTGATCATTTCCCTTCCGATTCGAATAAAATGTACATGTGCAGCAGGATTTTAACATACAAATCGTATTACTGTCATTATGTTGGACAGCAGACCATATATTTTACTTTATAAGACGACAGCATTTTTTGAGGTTTTCCTGAAGGAAGTGACGCCTGAGGGGAAGAAGTATATTATCACCAAGTTTTAGATAGACTTCTTTTGTCTTCTTTGTGTACCTTTTTCTTTCTTATCTCTGTTTCTCAGGGATTTCCTTCATTAGTTTTCCACCAGGCGAGGAGGCTTTAAATAAGGTTAATATGCGAAGAGTTAAATCAATTGTCGTTTGACCATTTTTTTTCGCAACACTCTTAAGAGGAAAGTTTAAGAAAAATATATAAAAAAAAGTAATATGTCTATTTTATATTCGTCAGCCTTTTATTTTTTCTTTTTTTTTTTTGGAACTTGCTTCGGGAACATCGTACATTTTAGTGTGAATTTATTTAATATTAAAATATTTATTATAAATTTACTGTATATGCTTAGATGTCTATTTAATTTTTAGCATATATTTAATTTAAAAATTAGCTTATTTTATAATAATAAACATAAAAAAAATTCAATAAAGTTAAAAATAAAAAATATATTTTTTAAATGTACAATTTAAAGAAAAATATTTAGTTAAAAAAAACATAAGTTTAAAGTTCAGATAGCCTGAAGGTATTCAAAATTTTAAAGATCGCTCCAATTTTTGTTTCCCAGAAAAAATCCAATCAGATCAAATAGATAAATATAAATTAGCTGCTTTAGTAAATAGACTTAAGAAACGTTATTTCAATATTATTTCTATTTGAAATTAAATTGATTAAAGTCTTAATTGGTTCCGCCTACTCATTACTTAAAACAGTCATACAAAAGTCCAAAACACTGACTCTGAAATAACCTGTAAGTGCAGTAAACAAAGTAGAAATGCTTAACCCAAAGATACGACTACAAAATACCCTATAAGATAAAAGTGTCTTTACTTACTGACACTTATAGACTATGATGTAGTGCAAGAAATATTTTTATGACGAATTGCAAACTTCAGGAATAGTCACTGGGAAAGTCTAAAGTGACCTTGCTGATAAGGTTGTAAGCCTCATCAGGCACCGGTTACTAAAAATAGACTCTGTAGCTGTAGAGCTTGTGTTTACATGTTTAAGGTGCAAACAGCGATGACGTTGTATAAAGCGTATTCAACTATGAATCGCTGTCAGCATTGACATTGACTTCAGATGTGTCCAAAAGGTTAATAACTCAACGCTCGTCAGCATGACGAAGTACATAGAGAATTTCGTAGATAGGCAAATTAAACTTTGGAGCGCATAGTTAACTGATGGATTTACAATTGCACATTTTTTAGTGATACTTTATCATTTATGACTGCGATATTATCTTTATGTAGTATATGTAGACAGACTTGCTGGCGCTTGACTCACTTCATCATATGATTTGTGAGCTATGCATGTGAATCCCAAGATTCAGATGAGTACAGTCTTTTGTGTATTTCACGCATGCGCAACCAGTTTACACCTGCTGATAACTTGTTGCCTGGCACCAGACAACAACAAATGAACTTCCCAAAAATGTGGCTAATTCGAATGTATATTCCCCATTTTTTTGTTGTTTCCATGACTTGCACAACTGTTTCGAATGATTATTATTGTTATTATTATTATAATTTCTATTGTTCTGCAGAATGCAGCTGCACTTGAGTCTGACTGAGGTGAATTGAGTTAAATTCTAATTGGAAATGTCAACTTTCCCATAATAGATTTTAAACAAACCCTTTCAGATATTTTAGTGTGAGCACAAACCCCAACTTCAAACTCCTTGCATGGAAATACAAAGAGGTGAATAGTTAAAGTGTGTCGAAATTCTAAAAAACTGATCTTAGTGTGGACACCTACCTTCTAACTACAAGTGGTGTAACCAAGTGAGGTGATCTTTCAGTCCGGACACAAGCCCTTAAGTCCTGCTGACTATGGTGAATATATAAATGAACTAAGAATAGACACACACCATAAATAAAAGTAATATTTTTTTAATCGTTGCAATTAAACATGAATATTTAATAAAACAATTTATTGCTTTACTAATGTTAAGAAATAGCACCGCCCATAAACAGCAACCAGTTGTAACCGAAATTTTCTAGCACTTTCAGCAATTTATTAGTTTGATTTAAATATTTAATTCTCACATACTCGTATTTCATCTCGTATGTATTTGTACAATTGCAAAAGTCAAATAATAGTCAACAAACTGCAATCAATGACAGAGGCTAGAGGTAATAAATAACACATATACTCATATTACGAGTGCTACTTAACACATATTTATAATTCTCTGCTCCATTTGATGTACACGCTGCTGGCAATCGGGTATTCAAGTTGTCAAGATAATAAACGACACTTCATCCGGCGCCATAGAATGCAGCCCCGCTAATAAATCATGTGAATTTCGCACAGAATCAGATTCAGTTCACTCTTATCGGAGTATGTTATGTACTCAAGACTAGGCTAAAAATCCACCTATCATAAACAGTAAACAACAGTGTGATAGACATACACATAACTAACTCCATACTAACTTTTGTAACTTCAGATATAGCAGATTTTAAATGCCGATAGGTTTAAAAATTCCCAATAACTCCAGGTTATAACAACTCAAAATAAATTGCTCGTAATTTAACATCATTTACTAAAATATATGGGCTGATTATTTAATTTGCTTTTTATTTCCGTTTAACGCATTTGTAATATAGCCCATTAAATGTAATTTATTAATTAGCTTTGGTTATGCACTTGATATGAGTACGAGTACGAGTTCGAGTACTATTCTGTTGTTTGAATGCGCACTAATTTACATGCACTCTTGATACAATATATTCATATACAATATGTGCCATTTAAATAGAGCTTAGGGCTTAATTGATTGGGGCTTAAATGCATATTTAATGTGTAATAAATAGACTGAGTATAAATGATAAATACTTTATTATTTGGCTATTATTTATAAAAAGATCAATTTTTGTGAAGAGCTATTTAAGCATGAATTAAGCACAATCCTGATTTCCAAACTCCTTGTGGGGAAACAGAAAAAAGGTGAACAGGCTAAGAGTGTTGAAATTCTGACAAACTGATCTTAGTGTGGACACTTACCTTCAAACTGCATGTGGTGGATAGTAGGAGAGGAAAGTAGAAAGCATAAGCAGTGTTGCCGCTTAGACTTAGTTACAGGGTACCTGCTAGTCGACAATTAGCAACTAAAAACTCTTTAAAGAGTCTTTTGGATTCAAAGTAAGAGTATCTAAAAAATGTTTATCGAATTTCGAGTTCCTTATTGCCAATTGCTGATTAAATGAGTTACTAATGATAGTTGACAATGTTTTTGGGAAAATTTCACAAATACATACTTCCAATATAAGGAAAAGCCTGTGTGGGGTGTAGGATATAATTGATTACACATGTATTTATACCACGTGTAAACGATGTTCATTTTTTAAGTACTGCAATCAATCGAATCGAGTCAAGTCGAGCGACGAGCTGATAACTCAAATCATGTGTTACTAAGCTGTGTAGAATGTTAATTGGATTTGATGCCTGAACACACCCCAATGCAAGGAGACTTCTACACAGGAAGATACCCTGTAAACAGATGAAAAATATACTTAATATGATACACTAATCAATCAATGATGAACTAAATCTTAACGTAATCGGAGTCTATATTTGCTTTTACAATTAACATAAATTTAATACGCCCTCTGCAATTATTTTCACAGAGTATAATAAATACGAAAATGCGATTTTATATGCAACTAACCGAGTGGAGTCTATTGCGGCTTTATGCAATGATTACAATTACAGCAAAATATTATATTAAAATAACTTGTAAAGAATTACGCAAACAATGCGAATACATAGAACGAGTATGTTGAATGTTGAATGTGCAATGAGTGTAATTGCGAGTGCTGAGCATGAATGAATGCTGCGATTGTGATTGTGATTGTGATAGCGTTTGTGATTGTAAGTTTTGATTATTATTTTGGCCACGCCTATTTGAGCATAATGCGATTGTCGATTGTCGATTGCATTTAAAGCAATGCCACAATTGCCATGCAACAATTTAACACAACTATGCTATGCTGCCGTGCCACACGTTGCATGCCGCATGCCGCATATCACGCATTATCTATGTTGCAGCCACAAATTGCACAGATCGCAACGAACGGAATTCGGCAATAAATTTGTACAAAATAATTAAATGCAAATTTTAATCAACAGACAAGCAAAAAGACAAGACAACAATTGAGTGAATGTGCGACTAAGAGATACTCTGTAAATTTGTGTAACGATTCGCTTAAAAGTTTATAGTTTGTAGTCGCGTTTACCCCATAAAGCGCATTTCTGTACAGGGTATCATTAAGACATTTCTTTATGCTCCATCGACTGTACAACAAGCTACAAAATATATTAAATTAATTGTTAGTAATGTGCAAAATTCGTAAATTTTTTTTGCCAGCATTAAAACTGCATTTAAATAATTAAATGCTTTGTTTTTAAAATACAAAAGCGAAATCAAAACATTTGACTAATTTCAAGAGGCATTTAGTTTGTTAGATTTCAAATACTATTTCAAGTCAAGTAAAATTTCAAATATGCGCTTAAATAAATAAGAAAAGGAAGTAAACAACAACAACGACTCTTCAGTTTGTTGCTATCGGCATAGTTGTGTGTAACTTTTATTTTGTGCTGCTTTATTTTTGTAATGCTCTAGAAGAGGGTATATTACATTTCATATGAAGTAAGTAACGTGATGAAAGAGATCGTAGAGTAATAGATATATATTTGCAAAAATTATCGGAGTAAATAAATTAATATATTTGAGTCAATAATGACATTATTAAAAAAAAAAATTAGTAAAGAAACAAATAATAATAATAAAAAAAGAAATAAAAAAAATAAATAAAATTAAAGCATCTTGTAAATTAAGCACTCCCTCTACATTAAATTCATCTAAGCTTATAAGTATAATTAGTTGAGTTTTATTAAATTAATAAACGAGAATATTCTCGATTCTATTAAATTGTAATTTGAATTCTAATAAACATAATTTAACATACGTGTATATTAGGGTGTCCCTTATTTGGTCAAAGTCAATATTTTTAAACGCATACGGGCTAGTTCTGTTCATTAGGTCCTAAAGCACTCAGAAATAAATTTTTACCTCAATCGGAGTATGATAACCCGTGCCGACTTGGATCGGAAAATTTAAAGATTATATGGGACAAAAAAAAAATTTTTTTTTTTTTAATTTTTTATTTTTTTATTTTGTTTATTAGGTCCTAAAGAACTCAAAACCAAGTTTTCACCTTAATCGGAGTACGATAACCCATTCAAATTTGCATCGAAACATGAAAAAACAGTATTTTAACACTGATTATACATTTTTCGATGATTTTTCATGTTTCGATGCAAATTTGAATGGGTTATCGTACTCCGATTAAGGTGAAAACTTGGTTTTGAGTTCTTTAGGACCTAATAAACAAAATAAAAAAATAAAAAATTTAAAAAAAAAAATTTTTTTTTTTGTCCCATATAATCTTTAAATTTTCCGATCCAAGTCGGCACGGGTTATCATACTCCGATTGAGGTAAACATTTATTTCTGAGTGCTTTAGGACCTAATGAACAGAACTAGCCCGAATGCATTTAAAAATATTGACTTTGACCAAATAAGGGACACCCTAGTGTATATAAACAAAAGTATGATGTTAACCAATTGCTGTACAGAATTTCTATTTGACCAAAGATGGTTTTAATATCAGAGACTAAATTCAATCTTTAAATTATTGTTTTTTTTTTACAAAAAAAGCTTTTGCTTCATACAAATATTTACATCGCAATAAATTAAACTCTACCTCAAAAAGTGTAACCAAGTTTATTTAAAATTGATCCTCAATGTCTTAAACTTCTTATAACAAAATAAATATAAGTATTATAGTTTGACAAATAGTGAAGTTAAATTTTTAATTAAATTTAAAGGGTATTCGTTAAGCAAAACTCGCCGCATAGCTGTTGATTCTTGTTGTTGTTGTTTCTAAATTATTTCCGATAGTGAAAACATTGACGTTGCCTCCGATTTCGATTCACATTCGATGGGGGCCTCCGGTTGTCAGGCGTTGCGTTGTTTCAGTTGATTTAATTTTTTTGCGGCGTCTTCACGTCAGCTACAGCAACAGATACAGATACAAGCACACAGATACAGACAGTCGGAGACAAGAGCAGCTCAGTCAGTAGTCGACAGAATAGTCAGTAGTCAGCTGGGTTCGAGGTGCTTGTTTGCGCTGTATCACAGTCTCAGTCCCTGTGCCTGTCCAGATACAGATACTAATACAGACACAGGCACCGACACCGACACAGATACAGATACAAGTATCTTAGAGCACAGGCAGCAGCAGCTGTTGACGTTGTCGCAGCAAGTTAACGTTAACATTAACATTAACTTATCGCAGTTAACTTGGCTGTAATTGTGACTCGCTACGGAACAGTTTTTAATTGTTGTAAACAAGCGCGCGCGTTCGGTTTGACAAATTGCTTCAAAATATTAATAAATTAAATACATTAAAAAAAATAATAATACTCAGAATGTAAAAACCGATATTGCAAAATCAGCCGCGAGTTGTTTCCGAGTCGAGAAAAAAGATGACATTTGAATTTTGTTGATAAAGGTCGTGAAATCTTCATCATCGTCGAATTCGATTGAAATCATTTATGCAAATTAATTGTTGTTATTGCCGGCAAAGCAATAGAAATGGCGCCAAAAATCTATTGAAGCGTCTACAGAATTTTTTTTGTTATTATTGATTAAGTGCTCGAAATGTAAGCGAAGCTGAATGGAATACAATACAATTCTACAATAATAAATAAATAAAATGAATTGAAAGAAAATCATCTATAAATATTACATAAAGTGCAATCTCTTCCTGCTTTTCCATTTTGCGTGACTTGCCGTGTCTTTGCTCTGCTTCCCTATTCACTTTGTTTTGTTTTCATTCTTGATTAGAAAATGCCATAAGTAATGTTGTTTATGTACTATAATAATGCTGAGAATATGCTCGTCAATTAAATATATAGCGAGTGATTGAAATGGCAGTTCAATTTGATTGAACTGCCTGTAAAGACGTAACATTTATCGATTGTGTTTGATAAGAACATTCATCGATAACAAATTAAATTTAAAGATACACAATAGGGTTCATTTTGATGAGATACTTAATACACAGTAGTGTTTGGTGTTTACATTAGAAATATGTCAAAGATGAATGATAGTTATCTTAACAGTTCAATGACTGATCAATTCAATAACAAAAATCCATATCTTAAATAAATTACATATACTGAAAAAGGAATATTTAAACGTCGATTAAAAACTATCTATCTCAAAAACTATTAATCTCAGAATTGAATCAATTTATAGTTTTGCAACTTCACAAAATTTAATTTTAAAAATACATATTATTCAATCCAAACAAAACCTAGATATATAAGTTGAAATTATGCCTGTTAAATAATGACTAGTAATCATAATCATTAGTAATTAGATTATTTTTCGGTTTAAAAGTCGAACTGATGATTAAATTACGATTATTTTCGGATTTGCCCAATTATTTAATGATTACGATTACAAAAAATCAAAAATAATCTAAAATTATTACAAATTTTCAAAAATAATCAGAAAAAATCAAAAATAATCTTATTGAGTATTCGGATTATTTGTGATTTTTTCCAGATTATTTCTGAATTTTTTGACTATTTCTGATTATTTATGACTATTTAGTAAAAATCAAAATATTTTAAATTTTCACAATCAAAGTAGCCAAAATAATCAGAAAAAATCAAAAATAATCCGAATACTCAATAAGATTATTTTTGATTATTTTTATTTTTTCTGATGATTTTTGAAAATTTTTAATAATTTGAGATAATTTTTTTTTTTTTGTAATCGTAATCATTATATAATCACAAAATTTTCAACTGTGAATTATATAGTCACTACAATTATTTCCAAAAATAATCAAATTGATTGGTAATTCTAATCGAAATTTAACAGGTATGGTTGAAATTATATCATTTTTTTCATCTGCTGTGTTATTCGATTTAACTAAAGGCTGTTTTGGTCCATCTCTAATACAATTAAGATCGTTTTAGCCATGACGCCGTCTAGTTTATAGTCTATAGTAAAGCATGTGTATCTGGGACCGTTAAGTATTATCTGGGGACTGTCAATTTAGAAAATTTCTGATACAGTTGCGCACAAGCGTTGAAAACTTGAACTTTTCCACTTAATGAAATTTATTCATTAATTGCGCCCTTTATGACTGTTAGGTATAATACAAATGCAAGTTTATAGTATACTAGTTAGTTATATATAAACTTTATATAGATATACAGTATCTATATTTAGGACTGAGGGAGGTCTATCATACAGTAATAACAAGTCGTTTAATGAGCGGCATTACTTTATGAGCTACAATCATGTTTTAGCCTGAATACAATTGAATCTAATTGGATGTTGAATGCAGATAACACAAGATCACATTGACAAAGTGACGACAGTCTGTAAGTTTCATAAGAGAGAAAACAGCTGAACTAAATAGGGAACAAAAATTATTTTTTTTGAATCAATTTAATTTAAATAAAAATTCAACTCTACATTAAAATACTATCTCTGTAATTTTCATTCATAATTTTAATCATGCTCTTCGATCATTTTTTCACACTTTAAAGATCTCTTGCTCCAATAGAGCTATATTTACAATAGTTGAAGTACAAGTGCACCTTGATGTCACACGTGTGTCCTAAGTGGATCTTCACATGTAGCTGGCAATTGTTAAATTAAACAGGAGAGCTTTTTATGGCGACGAAGTCGGAAACAGTAAATGAAACAGAGCAAAGCACGAGCACGACCCAAAACAAATTTTATAGAGTTGAGAAAATCAATAAACTCAGCTAAAGATGCAGCTACATCTACAGATATGTACATCTGTAGATACATCTGTAGCTATATCTGAGACTGAGTCTGAAACCGAGTCCAATACTTTATTTAGAAACGTTTATTGCTAAGATAAATCCAGCAAGGAGTTTAATAGCCACTATCAATATTTGTACAACAAATAAGCGACGGCAGTGCGAGTATCTTATGTATGTATCTATAAGATACAGAAACAGAGCTACAGCTTCAGTCCGAGCAACAGCAGCCGCAGATGCGTATGGCGAATTAACACAAACGCGTTAATACAATTAGTTGAAAAGTGAAAAATCTCGTACATATAAAATACGAAACGAAACAGAAATAAATAAAAAGATTTTAACCAGAGAAAAAACTGTTAAAATAATAAAAATACACAACGTTCACTGTCGACAAAAAGCGCCACAACAAATTGGCAACTTTACACTCGTCGGCGGTTTTCAGTCGCGAAATGAAGCCACAGCCACAAAGCTGAGCCACTGAACGCGTGTGCCACAACACCACCAACGACAACCACACCACCGCAACAACAATTACAACTAGAAATTTATATATTTATCGAAAAGATACTTGGGAGTGCCTACAACATGGTCGAGTTACTGAAGGCGCTCAATTTGACGGAGAATCTGCTGGCGGGTCTTGAAGACAACAGCATCGAGAATGCCTCGAATTCCATTGCCATCAATCCCCTTAATGCCACCGCCATGAATCTAACCACAACAGCAACAGCAATGACAACAAACAGCAGTGCCGAGAAAATTCAATTGGATGGTTTCGATCTGCCGGGCAACTATTCCATATTGATCAACAAACTGGAGCAACTTGCTCTCGGCTTGGACTCTGCTCTCGGCAACTTTACCATCGACCGTCAGGAGGTGGAGATCAACCTGAGTGGCGGTGCCTCGGCCAACGATGTTGCCGATGTCGCCGACGATCTTCTCTTCAGCGACGTGATTCCCGCTGCCCGTGCTCCGCCGCCTCACATTGGCCACAACTCGCGGATTTACACGGGCGACGATGAGGACTTCGCCCATGTGGTCAGCGATATTTGGATTGGAGTTATCCTCACGCTGCTCATTGTGTTTGTCATCTTCTTCATATGCGCCTGTTTTCTCTATCACAAGTTCCAGCAGTGGAAGAATTCATGTGAGTGCAACAGGCAAAGCGCCACTTGGCGTATGCTTAATAAATCAGGCGGTTACATTGCGTATACGCAATGTGAACGCACTTACTTAAGTGATAATGGGAATAAATCAAAGCGGGTTGAATGTACTTATCTCATTCAATAAAACTCGATAAAGATAATGATAATGATTGTTTATAGAGATAGGTGAATGTAGAGTTTATCGGAATAAATACGAAGGAGAACTGTAAACGATTCAAATTATTTGGTATAGGTATTCTATAGTTGATCCTAAACTGTTTAGAGATTATTTCGAATTTCTCGCTTCGATATATTGCTATCGATTGAGAAATTAATCGAACTAGCTGATAATGATAATAGGAAAGAGCATCGAATATTAAAAAATAATAAATAAAGCATATATTTTGATTACAAATCCGCTATAAAGTAAAACTACAACAATTAAATTTAGTATTGACTGTAGAATTATCGATGTCATGATTTCGATAGATTGTAAAATTATCAACTGTATTTTCTTATAATCGATAGCATACATTGTAAAAACGAAATGTAATAATTTGTTTTTTATTTAAGTAACTCTCACAAAAACAACCCATTAGACACACTGTTATTTTAGTACCTAATTGCTAATTAAAGTTAATCGTCGGGAAAAGAACAATGATAACAGCTGAAGTGCCGGATTAATCACAAATCACGAAAATCACAAATTTAATTTAAGAACAGCTTTTCAATGATGGCAGTTAAAACCATTTCTTTAGTGAGTGTCTGCAATGCATTGTGCCAAGCACAAAAAGCAGAGGTAGACAGAGAGAAGGAAGCAGCAAAAGGAGAATCAAAGGACAGTTGGATAACAAAAACAAAAATAAAAACAAAAACATAAACAAGTAAACAAAGTACTAAAGCAAAGTCTGCGGGCAGAAGAAGTTACGCAGAAAATGGAACAAAAACAGAACGAAAACTGAAAGCAACCGACGCTGATGATTATACTAATGATAATGATGATGATGGTGATAATGATGGTGATGATGATGAGTCACAATTAGACACGGCAGCAAAACTAATGTAAATAAATTGAAATTTGAACGTTATTTATTTGCATTGGGTGCTGTGAGTAGTGTGAATAGCATGAGTAAAAATTAGTCTTGTGACTTGAATACATCTTAAAGCCTAAACAAAAGCATTTCACAAATATTTCGCAGCTTGATAAATAAACAAATTGTCTTTCTGTCTATCTAATGTCTGTATATCTATCTAACTAATGTCTGTAGGTCTGTTAGCTGCTTATTTGTTTTGCCAATTGCCAAATAATTGTCTTGCTAGAAACAGAACTTTGTTGCCAGGCACCATAATTTGTCTATAGATCTGACTCTAATTATAAATTATAAGGCAATTAGCTAATAAATTTGAAGCTGCAATGATTAAACCCCTTATACAGACAAATGCATTTTGCCTGTTATCTGCGTCTTTTGGTATGTAGGCCCCATTGGGCCTTTTGCTTGTCAGCCAAAGCAAACATAACATTTCCAGTTAATTAAAGCTGCAGTCAAGTGGCCCAGTTTGGCCAACAAAGATGCCAAGAAGACAGCCAAGAGTCTCAAGTGCTGTTTGCCCAGTTCGAGGCTCGATTACATTGCAAATTTGTGTTAATTAATTAAAATTGCTTTGTGCTGCCTCAAAACAAAACAAAAGAATCTGATTCTACCTCCTCTTCTTTTTTTGGCCAATTGGCACAGACATTTGTTGGGTTGCCTTCGATTTGGCTTTTGTTCAAAGGGTCATCAAATGCAGGCAGTGCCAAGAGCTTGGAAAAGCGGGTCATCATGTGAATGAACGATATTCACTTACGTTTGTCGAGATAACCAGCCATGCAACTGATAACTCAAGCTACTTCATAGACAATACAAAAGCATACTTGAACATTTTGTGATGGCAAAGTCAATAAAAGCTTAAGAAAATCACAAATAATTGAAAAGTAAGCACGCTGTTATCAGCAATAACAGTGGCTGTTAAGAAGCATTTACAACATGTTGTTAGCATGTTATTGAAAATATTATCACTATAAGCTTTAAAAGTAGCTTTATTTAATTGGCTAGATTTTATCTTACTGCAATCTTTAAATCACAGTCTTTAAGATAGTTGCTCCAAGTTGCTTTCCAACTGCGTTATAAGTAGTTCTATCTGTTCCCCACACTCCTAAGCCAAACTTGAACAATCCATCAATCAAGTGTCTTCATAGCTGATGCTTCTGCTGCTGCTGTTGCACTGCAATCTGTCAACTTGCAACATGGCTCGAATCACGTTCGCCATTCCTCCCAAAAAACACAAAAAACAAAATCACGAAACTTTTGGGCCTTGGCAACAGTCCAAAGTCCATTCTCTCAGACAAACCCCACTTAGCACTTCTCACATTTTTTGAATTAAGCTTTTTCTTACGTTTTATTAAATTTTGGACAAACAATAATAAATGTGCATATCTTTATGTGTGCTTATGTATTTATCAAGCTATAGTACGTCACTCATACGCAACGTAGTGTGCATTGTCTGCGGTGTCACAGTGCGTATGAGTGACGTTTTTTGGTTCATGGCTGTTTAATTTCCTTTTAATGAGTTGTTTATCTTATGTGGTAGCTGCCCTTTTTCTTGTTTTTGTCTGTCCGATGTTGTTGTTGTTGTTGCAGCTGTCATTGTTTCGGGCGTCGCATCGTTGTTATTTTAACTGATTTGCCTGCGTCTTTACAATTATTTCCCTTTTGGTAGTTTTATTGTAATGCTTTCAATTAAAGCCTTTAGGCATTTGCACGAAATTCATTTAATTTTAAATAGTTTCAAAGGGACTTAAACTTTAAATATGTTAATTTAATGTGTTCTCTTATTTATGCTGAAGTTAATACATGTTGTAATAGAGCTTTATCAATTTTTGAGACTATTTCTGCTTAATTTTTACAATTAATTAATTTAAATTAAATAATTTTAATAACAAATAAATTTTTTTAAATGATTGATCAATAAATTATTTTAAATGATAATTTTAGGAATATTCTTAAATTTTATAAACGAGTAGTTAATTGCCAAAATCTTTCAGTTATATGGGCACCAATATAAATTATTTATGCTTGACATTAATTAATAATTTATTGATATTTCAATTTAAAATGCACTTATTAAACGTGATTTTTCGAGCACTTTTTTTATGGCACATTGTGAAAAAGTCATTAAACTTTTGCGTCGTTAATTCAGAGCGAGTTGCTCGCAAATTAAATGGCAAAACTGTTAATTAAATTAGGCATTGATTAAATTTGCAAGTAATTAACATTTAGCATACAACCTGCCAAGTTTATTAAAGCGTAAATTGCAATGGCAATGAAAATGCAACATCATCAACAACAACAGCTGATAACTTTCATCTATCTCCTTTCCCCGCTTTAAGCCATCCCCTGCACTCCCTTTAACACCTCCCCGCTCCTTGCAGCATTAAGCTGCTTTACATACATACATAGAATTGACGTCAATAGATTTTTTTACTTGTTTATCAAATGTTTTTCACAGCATGCCACAAATTTAAGCAGCTTATATATAAATATATGAAGCTTTAGCTATAGTATATGCAAATATTATTTGTTATTTCGCCTATTTGTGGCTGTGAATTTCGCAAAAATATGCTAAATGAATGAAACTCCAATCCCGTAAATTTAAAAATAAAAATAAAATAAATCAGAGCAGCGCAGAGCAGGAGGAGATGAGAGCATAAAGGCGCTTAGTAAATGGCAAATTAGCGGCAGTAACTAAAACTCTGTGTTCGCTTTTCGGTATTGCCAATATCCGTAACAGGCCAATAACTAAACAGAAAAGCCAGCGGCGTCGGTTAATGGGGGGGGAACAGCGGGTTTGGTTCGTTTAACTAACCAATGTCGACATGATGCTTCGTTTTATAAGCCACAAAGCGTGTTGGATTTGTTTCAATGGCGCTAATTGCTTAATTGAAACTGTTTTTGCATTGCATTGACTCCGTTTCTCACTTCCCATTTCACTTCCCCCCTTTTCCAACCCGCCCGGCAAAGCCATCACACTCTCTTTCACTCCGCCCCCTGTTGTGACACTCATAGCAAAATGTCAATTAGTATTTGCCTGCTAAAAGCCAAAAAATCGACAATACACCAAATTAGCTGCTCGCATGACACACAAACACACACACAGACACACACACACACACACACACACATATATACAAATGTACTCCCCGGCACACCCCCTAGCAAATTCCAGCACATGTCACGCTGTCGGATACGTAATATACGTTTTGATTAGCAATACGCATACGCCACGTTGAGCATTTGATATTTCAAATGCATAACGAAAAATTGTTCCATTTTAATTGCAAATTTGTAACATCATCATAATTGGCCACGGGGCAAGCGCTGCAGCTGCAGCTGCCGATATTTCTGCCGCGGCCGCTGCCGATGTTGCAGCATATTTTAATAATTGATGCGCGCTATATTTTTAATTAGTTAAATGCGCGTTTAATTAGCTTTATAAATTATGCACATGCAGCGGTTAGTTGCAAGCTGCGTCGAGTTTTTTTTTATTTTTTTTTTTTGATATTATTTACTGACTTTTGCAGTTGTTGATACTCTTCTTTTTTATTTGACTTTTAAATTATTTTTTATGATTATTTGTTTGTATAACATGCTGCCGCCTGGCATGATGCTTTTTCAGTTATGATTTATTTATGCGTATTTTGAATGGGCATATTTTTTATTAACATTCTCTTTGTTTACTTGTTTATTTGTTTGTTTGTCTTTTCGCTGTCGACGGAAATGAACTGCGATTTTTATTTATTAATCGTTGCATGATTTATGGATAAATAATTGTAATGCTTTTTACTACCTCGATGAGCTGTCAGCAGCGGTTTTAAATTACACAAGAAGGGGGAGTTTGCTCAAAATGAAAGAACTTAACTGTTTACAGACGGCAAGTAAAATAAACTAATTGACAGCTGAAAATGTGAAATTTAAATGTACTCGTTATTTTATAGCATTTATTATTAATAAATTATTAATACTTATTAATTAAATAATATTGAAAGATTTGCCGAGATTTATTTAACTTTTTCAAACTTAAAATGTCAACATCGCAATACTTAAAAATTATTTAAGTCCGCATTAATATTCAAAAGCTAATTATAAATCACTTAAATTTATAAATTTATTTTTTTTATGCATATAATATAAATTCATTAAAAACGGATAATTCAACGAACTGTTACGCTTGAATAACTCATACGCACCGTTAGCAATTCAAATAATTTAAATAACTGAACGCGGGCAATAACAGTGTTGCCAATCGTCACGTAGACTCTGTCGTTCTCACAGCTAGCGAGAGCAGCTGCCCAAGCGGCTCACTAAAAGAGAGAGAGAGAGCGGAAGAGTAAGAATGCGAATAGAAAACAAAACAAAATAAGAAACGACGCGCAATTAAATACGCGCACACACTCATACGCCGCAGACGCTAACAGAGAACAACAACAATATCAGCATGAGCAACAGCCAGAACAACAACAGCAAGAACAGCAACAGAGAGCAAACACGTTCCACAGTTTGACGAAGCCGCATGTTAACGACCGCACAAAGAATGCAGCAAGCAGAGCGCAGAGCAGAAGAGCAAAGCGACTTAGCAAACACAAACAAATAAACAGCCAGACCAAAAGAGAGTCACACAAAGCGAGAGCACAGAGAGAGAGAAAGAACGCACAAGAACTTGCTGGTTTGTGAATTATATTGGCGACAAAAGCCAAGCGTCGCTGCTGCTGCTGCTGCTACTGCGACTTTTGCTGTTGCCGCTGGCGTCAGCGTCGACGTCAACATCGCTGCGTGTGGCTTTTATGGCTAGTTTTAAAATTAACCACAGCTGCAAAAACAAAAGAGCCAACGAAAACGAAACAGCAAAAGAAGAGACACACACAAAAAGTCGCAGACTTGAACAAAACGAAATTCAATTAAAAGGCAACAGCATAAAAGTGTGAAAATGCTGACAGAGCCGAAAAAAAAGAAAAGAAAAGGGCTGCGACAGCGACAGCAACTGTGGCTATGGCTGCGGCTGCGGCTGAGACTGCGGCTTTGGCTAGCGATCAGCGCAGACACACACACAGACACGACACACACACACACACGCGCGTTTATTTCAAGCTGCCTTTGTTGACTGTACAACGGGGCGTATACTTGTTTTTTTCGGCTTGCTTGCTTTCTACAGCCATCAGCCAAATAATGTGTATACGTAGTATGAATGTATGTATGTAGTTTTTCTCTTTCTTTCTTATTCATATTTGTTGTTATTGTTGTGTGTGCTTTTTTACGCTTTCTACACCAACAACGAGAACAGCAACAGCAACAACAATAAAAGTCGCCACACTTAATATGCATATTTTTGCACAACAAAAATCACCGTCTGTCCGCGTGTGTGTGTGTGTGTTTGCTTGTTGCTGTTGTCTGCATGTTAGCTGTCACGTTGACTATCTTTTTGGCCATTGTACTTCACACACAGATAGAAACACACACTTATAGCGAGACATGCGGTGCTACTGCACCACGTCGTATGCGTAATATTGCATTGCAACCAAAATTTTTCATGTTCTTCTTTCTGTCCACTTTTTTGCTTAGCTCCGAATTTTTTTTTATATTCTGTATTTTTTTGGTTTCGGTTTTTTCGCTGATTTCATGCTTTTGTTTGACGCTCGCTTTTGTTTACAAACGATATGCTGTTCCGCCAGAGTGTCAAAAAGAAAAAAATAAATAAATATAAATATGATATAGCTAAATAAATTGCCACAACGTCGCGTTGAAGACGATAAGGAATGAGTAATAAATAATAGGAAAATGCGTATCACAATATATACAACAAACGTAAACTAGAGTAGATTCTAAAAAGGTTTTATAAATTTGATGTGCTCAATAGTAAGAAATATAGCTGTTGAATTAAATTCTATAAGAATGACACAATCAACTATAAAATCTGCAATGAAAAGGAAATACTAAAATCCTTACTCAATCTATTTTCTATAGAATTAATTTTTTCCTAAAGCTTTTGCTTTGATTCAAAATCAGTTTGCTCACCTCGAACCAGATCCTTTTGCTCTCTCTCTCTCTCTCACTTTTTTTGCAATTTACCACCCCGGGTCGACATCACAAAGCCTACCCTCATTTTTGACAAACTATGCTGAATTTTGCTGTCGCAATATATGTTAACTCACCCTCCCCTGACGTCTGATCCCAAAATCGAATCCTCTCAACAAAAGGGGCTGCTGGCAGCTGCTGACAGACATAAAGCTAAAGGCCAACAAGGTAAAAGATACAAGATACAACATACGCACCCTGCACAGACACCAACTGAGAGAGGGTTGATTGGTGAGCGATAACAATTGCAAAACTATATGAAATTCAAAATATTTGAAATTATAATAAATGTATTTTCATTGGACTTTGACTTTTGTTAATGCTAAGTATTGTATATAAGTATAAATGCGCGTTTAACTTAAATCATAAAAAAATTATACGCTTATTTTGTTCGGCAAAGTTTGTTGCGTAGTATTTTTGTTGTAGTTGTTGTCTTTTTGCTTAGCTTAAGATTCGAGAAATAATTATGAGAATCGAACTCACACTTTAAATAAATATAAATGTGTATATGTATGTGTGAGCACGTATGTATGTATGTGTGTGTGTGTGTGCAATTAGCTGCGTTTTTGTGAGCTCTTAAAGTTTAATAATAATTATGTATAAATATAATTTGGAATTTGAGTATGCGTAATGTTGATCAGGTTTACACATAGCATTAAATTGCATATTTCATGACTGGCAATTTAATATGTATTTAAATGTTTATATCAATTACAATTGAAGTTCTTTTTGTTGTTATTGTTGCTTTGAGAGAGGTACAGTTGTATTCAAGTCAAACTATCAAGGATTCTATAGAAATCCTCAACAGTTCAAGTTGCCATTCAATAACATTCTCAAACAATTTACAATTCATATTGAACTTAATAATATTCACAATATTTCATTTATAAATTGACTCTTTCTATATATAACATATATATGTATATGTCAACTCTTTGCAGTCTCATTTATGTTTTTTATTTTCATTTGAATTGTTTTTCTTTTCGGTTTTTCGTATGAATAATGCTTTTAAAACGTAGTCTTTTCTGTTCGTTAAAGTTAATTAAATGCATAAAAAAAAGTTGGTTTTTATCCTTATCCTTGTTGCTTCATCTTTATCTATATTCATAGATATCTATCGGTATATATATGTATGTTTAGACAGAAAACTTAATCCCTGCAAAATAGAAAATCTTATATAGAAAATGAAATCATCTCCTGGTCTGCGAGGTGTGCCCTAAGCTCCAGAATTTCAAGTACAGTGGCATCTTAAGCTAATGAGTAAGAATGGTGGATTGGATTGGTCTCGATAAGTCTTTAGATTTCCGCCTGCTGACCAACGACCGTAAAGTAGCTCGTTATCTTGCGACTCGTCTTCGTCTTGCCATTGCTGGACACGACGTCCGTTGCTGACCCGCTGCACAGTGCATTCTCCTTCTCCGGCGTGGTCTCCTCATCGTCATCCGCCTTGGCCGGCTCCACTTGCATGGAAACGGTCACGGAAACCTGTGCACAGCCAGCTCCAATGCCTGCGCCAGCATCAGCAGCCAGCTCGGCCATGTTCAGTTTGTTCTCAGCCGCTGGAGTGTCTGTCGATTCTTCGGCAATGTCGGGCAGTGTGCTGAGACTGCGCTTCAGTTCGTCCAACAGCTTCTCCTGTGCGGCAATCTTCTCCTGCAGTTTCTCGCGACGCGGACGACGCGTCACTGGCTTCGATTTGGAGTCATCGGCCACTGGCGGCTCCGGCGGCGACGCGCTGGATGTTTTTCCGCCATGTTCCCGCTGCTGATGACGCTGCAAATTGACGCGCGAAGAATATCCACGCTGGCAGGAGCTGCAACTGAAGGGTTTCTCGCCTAGAACAAATAGCCAAAGATTAGATCAAGTCAGTTGTCAGAGATGCTAATGATTCACTCACCTGTGTGTCGGCGCATATGGACGCGCATGTCGATTTTGCGGGAGAAGCGCTTGTCGCACAGCTCGCATTGGATGGGCTTGTCTCCTAGGTGGGTGCGTCGATGCACGACGAGATTCTGGCGGGCACGGAAGGCCTTGCCGCACAGATCGCAGCTATAGGGCTTCTCTCCCGTGTGGACACGCACATGTATGGCCAGGTCGGAGCTGCGCACGAATCCTTTGCCACACCGCTCGCATTTGTAACGTCGATCGTTCTTGTGATGACGCATGTGCAGCGACATGTCCTGCTTGGTGGCCAACGGCAGGGAGCATATCTCACATTTGTACGCCTTCTCGGTGCGATGGCGCAGCTGATGCTCGGCCAGGCGCATCTTCAGGCGAAAAGCGCGTCCACACTGGCCACAAACGTGCGGCTTCTCGCCAGTGTGTAAGCGGAGGTGATCCTGCAGCCGGGAGAAACGTTGAAAGGTCTTGCTGCAAAAGTTGCAGGTGTGAATATTTCCCGTGCGATGCGTTTCTTCAGAGGATTCGCGCTTGATGGAGGCAGCGGCGTGGCTGTCATCTGTGGAACTGTTGAGTGGCGTCTCCACGTCCGAGTCTGTATCCTTGTCTTCCTCTTCTTCGTCGTCCTCCTCATCCTTGACGTCGACCACGTAATCCACAAAGCTGCGTGCTTTGCGTGCACGTCGTGGCTCCAATTCTTCTTTGATCTCTGGCTTCTTTTCTTCCTTTTCCTCTGGTTTTTCTTTCTCCTTGTTCTCTTCCGTTTCCTTGTCTTTATCCTTTTCCTTTTCCATCTGCTTTTCTTCTTTGTTATCCATCTGCTTTTCTTCTTTCTTTTCCTTTTCCTTCTCCTTTAGTTTTTCTTCTTTCTTTGCTTCGTCCTTCTGCGCTTCCTTTGCAGCTTTTCGCGCTCGCTTTCTTTTTCCACTGCTCACTGCGGATTGGCTTTCATTGTGTTCCTCCTGCTCCTTCACCCGTATCTGATCCTGCTCCTTCTGCTGCATCTGCTCCTTCTCCTGTTGCTCTTCCTTTTTACGCTTGCGTCCTCCCCGCTTAACCGGCACCGGCAGCTTAATGATCATCTTGTTGACCTTGGGATTACGTTCCGCTGCAATTTCCGCCACCAAGGCGCTTATCATTGCGAGATCATCTTTGTCGGCGCTCTCCTTCTCGGGTGGCGGCGTCTCTGGCAGCTCCAGGGCCTGCATCGCGTTGGCCTTGCTCACACCCAGATCGCATGGTATGCTGACCATGGGCTCGCTGGGCTCTCTTTTGGGCACCAGCAGCTTGAAGATGTCATGTGCCTCACTCAGATGCAGTTGCAGGCTCTTGACTTGCTCAAAGGACGCATTGCAGGCAGAGCAGCGCAGCTGCTGCTTGACAGATTCCTCCTCTGCCAGCGTCAGCAGCAGCTGAGCGCAGCATTTCAAGTCGCTCAGTTTGATGCCATCGCTTAGTTCTAACGGCGGCTCAAGCTTCACTTGCTCACCAGATGGCGCTTTGCTCTTAATCCGTTTGTTCTCTCTCTCCACCTGCTGATGCTCATTCTGCCAATGTTGTGAGAGCGCCGTGGCATCCCCGTAAAGCAGAGAGCAGCTGACGCAGCTGTAAATGAAGCGATGCGCCTTCTCATCCGCGTGTATTTGAGCAACACCAATGGGAGAGGGGGTGCGTGCAGGAACATGGACAGAGACGGGGGCAGGGTCAGTAGTGACTGCGACTGCGGCTGCGGCTGCGACAGCGACGCTTGCGCTGAGGCAGGGACTGTTTGACTTTTTGCGTTTGTTTTTATTTCGCTGGCTTTTGTTGTTGTTTTTATTTTGGCTGCCGGGTGGACGCCCACGCGGCTTTCGCGACTTTGGCAGCGGCTGCTGCGTCGCCGTCGTCGACGTCGTTGTCTCAGTCGCCTCTTTACCGTTACTGACCTGCGACTTTGCTGCGGCCGCTGCCTTTAAGTCATCCAAGCGTATGCGCTGCGCCTCTAATTCGGCCTCATCTTCGCTGTCAATTTGCAGCACAACATCATCAGCGTCATCCAGTAAAATGTCTTCCTCTTCAATGTCTAACTCAGACTCAGAGTCCTCATCCGATTCGTCCGTGTCGTCTGTTGCGCAGCGCAGCGACGCAGCTGCGACGGCTGCTACTCCATTATGCTGTGTCTTTTTTGTTGTTGCTGCTGCGCTGTTTTTGCCGTTGCTGCTGCTGCCTAGCTTAAGCATTGTCGGCATCGGCACATTTGTCATTTTTAGCATGTCACTACACAGACAGTTTATTGTATTCGTTTTATATTAATTAATTCCACCTTTTTTCGTTTAAACAATTATATTTATTGTTGCTTTGGGAGCACAACTACGCGCACCACTGAGACTACTACAACAAAACTAAATCCACTGACGCCGCTGGCAGATTTTTTAATGCTCTTGCTCTCTCTCACTCATTCTCTCTCTGTGCCTCTTTTGTTCTTGAGCGCGTAATATTGCCAGACTGCTATTATGTGAACTTAGCTCACCAGTTCGTGCTGCCAGAAAATAACAATTGAGATCATTATTGCCAGACTTATTGAGATCTTTACAGTTTGTGACTAGGTGGCAGCACAATACAAAATAACGTACATATTAATGTTATAGCACTGTTATTCCCGTGCAGTCTGATCAACTGGCAGCTGACAGCACTGTTAACAGTTTCGCACTGTTATCGATAATGCTAATCGAATTCTGAGCGCCAAAGTTAAAGGCCGTGTTCACCAGAACAAATCGACAACAGAAAATCGATGAAATTTGCATGATTATTCTGGTGAAATGCAGTCATGATTTCAAATTTTGTGATTATGATGACTGAAAATTCATCGCCAAAATAGTACGCTGAAATTTTCTGATTGTGATGCTTTGTTATCGAACAAACAAAATACATGATTACTGATTGATTAGTTCTGGTGAACGCGGCCAAAGATCTGGTAATTTTTTGATAATCTTACGGATATGTAAACACATTTAAACGTGCTGCAGCTGCTTTTTTGGCACGGTTAATGTCATTTTGATGGATATTTGACTATTGTTCAGTCTTTTTTGGCAGCATTTTGATTATGCGACTCACGCGTTCAATTGGCACGTTCTAAGTGTTGCCTCCAGTGCATCTTTGGGTATTATTTTTCTCCGTCTTGGTCTTTTTTTCTCGCTGCTTCGTGGCTAACCGTTATGCCACCCCACCTCACACACACAAACATACATAAAATAACAGCCTATGGTGGAAAGGAACTTTTTTTTTCACAAGCACACATTGTTTGGCCGCATTTCGTTACGGCGGGCAACATGTGCAAAAGTCAATTTGGAAATTGCCGCACTGGCAGCCCCCGCCCACCGTTCTCGCTGCTCTCTTCTACATCCGGCAACCTCTCTAAACTGCCTGCTGGCAACTGGTACTTTGCGGTCCACTTTTCATTGCACTGCCGACGCCAACGCCGGCGAAGCCACACGCACATAAACAACATGCGACACACTTCTCTCCTCCGTACGCCTCTCTATCATCCATTGTTGCAAGTTGTTTATATTGTTTTTAATAACATTCAACGCCGTGGCAACATGTGCATTGTGCATTCTATAAATTACGTAACATTTTTGTCTATGCGGCAAATATAGTTATTTAAGTAAAATTAACAACAAAATAATAAACATTTAGCTAATGGTTTAGCTTAGTAATTAAATGTAAAGCTCTAATTTTCTAAACACACAACTTTGACCTGAAACTGCAATAGCATAACCTCAAAACTGCGAATCATAACCTGAAAAAATTTAAAATGTATTGCTTTCACTATAATTGATATAGTATCAAATGAAAGGGATAAGTTTACAGCTTATTTTATTAAATTCATTCAATTTGGATACTGTAGGTGCTTTTTAAAGCACACGTAAATGCATAGATTATATGTCATAAACAGATAAAGATACTTAATTTGAGGTTAGCTTGAATATCATCAACATCGTCATCAGTCAGACTGTTAATGATAATCTTTGTGAGTTACCTTTTCAAGTATTATCAGCTAGGAAAATATAAAGGACACTAAGTAGCTAAATATTTGGTCATTGTTATCGTAAATTTGAATTAAGTTTTCGTTCTCGTGCTCGTTTTCCTGGTTTTCTCATTTTTCCTCTGGAGCCTGTGAACGCTTTTTGCGGGCGGACGAGCGTCTTTATGGCGGCGGGCTGGCGAAATGTGAAATAAAGGCACGGGAAATGAAATATTTGCGAACAAATAGACACACTTATTACATTTTCGTCCTGGCAGCGACTGCTCCTGCTCCTGCTCCTGATGCCAGTTTCTATTTCTGCTCTTGTTCCTGTTGTTAATATTGTTGGATGCTTTTGGCGCGTGTTCACCGGCTTCAGACCAACAATGTCTTCATGCTCGTCTCTGTTTTGTCCCTTTTTTATTGTTGTTGTGTCTTTAACTGACATGCCGCAATTTTTCTTCATTTTTCCCCCGTGCGCAAAATGTTCTCGGCAGTCAGGCCCAAGATCCCTGAGATGGATGGGTTACTTTCCCAATAATTTAGCAGTTAGTTTTAATGCGCTACCAAAACAAACAGAAGATATTACTTGACAACTGGCGAGTAGAATTAGCGAGTAAGAAAGTTGACAGCTGTAGCGAGTGAATCTGACGAGTATGAATTGGGGTTCCCCTTAATCTACGACCATCACCATATCGTATTTTTATATTTCGATAGCCATATTTCTAACAATTTTATTTGTTAGCGTATTAGCGAGTACGAAAACTGACAGAACGAAGATATTACTTGACAACTAGCGAGTAAGATAGCTGGCAGCTGTAGCGAGTGAACATGAAGTCACCTCAACCTAAGAGCATCCTCTCGCCGCATTCCATATTTTGACAGCCAGGGCAACATGTTTATAATCATTTTTCTTGTTTCCACAAAAATGGGAAACATTGCAATTTACCCATGACATGCGTTTAGGGTAGACCGTAGCGATATGTTTGTTGGGACAAGTCTAAAAAATATTTGCATGTCCTCGAACATACCTGGAGCAAGTTTAATTAGTTAAGCGAAGTGCTCGACGAGCACAGACGCAACCGTAACCCTTGCAGACGCATAAACTTGTGGGGCTTTCGGGCCTTTGACATGGATCAGACTCCAGAGGGAGGCGTAGGTCGCAGTTAACGTCTCATGGATAATACTCCAGACATTCCCTGACAACCACAACTTCAAATCTAAAGTTTGGAGCAATGTTTTTTACTCCCGGAGCAGGTAAAGGCGAGGAGGGCAAGTCTTACAGTAGTCATAATAATGTTTCAAGGCCGCCTTGGTCTCCCGTTTGGGGGCACGTACATTGGGGAGAAATTTAAACGGCAATTTGGTGCCGTGTTTACCAACCCCAAGGACAAAGTACAAAGGACGAGCATCCCAAAAACTGTGGCCTGTGGTGTTTTATTTTTACTTCATCTCCTGTGATGGAGGAAAGGGGAAAATGGGAGGCAGACGGGCAGGCATCAACTGCTTACGTGCCTGGCAAGCATCAGAGACCGAAGTCTTCCCCTCATGCCTCCTTTACTCCAACTCCATCTCCCCTTAACTGTTGTTATTCTTGCTTTCTCGTCCATGTCACCATCGTCCTAGGCACGTCATTTTTGGCTGCCATCGTTTGTTTTTCTTTTTGCCTTCGCTTTCTTCTGGTTGCTTCGGTGGTTTTGGCGCCCAAATCCATCCACAAACGCATTGCCAGGCACAGCCCCCAACATAAAGTGTGTTTAACTTTTTCGTGAACGCCCAAAAATATCCTTGGCCTGCCTTAGGTTATGCTTCTGCTCCTTGCTGTGTATTGTTGTTGTTGTTGCCACTAAGCTCCCGCTGCTGCTTCCTTCCATTCGCTTGAACTCGTTGTTGTCGTAGTTGTATTTTGGCATCTACCATGACCTTTAGCATATTGACTAGTGGAGCTTTTTGGTGTCCATTTTGCTTTTGGCTTATCACTTGCGGCGCATACTTTATGCCCCACGCACTTACACTTCGCCCCTCTCTTTCTCTGCCGCTTTTCATACTCGTATTCCTTTTACTGCTGCACTTCATTTTATTGTGGTGCTAAGCTGCGCTTGGGGAATTGAAATGCGTATGTCCTTTGGGGCTTATGGGGCCGCAGACAGTTCATCAAATGTTGCCTCTAAGTGGCCTGCCCCCCAAACCAGCTCATAATTTAATATTCAATTCGCCACGCCCGCAGTTGCTTATATTTAATACAACTCGGACTTGAGACGAAAGTTTCACACGAATTTATGTTAAATTTTTGTCGTTTTTTTAACATTTTATTTAGAATTAATATATTCACCAGGCGAAGAGTGACGTGCAACCAAACTATCTCCTTTATTTTATCTAATTTATAAATTATTTGTTTTTATTAATATATAATACTTTGCTTAAATAGGCAATAAAGCTTAAATAGAAAAAAATTTCCTTTTAAATTTCGCGCGGGCTTTTAGCTGATTTCGATAGTCGACATCGCTTGTTAACATAACTCACGAAAGGATCGATGCATAGATAAATGGAAAATGTTTAGTGGTAGTGTTGCCAGCGTTAAAACAAAGTGTGGCAATTCCTTTCCCGCAATTAACAAAAGTCAATTGAAAATTACATAAAGGCTTAAGCTTAGCACAACAACAGACTAGCTTAACAATGTCAGAATAAGGGAATCACCATATGGTTAAAACAGCCCATCCCCCATCTCCATTCTCCCTGTCTCTATCTCTGACAAATGACAATGAGTTTCCATTTTGTCTGCCCCAAAAGTGTACTCAGTGTATGTGTATGTGTGTGTGTGTGCGAATCATCAATTTAATTTCGTAAGCTTACAAAGCGTTGCATAAAAAATGAACGTCCGTCCGCTCGTTCATGTGGGTGTGAAAACGCTCCTGGTACCGCTCCCGGGCGCCATTTGAATTTAAATCCATACAAAAGGGTGTGAAACGAAGCGTGTGCCATTTTCGTATGCTCTTTTTTTAAAGCCGCACGCAGCATGCGGCTAATCTTAAAAATCGTGTTGCACGTCTCTAAAACGCTTGCCGCATCAACAGTTTTCCCTGTGACTCACCTCACAGACTCCAGGGGGGAAATACTTTGGTCTTTGGGTGTTTTTCTGCCCCCATCGAGCTGGCCAATTGCAATAAAAAATGTTGTTGCCTACTTTTAAGGGTTGGACGCAGCTTGCACATTTCCGGCAGCGGGAGTTTTAGTGGCTTTTAACAAAACGTTGCGACATTCGAGCATAAAAATTTCATTAATGTACACAACACACCCCAGCACGGTAAAACTAGAGGTAGAAATGGTTGTAGTGGAGTCAGAATTGGGGAGTTGCTTTATCCGCAAGGGAATCGCAGAATTGATTTGGTAATTTCGATTGCTTTTCTCGTTTTCCCATTGTTGCTGAGCGGATGTTGTGCTTGTTCCGGAATAAAAGACAGAGAGTGATAGGCTACATGCATGGATTCTACAGAGAGGCTCAGAAATCTCTCATAGATTGAATTTATCCAGAAACTAAAAGCTGAAAATTTGACGTCAATGTCTAAATAAATTAATGTCAAATTTCAAATTATTTATTGAATAAAACTTATATGTACATTGAAAAACCGGCCCTGAATGTAGTAAATTCAGATAAAAACTTAGCTCTAAAATTGGATTTTTTACTTTTCGGCTTTTACTGGAAGAAGAATATAATGGGATTAAAGGTGAAATAAAAAATATATAAAATTAATAAAAAATTAATCGAGCAAGCAAACTAAGAGAGGCACTCCAGTAAACATTTTATATGTAGATTAACATTGAGAGAAAAAAAACTTTAAGCAACAAAGATAAGAGTAATGATATTATTATTAAAGTAGAATTATTATATTATATTTGGGAATAACAAATATTCAATTAACAAATTGAGCTTCATATCAAATAAGTATATACTCTAATAGACTATAACAATACACAAAATTAACAAAATAGATGAAAAATTATTAAAATTCACAACAAATTATTTTACAGTTTGGAATCCGAGTGAATTTTGAGAAATTCCTCTTTTTAGCTATATAAATATTTTTTCCCTCTTTTTATGTTTAATATTTTTGCAATAAAATTAATTTAATGCAATTTTAAACTGCTTGCAGATCGTGCCAATCACAGCGATGCCAACATCGAGGTCTGCCGCCATTGTCCGCCCGATTACGAGGCCGAGTCGCTGCCCTCCTACACGATTGTCTCGGGTCTGCCCACCTATGATGATGCACTGGAGGAGTTCCGCAAGGCTGGGATTATATTGACGCCCGCGATTGTGCCCGTCATCAAGATCTTTGAGAATGTGAACAGCGATGCTGGCGGTGCTAAGGAACCGGCTGTGCAATACAGTCTAGTGGAGACCACGGCTGCCAATGGAAACGATGCCAATGGGGACAACATATCGCTGACGTCCATCACCTGCAATTGTGGTGGCGGTGGTGGTGGCGGCACCTCGCCCACCACCTCGCTGCCCAGTTACAGTGCTGCCACAGCTGCCGCAATGGTGGCTGCTACAACTGCAGGGACGCCACTCAGCTCGCAGGTCATCGAGCTGTCGCCGGAGCACCTGGCCTCGCTCTCCCAGAAGCGCCTCTCGCTGCAGATCTCATTCAACAACTCGCTGCGTCACCGCTCCCGCTCCACGCTCCGCAATCATTTGTTGCGCTCTCGCGCTGTGGGGAACACCGCCGGATTGGGACCCATTGAAGCCACAATTGCCACCACAGCTGCAGGTGGAGCAATCGCAATTCCTGCTCAGCCCAGAAGTGGCCAACTGCTGCCAGCAATCCATCGATCCTCATCGACGATATCGCTGTCGAACGAGCGACAGTTGCTGGACCAACGCTTGAGGCATTTGCATCATCGCGGCTCCTTGTACTGAGGAGCGTTTGCAAATGCTGCTCGTATTTCCTCAAATTCCAATTACTTAACTCTTAGTTATAAGCGACAACAACAACAACAACACAACTACAACAAAAACAAACTACTCTATATATTTTTAATAAAGTGTTTATGTAAATGTTACGTTTTCAATTTCAAGCTCAACAAGAGCTGCGTTCTCACTTTCTATTTCTTATCAGTTTCGCTTTTTTTAATTTAAAAGAAATTTGAATTGATATAATATAAAACAAGTGGGAAAGGCTATAGTCGAGATCCCGACTATAGGATACCCGTTACTTACTTAAATAAATTTTAAATTTTTTATTACATGCTTTTAGGCACTTATATTGCTTAAAAGCTTTAATCAACCATTACCACCTTTCTATTTGTCCGATCTTGTTATGATTTAATAAGATGATAGGTAATAATAATAGCTAACGGTAATGAGTTAAAAAATCCTAATATCTTGAAAACTATGCGTGTGGTGGCTTTTCGCGATTTACGGGGGCGGAAAGGGGCGTGGCAAAATTTTGAAACAAACTTGATCTGTGTGCCAAATTTGGTTGCTCTAGCTCATATAGTCTCTGAGATCTAGGCGCTCACTGAGATCTAGGCGCTCGGCTGTTGATGCTGATCAAGAATATATATACTTTATAGGGTCGGAGATGCTTCCTTCTCCCTGTCACATACATTGCAACGAATACAATATCCCCTTTTACTTAATTTTATAAGTAACGGGTATAACTAGTGGACGGTGCTACATTCGAGCATACTCGACTGTCGGAGACCCCGTACTTACTATTGAAAAGCAAACACTGCTTAAAATCAAATAAAACGCTACAAATATTAATATAGTTATGTACTAAATGTACTTTTCGCCCAACAATGGGGCTCCAGTCGGCTACAGCCGAGTGTGCTCTACTGTAAGATACCCTGTGTCCTGGCACACCGATAGCCTTATACTTATATGCACGCCATTTTTTTGACTAATTGTTTGTATGACATCTGTATGTTCTAGTGAACTGATTTAAACCAAATTCCATCAAAATATAAAGACATAGAATATTCCCAATCTATGAGTTCGGTTGAGATACTAAAAAAAATGTCATACTAAATCTATACTTTCGATTAATCGTTCTTATCAACAAAATTAAATCAGGATGTATAGAACCAACCCATAAACATATTCTGTCGGTTTTGATTTTCGACTGATCGTTCCTATAGCAGCTATAAGGTATAGTAGTCCGATCCAAAATGTAGAGCAAACTCGATCTGCGTGCAATATAGACGAACCTACATACCAAGTTTGAAGTCTCTAGCTCTTATAGTTTCTGAGATCTAGGCACTATTACAAACGGACAGACGGACATGGCTATATCGACTCGACTGTTGATGCTGATCAAGAATGTATATACTTTATGGGGGCTGCCACGCCAAAGTTAATAGACCCCTGTACTTTTTTCAAGTATGTACTCGGTCTAAAAAATAGAATTGTTAGATGGGTGGACAGTTTTGAAGGAGTTTCTAACTGATTATATTATTCTATTTCATGTCAACATCGCCAAGTTAGCAAATTGCCAAATTTTTAAAGTTTTCAGAATTGTAAAATGTTTTTGGAATAGTTTGGAGTGCAGACAAGGTTTCTCTTATCCTTTTAGTAATTATAGTAATAAAAGACTTCTTTAAGAATTGATAAAAAGAATATCGTAATTTTAGTAATAAAAGGCTTCTTTAGGAATTGAAAAAAGAGAATAACGTAATTTCTGGGTAAATAAAATATTTTCTGTCAATTTCGCCAAGTTTGCTTATTGCTCAGTTTTGACAGCTTTCTGAGCTGGAATAATTTATGGGGAGTTTCGAATTGCATTGAAAGTTGAGTTTAGAAGGAGACAATTAAAATAGATCTGAATCGAAAAATAGTTTCAAAGTAGGCAACAAAAACTGTGTTCTCGTTTCCCATTTCTTGTGAATTTCGCTTAGTTTGGTATTTGCAACCTTTTGGCAGCTATCAGTGATAAAATAAGTGTTGAAAGCACTTTTAAAAAGGAACTATGGGAAATCGGAGGATATACTTCAGGGAAAACTTCAGTTCCGAATTTAACTTTTGCCTTAATTTCATAACAATTTCAGACTTAAAATAGGGAAATCCGTATTAAAGTGAACTACAGAACAGGCCTGATAACAAACGCCAAACTTTAGGGGAATATGCTCGTCATGGTAACGGATTATGTTGTTTATGAACGCCGGCGGCTTTGACGTCGACGCGTCTCGTTAGTTTGTTGTCGGCGTTGCGATGAGCGGAACAACACGGACGGGATTGGTGCCCACACCGAAGCGGCATATCAAATATGTGAAGAAGGTAAGAGGGAGGACTCATTTGATACTCGGACTAATCCAAGTGGTCGCCCGCAGCGCAAGAATCTCTATGCGGACGACACGCGTATGCCGTTGAAATTCGAGGCGACTCCAATGCCATTGTCGCTGCGTCCGTTTGGTGGACTCTTCAATCCCTTTGCCAAGGGCTGTTCGGTGCTGTGCAATCATCCGGCGCCGTCGGGCGTCAAGGAAGTCATCAACCAGATGAAAACGTCGCTGGCCATCGAGGGCAAAAGTCCCGTGCAGACGGGCGGCAAGGAGAAGCAGCGGGAGGAGCAACTGCAGCCGCATGAGACGGACAACATACCAGAGGATTTGTTCCGACGCTATGCGGAAACCGATTCTAGGCCGATGACACCGACGCCCACGGTGACCAGCATCCATACCCGGACCAGTGCCGGGTCATTCTACAGACGCTGCATCACGCCGGAGTGGGGCAAGCATGAGAACATTCAGCGCAAGAAGATCATATTGGATCTGCGGCGCTCGCACTCGCAGGAGACGCTCTACTGGAAGCCCAGCTCGGAGCTAACCCAAAGCGGCATCGAGGAGGGCAAGAAACCGAAGAGTGCCGGCGCCAACGAGGACAAGAAGCCCCGGCGACAGCAGTCCAATGAGCAGCGTCCCAAATCCTCGCTAGCCACAGCCAGCCTCACGCCAGGCGCCGATCCACACGCCGACCTGGAGGCGAAGCCGCCCAAGACCTGCATCAACGACCACGACACGATGAGCGACGAGGACGCCCGACGTGGCAAAAAGCGCAAGAAGCTTAAGCCAACGCAGGGTGAGTACGGAAAGTAACTTAGAGACAGAGCTAAAAATGATGATATATATTTTATTTGATTAAATAATTTATCTTAAAAAAAAAAAACCATTTTGTTAAGTAAATTATCATATTCATATTTTGTACATTCTTCATGTGAGCGTCAAATATTTTCTTCTTTTGATTTCATTTTGTTTGTACATCATTATTACAGATTTTAAATTCCTTGAAAATTTTTTTGATTTATATCTCTTAAATATATTTAATTATTATTAATAGGGGGGAGCCTGCACAATATATTTATCTCAAATATTTTACAAATCATTTTAAACTTTTGGTGATTTTTTCCCACTCATAATTAGAAAAACTCGAAAAATTAAGCTTTCAGTACTAGTTATTCTGTGGGTTTTCCAACCACTAAAATTTTAGTTTATCTCCACGTTTTGATCTCCACTTAATTATTAATTTGTAGCATTAAATCAATACCAAAATATATTAAAAAAATATTCATTATATTCATTAAAAGTTTAGTTGAAATTTGGCATTAAAAATTTTTATCAGTTGAGTGTCAATTCTTCATCGAAAATTTTGATTTAGAAATTATATTTAAATTTAAACTGAAAGAATTAAAAAATTTAAATTAAAAATTAAGAACAATGTCAATATCGACTATAAATATAAGTAATATTTGTAGAAAGCTTGCCGCCAAAAAAAAAAAGCTATTTAAGATTGTATAAAATTTTGGTATTCCGTATCCTGAAATTTGTTTATTATTAAATGTCAGTTGGGAATTTTTTAAACGAGGGATTAAAACCGAAACGAATATCGGTTTCAGTTGCGGTTTCGGTTATGTTCGCATTTAGGTTTTCGTTTATCGGTTTTTGTATGTTTCGGAAATACCGGTATGGTTTCACAAAAAAAAAATTTTTGCAAAAATAGAATTATATTAATAATAAATGATTAATAATAATTAAAAAGGCATTACTTTCTTAATGTTTCATTCATACATTTATTTCACATATTCTTCAGTTTGATTTAGTTTAGTTACATTTCAACAATTTTAATACTTCATTTAACAAATTTATTTCGGTTTACAGAGTATCGGCTTTAAGGTTTCGGTCAAATTAAAATTTATTTTTTCGGTTAAGGTTTCAGTTTTAAATTTCAATGGGTTTTACCGGTTAAAGGTTACGGTTTCGGCTTGGGTTTTAATCCCTGTTTCTTTTCTTTTTAATTCCCTGCATTGCCAATCTCTTAGCCACCACCACATTTCATCTGAGCGAGGATCCTGAGACTCAGGTGGCTGCCTTGGGTCCCGATTCCCTCAATGCCAGCACCCGACCCAGTTTAATACCCAATGCGGTCAGTTTGCTGCCCAAGGACAAGCGAGAAGCCGAGCGGGAGCCCATTCTGCTCAAGGGAAGCTTTCTAACCGAGGAGGCTTTTCAGGCTCTAAAAACGGATCTAACTGTGGATTTAATCGAGAACACCTTTGGCAGATATGTGAGTAGTCCAGAAATCAGTCAGCTTACCACTTCCATATGAATCCTTCCTCTCCACCCTCAGCTCAATCGCGCTCTCCGCGAAGCCATCAAGTACATGCCGAAGGCTGTGCAGAGCAAGCCAGCGGAGGAGGCGGAAAAGGTCACGCCCAGTTCCAGCTCTAAGATGCCACGCAAGTTCTCCAAGTCCGCCACACGCTTCGATGTGCCCATGGATCTGTCCATGCTCAAGAGTTTGTATCTAACTTTAATAGTGTACAGCTGCAACTTAAGTGTCCACCCTCGCAGACATGACGCTTTGGGATTACCTCAGCAAATACGTGTGGGTCTCGCAGCAGCGCAAGCAGCTTTATAAACGCGTCTTTCTCAAGTATCTGAGTCGCTGCGAGGAGCCGGAAAGCGAACTGGCGCTGGGAACCGATGAAGCGCCTCTCGCGGAGTACAAGGAACGCACCATGGTGTGGCGCAGTCTGCCCCAGGCACTGGAGGATGTCCTGGAGTTTCATGGCACCGAGGAGAATGTCCAGAATACACTTGCCCGCTTGTGCTACGAGCAGGATGCTTGCGGCGACTTGGATTTTCGCGCTTGGTGCGGCATCGTTTCCTTTGCGGAGCGCTTGGCGCTGTCGAATGCCGCGTGCAGCGATGACGACTCTTGCGATGAGCTGGAGAAGAGCGACTTCAACAGCATGGAACAGTTGATTGAACAATTCGAAGTTCCAGAAAAGTTACTCGAAATATTTAAGATTATACGCATCACACACAAAATAAAATATTAGACTTCAATGTGTAGAAATTATAAATGCAGTAAGAATAAATGAGATATATTAAAAAGGAATCTCTAATAATAATTTGTAAGATTTGCAGAGATCGTTTATATTGATTTTAATAATTAAAAATCATAATTATATTCATTATGTAATTTTAAAATGAACTGCATTATTTTATCCAATTTATAATTTATTTGGTTTTATTAAATTGTATTTTTGTTGCCAAATTATTGCTATTTAGCAAATAACAAAAAAAATGCACTTTTATATGTGCCGCCAACTCGATAACGATGGCCCTATCGCCCTTATCCGATAACACATGGCATTTGCCACTCACCTAATACACCGACAACAGCTGTTGCTGCTACGGTATCGCGCATCGATACTTCTGCACACCTCACCCAGCGATTTTGTTTGCTTTTTGATAAAATTTTCTATAATTAAATTAAAAAATTAAAATAAATGGCCACGCTTGAGGATAAACTATTGGGCGAAAAACTGCAGTACTACTGCAGCAGCAGCGAGGAGGAAGATAATGGTGACGGTGGCGATGGCGACGATGAGAAGGGCGCTGGTGGCTCTCGCAAGGGAGGCGCTGGATTAACAATCAATACGGACCCGAATGCGGCGCCCGCAGGCGGTTTTCGTTCGCAGGGATCCATGAATACGGGACCCAAGGGTGTTGTGAAGGACTGGCAGCGCTTTAAGCAATTGGAGGCTGAGAAACGCGAAGAAACGGAACGTCAGCGCATGGAGCTGGCCAAGAAACTAAGTATGACAACAGCAACGTCCGCTGAGGATGAGGAGCGCAAGCGGCAAGAGGAGCTGGATGCTGAATTTGCCGAGCTGATGAGCGAGGACTTTCTGCAACAATATCAAAAGCAGCGCATGGCCGAAATGCTGCGCCAAACGGGACACAATCAACAGTTTGGCAAGGTGCATCAGTTGAGCACCCACGAGGAGTTCCTTTCCTGTGTGGAGGAGGAGAACAAGCACACAACCATCATAATTCACATCTACGAGCGGGCCCAGTCGGCTTGCATTACGCTCAACAACTGCCTGGATACGCTGGCCAGCGAATATCCGTCCATCAAGTTCGCCAAGATCTGCAGCTCGGTCGCCGGCATGAGCCGTGATTTCCGCACCAAGGGATTGCCCGCTCTGTTGGTCTACAAGGCACAGGCTCTGATTGGCAACTTTGTGCGTCTCACCGACGATTTAAGCGATGATTTCTACGCCTCCGATGTGGAGAGTTTCCTCATCGAGCATGGAATCATAGTGGATAAAGCCTTGTATAACTAAATATCGTTGTGAAATCTCTATACAGATTTATAGCTTAAGCCGACCAAATGATGTGTTCCCAAGTCTGGTATCTCATCCGTTCGACCGCACTTAATACGTCTAGTTTTAAATTCAATAAGTTTGCAATTCAGTTATTTATTTTTCCCATTCAGAAATTAGTTACAATATATGTATGATTCTTGAAATCTTGTATACAATGTTTTTATGTGCAACTTTTTTTTTGTAATGAGAAAAGAAATTATACAAAAAGAATGTCAATTTATTTTGTTTATATATTCGATATATAAAAAAGCCAATTGTTTTGTTTAAAAATATTTGAAAAATGTATTCGAAATGCATTCGCTGCAAATGTAAATGAATGGATTACATCTATATGGAACAGATCTTGGTAATCGCTTTCGTTTCTTATAATCATCATCACCATTATCAATCATAATATACAACATAAGATTTATAATATTTAAGGGCTAATGAATGTACTTCACTCGAAATCGTACTATGTAAGATTTATACATATATACTTATCAATATAGCTTATAGCCTAACATAAACGGGCAATATATAATATATAAAAAAATCATGTTGATATAATAAAAGTTTTGCTAATCAACAAATATTGGTGTTGCATCGTTTCACTTTCTCTGACATTTTACTCGAATTTAAAGATTGGTCTTCATACTATGTACGAAATGGCCAAGGTTTAAGTTCTATAACTAATGCTAATTTACATATAATTATGTATAAATTCAATTTGTTTTCTTTCTGTTTATTTTCGCACAACAAACACACAAATCTTTTGTAGCACAGCGAGTGAAATTTTTGTAACCTTCATAGATTTTTCGCATAAATACGCGAAAAATCTGAAAGTTATTTAGAAATTGGGGCCAGGACAAAAAGAGAGAGAGAGAGTGAGCGGGGCAGTGAAAATGTTAAAGGGGCGATAAGGAAGATACTAATATTATATTCTCTTAAGTAAATCATTCCAACTTGAATAGTATCATGCTGTTATAATTGGCTGCGACTGGGCAAGTTTCTCAACGCACTGAATGATTGATTCTTTCTATATAATAATATATAAATGTAGTTCTTATTTTAATTGTTGTTGTTTCTTTAAATCTGCACCTTTTGCTGTGGGTTCTGTTTTGCCTAGCCTCTCGATCGTATTGCTCGAGCTGTGCTAGCCTTAAGTTAGATTAATAATATATATATCTTTTGGACACACACAGATATTAGCTATAAATATATTACAACTTCGTTTAGAATATATGTATTAAATGTATATAAAACTATTAATTAAATGCTACAACATTCAATTTACATGGTTTTTATAAGTATTTCTATAATAAGTTTAAACTTTCATTCATTCTTTCGTTTTTTTTTTAATTTTTCGAATTTTTTTTTTGTACTATTACGTATATAATATTAAGAATAATAATATTGAGTTTGAGTTACGTTTCTTACAATGTTGAACTGTTCATTTTGATTGCTGGGCGAGTCTTGGAAATCTGTTATAAAACGGTTATATACATTTTGCAGTGTATCGTTGTTCAGGTCAAAAGTTACGAATACAAAATTTGCGCTTAGTCTAAGTTTGTTTCTTTTGACAATGCTTTCGAGTGTTTTGTTGAAATTTGAGTTGAATATAATAATAATAAAAAAAGAGATTCTTGAATATAAATAAAAGTATGGAAACAAACTCTCGAATAAATTGTACAACAAATGAATGCATAGAATTTCAGTTCAAATAAAATTTGGCAATTTGTTGCAATATCAATATCCGTTCATTTGTATCGTTTTTAAACTAAAGAAAATCAGCCTTTTCTTGCTATACACATAAATACAAATATAATATACTATATACTATATTTAGAAGTGTGTTTAGTTAGTTAATTAATTAAATCTGTTGTTGAAATGTTGCTTGAGCCTGCGTCGCTTGCCTCCATTTGGTGTTACAGTCGCGGTGGCTTGAAGCTCAACGTTGTGCTGCACTCGAGACTCAGCTGATGCTCCATGGTGTCCATTTTGTCATAGTCAATGCTGCCGCAATCGGCTATCGAGTTACGCACCGACGGCGGTTGCTCGGCTCCGGGCAGCAATCCCACCAGCAACAGCGGCTTGTTCAGCGGTGCAGCTGCAACAGTTGCCGCTGTGCCACCCCCACCAGCAACATTGCCGGTCAGCTGTTCGTTGCTGATGCTATTACTGCTGTTGCTCTGACTGCCACCGATTTGTTTCTCCTTGTGGCGACGCAGCGACGAACGTAACGGATATTGCCGTGGCACATTGATAAGCAGGCGGCGTGTGTTGCTGTTGGGATTGTTGCTGGTGTTGGGATTGCTGCCGATGCCGATGCTGCTGATGTTGGGCCGACGCGTTGCATATTGTATGGACTCGGCGCTGTTACTCAAACGGATGTTGCCAACTGTGGTTTATATACAACATACAATATATATATGTACATCACAGGGACAGACGGGCGGGCGGGGAGACAAAAGAGAGAGAATCGAAAAATAAGATATGTTCATAATAAAGTTTCGGTTTCAAATTATTTTGTTAGTTGGATGGTTGTTCGGTTGTTGGTTCTGCTTATTGTTGGTCGTTGCTGAGGTTGGTTGTTGTGGTTCTTGATGTTGTTATGGGTGTGTGGCGCTTAATGCTTGCTGAACAAAAACAACTTAAAAACAAATACACGTAGCACAAAGTTACACACAGAGAAAACACAAATATGTTTTGGGTTAGTGCACAGAAAAATGAAACAACAACAATTACAACAAACATATGTATAGGTTTAGGTGTCTTCACAAATAAAAGCTCTTAAAACATTTAATTTCAGTACACACATTAAAGTAATATATACTATTCACTTATGTTTATTGGATAAAACAATAATTCAATCATAAATTCAGTAATTGTTTTGCTTAACACATTAAATAAATTCTAATCATAAATTATAGTAAAAGTTATTCACATACAACTACAAATATTATTATAACATTTAAATAAATAGCATACAAACTATATATAAATATAAATAATAATAACAAAACAGTTTTTATAAATATTAATTGAGTTTTGCGTTGTTTATCATGCAAACAATATTTCGATTGATATTTATGAGATTGTTGTTTGAAATTTATCAGAATCGCAAGAAGTTTCGGTTTAAACACAGCTGAATTTTTAAATAATGTTATTAATAATAATATTGATTTAAATAATGTTAAGAGCCATTAAATTTTAATTATAGTCAATATTTAGTCATATAGGCAAATATGTTAAGTTTAGATCAGCGGTGGGCACGCAGTGGCTCCGGGAGCAGCGTCTGCCTATTCTGCCTATTCGGCGCCGTGAAGTCGCACAAAAGACTCGCTTCTGATGTTGTTACAGTCATTATTGTTGTGCTCCCGAATTCAGATTTCGTACCCACCGCTGGTTTAGATATTTAGTTAGTTTAACCATTTGAAATTCAATAATGATGCATGATAAATACAAATTACGAACATAAAACATAATTCAATTAATTAATAAAGGACATTCATGAGGATGCTTGGACAAACTTTACTGTATCACATGTTATTCAAATATTATGTTAAGTGTAAAACATGTGAATGGATTCTAAATGCAGTCAGGACAACAACAATGGACATTCCACTTGCAATTCGCTTCCATATAAATGTAAATTTATTTAAAATTAAATTTCTGTTATGATTTTACAAATGAAAAACGTAAATGATAAATGGTTTTAAAACAGGAAATCCAAAACATTAAAAATGACTGTGACAAGGTTGTTGCTGTTGTTGTTACTGCTGTTGCTGTTGTGATTATGATTGTTGCCACCGCGTGGCGACTCAAACGACTGATACAATGTTGAGGCAGATGCGCTGCTGCCCAGACGTTGCTGCTGACGTTGTCGTCGCTGCTGCTGCTGATGTTGTTGCCGGCGCTGCTGTTGTTGCTGCTGACGTTGCAGCGACGTCGGCTGCACATGTTGCTGCAGCTCGTGGGCCTGCAATGTGTGCAACACGCGACCATCAAGCGAATCACAATCGCTGTCAGAGTCAACAACTGCAACAGCAGCAGCAGTGGCGGCAGCGACAGCAGCAACAGTTGCTGCTGGCAGGCATTGTGTTGAGTAATAGCATGAATTGTTGACTGTTTCGTGTAGATAGAAGTTGCTGTTGCTGCTGCAAATGTTGTTGCAACTGCTGTGATTGTGATTGTTAATGTTTCTGTTGTTGTTAGGCGTTAGCACGTTTGCCTCATGATGTGTGATGAGTTGTTGTTGTTGTTGATGATTGTTGTTGGTTAGTGCTGCTGTCGCTTGTATATAACTACCCGAATTGACGTCCAGCAGCAGACGACGCTGTTGTTGCTGCTGTGGCGGTCTCAGCAGACCCTTGGAATGTATATGTTGCTGTTGTTGCTGCTCCTGCTGCTGGCGACTATAGCTGTAGCTATCCTCGGTGTCCATCATGTCGTCCAAGTGATGCTGCTGCTCCCGCTCTATTTCCAGTTCCCGTTCCCGCTGCTGCCGGCGGTAGAAATGATAGAGCAGCGCCGCCGAGTTGCGCTCCGCATCCATGGCAGTTGCTGACCCACCGATGCCACCGATGCCGCCGGCAACTGTTTGGCGCATGTCGCGCGTGCTGCCGCCGCCCAAGTAACCAGCTGCTGCGGCGGCAGCGGCGGCCAGGCAGCAGTTGCTGCACGTGTCCGCCGGCAGCTGCAGCGAGACGACCGCGTCCCGTGGCCCCAGGAACCACTCGGAGCGGGTGCGCATGCGTGCAGTTTGCCGTTCATGAACCTAACACATTTCATTTGCATGTATGTGTGTGTGTGTTTGGGTTTGTGATTATTATTTGCATTTCGATTCGTATTCATTGTTGTTGTTGTTGTTTTGATCGTCGTCGTCATTGTTGTTGTTGTGGTTGTGATGTTTTGTTGTTTTTTTTTTGGGGGGGAAAACGGGGATTCGAAAATTTCGTATTAGAGTTTTAGCATTTTTTTGGATATGTTTTTAATTAATCTTTTTAAATTCTATAAATTTGTAGGGCGCAATTTTTGAGTTTTTTTTTCTGTTTAATTAAATTTGCGAATTCATTTTAAACAAATTAAAATGTTAAGAAAAAAATCATAAGTTGTAGGCAAAAATATTTAAAACAACATAAAAATACTTGTAAAGGCATTATAATAAATTAAGTTATTTACAAATTAATAACAAGGCAGCGGAAAAAATGTGCGTGAATAAATTAATAATTGAGAATATAATAGCAAACAAAGCATTAAGGGTATTCAATTTGGCAACAATTAAAAAAAGCTCAAATGACAATTCTATATAAAAAGATATTTCTACTAAATAAAAATTAAGCAATAATAAATAATAAGTGTATTCGCTGTGGAGCTATTAACAAAATTTACGCTTTTAAGACAATAGAAATTACAGTTCAAATTAATGTGACAAAATGATTAACTAAAAATAAAAATATTAGAGGTATTCACAGCAGAATTAAAAAAATTATGAAAGTTTAAAACAAAATAGATAATCTACTGTAAGCTAGATAAACACTGATGTTATTTTTTAAGCTAATATATTTATGTAAAAATTGATAAACTATTAAAAAGTATCACATATGCTGTTACGAATACCCCTAATGTCATAAGCAATGCAGACAAAAAGTAAACTAGGTACTGGTTAATAACAATTTGGCATAAATTAAACAGAGCTGCAAACAATCGTTTGATAATTCTGTTCAAAAACATTAAAAAATTGTGTTAACTTTGAGGAAATTTCAAATGCAGTTGTTTAGCTTCCGTGTGTGTGTGTGTGTGTGTTTGTGTGTTAAGTGTTACTTAAACTTCATGACCGAAAACAAGACATAGATACAAGATACAAAGATACGAGCACAAGCTACAACAAAAACAAAACAAGATATAAAGAAACAGAGTTGTGGTGTTAATTGAGGCAACGACAAGACGACAACAAACAAAACTACAAACTAACAATAAACGATAAACAATTAACAATGCGAATACAACAATTGCAATGACTTAAAAATAGCTTAAACTAGTATTTAATAGATAGCTAGCAAAAAAATGCGATTGATTGTGCAGTTTCTCATAATTTTATATGTTTAAATGATAAGAACTGATAAGGAAAAAATAAGAATGTAAATAATACGACTTATAAACAAATTGTGTTTGAAGCTCAAGTGAATGAATGAATGATTCATGATATTCGCAAATATGACAAATGAATATGTACAATAGTTTAACTATATGCAAATACAATAGTCTTTTAGGCCGATTAATTAATTAATTAAATAATAATAAATTATATACGCATTTTGTTTTTGTTTGTAAGAACACTTTGTTGCTTTTATTAATAATATTAATTTTAAATTGAATGTATTGTTTATTATTTTCGTTTAACTTTTTTTTAACATTTTCTTATACATTTCTTAATGAAGGAACACACAAAAACAAAACTAAATAAATTATAAGTAATAAAATATAAACAAAACGTATGCGTTGTTGTTATTGTTGTTCATTTTAGTACAATTGTGTGTGTTTGTGTTTGTGTGTGTGTGTGTAGTTTTTGTACTTTTATTTGATTTTGAGGGAAGTGAAGATGTTTTTTGTTTCTGGGTTTTTGTGCCAGTTTATTGCTTATAAATAAACTTAAATATAGTAAATGGTGTTGTTGTTGTTTCACATGTGTGTTTGTGTGTGTGTAAGTAGTTGTTGATGTTGTTGCAGGCGCAGCTTTAGTTAAATATATATAACAAAATACAAAAAAAAATTGGAGAAAAGGCGCAAAATGTTCCAAAATGTTGTAAAAATTATAACGTAAACAATTTTCACAATCCAAAGATTCAGTCTGTGAGTTAGAGAGAGAAAGACAGAGCGAGAAAAAAGGGGGAGGGGCAGCAGCTGCCCAATAATGTAAATTTAAAATAAAAAAACAATGAACAAAAATTTAAACAAAATCATAATCAATCAAAAATTAAACAAATACACAGTGTTAAATAATAAAAAAATTATAAAGTAATAATCGATTACAAATCAAAATCAAAATTAAATATTGAAAATCAAGAGTGAAAAACTTAAAAACTATTAAATTAATTCGCTTGCTCAAACCTGCAAAAAGAATACGAAACTTAAAAAAATTTAGCTCATTAGTAGCTGGGAAGGGTTAAGGGCAAGGACTGGGAGAGGTGGGTGGGGGGAAGGCTATATATTGCTTAAACGGATATGCGTGAGCCTGGCCAGAACTTATCCCTCACCTGTGGCAAATACGAGAGACTTTTGGTGCTCTCCGCATAGCGATTGACGGCGCGCAGCTCCTCCATGGTCATGCCCCCAGAGTTGCCTGATCCATTGTTGCCAGCGCTGCCGCCATTGGAGCCAACGGCGCCGCCAGAATTGGAGCTACAGGAGCTGCTGTGGCGAATGCCGCGATTGCAACGGCTGCAGGTGCGTTGCTGTTGCTTCAGCTTGCCACCATTGCTGCTGGTTGGAGTTGCAGCTGCAGCAGCAGCAGCTGTCGCTGTTGTTGGTGATGTTGCAGCTGCTACAGTTGCTGTTGCATTGCTGCCACGTCGCTCGGCGCTGCCGCCGACGCCGCCACCATCGAGACTCTTGGTGCCCGAGCGCAGGCGTCGCTGGTGATGGCTGCTGGCCAGGGGTTTCTTTTTGTTTTGACGATAGCGACGCTTCACTGTGGTCAGCTCGTCATCCTCATCATCATCCTCGTCGTCGTCATCATCCTGCAAATTGTTCGTTGTTGTTGTTGTGGCTGTTGTGCTCATCAGTTGATGTTGTTGTTGCTGTTGTCGCTGTCTAAAGCGTTGTTGCATGCCACGCAGCTGTGGCTGTTGCTGCTGTTGCATTTGGCCTGGCGTCGCCGGAGCAATGCTGCTCAGCTCCAGCTCGGCGGCAAAGTCATGTGGCAGCTCTTCATCATTGTCCTCATCATCGTCCGCATAATCATCATAGTCATAGTCCGTGCCATTGCCATTGCCATTGCGCTTGGCCGGCAGCGGGGAACTTGTCATGGCAAAGATGCCTGGACCCTCCAGCGATACCGAGAGACGGGCACAGCTCTCGATGAACGAATGCTCCGGCGATACGCCCAGCGAGAGCACGCTGTTCTCCAGCGCCGAACTGGAGCTGGTCAGCAATGCGGGTGTCGAGCGTGATTCCTCCTGGGCCACTGCAGCATCCCATTGAATGTCATTGTTATATCATAAAGATCGCAATAGTTGGTATATCGTAGTTTGTCGGGTTTTATTTTTTGGTTTCGAATGAGCAATGAAATAGACATAAATATGTAGACATAGAGTTTGATTTTCTTTTTGATTTCGACTTAAAGCGTGCATAGAATGAGACTGAAGCAATGACAAGGTGCAACACATAGATAGAGACAGCAATAGAGAGAGAGAGAAAGAGAGGTGGAGAAGTGTAAAAGTATTTTGTGTGTTAAACCCCAAAAGCAGAAAAGCCCAATAAACACAATTGACCATGCGATGGACTTAAAAACTAATCACATAGAAAGTGAGAGAGACCCCAAATACAAATAGAGAGAGAGAGCAGTGATAGATCGATAGACATATTGATAGCTCGATGTTAGTTAGATAGTTGGGATAGGCATAATAAAATACTTATTTATAAATTTGTTCAAGTTTATTTGGTACTCACGTAGGCCCCAACGCTCGCATTGGCACTGCAACCAAGTCTTTTCGGCCTCCAAAGAATGTTGCACTGTCAAGAGATAGAATAAGTGTTATTAGTCTATCGTTATCAATTTCATTATTAAGACTACCACTAGTATATACAATATTATTAATTTAACATAAATTAACTTTAATAAGTAACATAATTATGATTACCAATTACCAATTATTATCATCATTATATTTGAAATTGCTGCCATTATTTTTATTTTCAACATCATTATTATTATTTATCATTTCTACGATAAATGTTCTTCGATCTTCGCTTACTATTTCAATCATAATTTTCAATCTTTACCAAAAGAAAAGAGTTCAATTTATCATGTTGCTTATTCATGACTTTAAAAACCAAATAAAATTTTAAATAATATTTTATTTTTTTTTATAAAAACTCTTTAATATTAACCAGAAAGACATCTAAATGGAATACATAAAAACAATTTTTATTTTTATCTATTCATTTATTATTCAAATGAATAACAGTTAAACGAAATTTCTTAATCATGCTTTTGCCCAGATAATTTATAATATATATTTATATATAAATAAATGTAGTATTGTATTAATACTTGCATTCTTAGAAGATAAGTTGAAACTGCAAATGGACGCTTAAAAAACAAACGCACGACGTACTATCAGATAAAAAGTTATCAGAGTATTCAAGAAGAATGTCGCTGAAAGTAGCGTCATAGGAAACAAGCTCACACTGTCTGTGAAATACTCAATTATCGGAAGTAGATTGAAAATCTTTGCAGAGATTTAAAGATAGCTATGCTTCTACTTTTCCTCATCAAGTTTATAAAATCATTCCAAATTCTGAAGCTTATATGCGTTTCACTCACATGCATATTTCTGTTGAGCCAATTTTCCGCGTGGCGGTGGCGGATATTGGAAACTGCAGATCCATTCGTCCTGCACCTTGAGAATGCGTCCTGTGACGCGAGCATAATACTCATAATTGTCACGTCCAAAGATATCGTGTGTGGCAAACTTATCGATTATATGTTGCATGATCTTCGTAGCCACCTGTCAAAGAGAGAAAGATAGTGTTAAATATAATCAATAATAGATAAAAGTTACATTTACTCACCTTAAACTTGAGCACATCTTCCATGCGAGCGGTTTTGCCATCGCTAACGCAAGATTGAAAGAAACTGGGGGCCACAGAGACACCGATTGCCTCGCTGGTCATGCCCGTGGAGGCGTTGGCGGCATTACTGGCGATGACGCGGAATGTGCCAAATAGTAAAACTAAAAGATGTTGCGTATACTTGGGCAGTGATGCAAACAATCTGCAAAGAAAGAAAGAAAGACGAGCGTTAAACAAGGGAGAGCCATGTGTGTGTGTGTTCATTAGAAATGACCCAGAAAATGCAATAAAAATATATTATAATCGTATAAACAGAAATGTCAGCCGGAAGCCCTGTAAAGATCGTCTTATCTATATACACTATTGTCGAGGAGTTTTAAAAGCGGCAAGGGGAAGGGGAAGGGGCTACAAACAATTGTTACTCATGTGTTTTTATATTTATTACAAAGTGCACTGACTCATTGTCTCTGGCGAGGGCCATCAAAGAAAGTCACTGAATAAGGCAGAGGGGGGAGTGAGACAAAAGGGGGGAGACTAAGAAGAGGTACAGATTGGGGTAGAGGCAGCTGCTTGGATTGTTCACACTTTCATTTTGGCGTGCGGCTTGGAAAACCTGGCTGGCTGGCTAACAAACAAACTAACCAACTTCAACTCAAGCTCAGCTCACAAACTGGTAACTCTCGATCTCCCCCTCTCTCTTCTCACTGTTTCTCTTTCGCTCGCTCTCCGTCTATTTCTCGTTACACAACTGTAGACTGAAGACCAGCGAAGCGAACTAAACAACAACTATCACAGTTAACCAATCAATTAATGCGCTTTAAACAAAACAAAACGAGAAAAATCAAAAAGTGAAAACTTGGGGAAGATTGACAGTAAACTATACTATAGTAATGCCATTTATAAGTAGTTGTCTAACAGAGCTTTACTTTAATCATAATGAGCTTTGAGCTTGCAAGATAAATTAAGGTGCTTTTCGCTGGAAATCGGTACACACATGATAAATGAGATCATAACTGAAATTTTATTTATTTCAACGTATAGTAGACTTACAAAGCTTTACTTTAATCATAATGAGCTTTGAGCTTGCAAGATAATTAAGGTGCTTTTCGCTGGAAATCGTGACACACATGATAAATGAATTCAAGAAAAGTTTAATTAAAAGTTTATTTATTTTAACATCTAGTTCTTATTTCATTGGAATTTTTATACAATATTCTGTAAACTAAGCAAGTGTCATAATTTGAAACCTTAAAGAAAATAGAAAAATATTATTTATAAACATCCTTAAGCGCTGCATGCATGATAAACAGAGTTGTATGATATCACTTGGGTCAAGGCTATATAAAGTTACTTCATCTTTTAACTATCAGCGCGTTCACCTGTTTCCTCATATAAAAAAAAAGCAAAGAGGAAGAAGTATACATGCAAATAAAACAATACAAACAACAATCCCGAGCAACGCCCGCCCAGCCTATGGGTTCAACTTTTCAGATCTGGCCCCCATACGATATCAACGACCCGAACCCAAAGAAATAAAAAGAACATAAAAAACAAATGAAAACGTGCCGCTGTTGCAATATCATTATTATTGTATCTATATCCCCTTCAACTCTCTAATCTTATCAAAGTATGTCGTTTCTTTGGACTTCTTTTAAGGGATACCTCGAACTAGAACTCGAACCCATAAAAAATGTTAGCCTAGCTGATAGCGCCCGAATAACAATTACAATAACAATAGCAATATTATTATTAATTATTTATTTACAATAATACTGATTGACTTTTGTTTACTATTTTTTCCATGTTACTCAGCGACGACAACCCCATAAATGGAATGCGTACAAATCGTTTACTAATTGCATTAATTACCAGGAATGCCGTTAAATAGAATTACAACAATAAATACACAATCGAACAAACGAAACAAGTGTTGTTTGTTGTGTACGCTGTCGTCTGATATCACAACGATAAGCAGCAGCTTGACAGTTTTTTGTGGGTTTCTTTTTGAAACCTTAATGGATGATTAATGCGCTTTTGATTTCATTATTTTGGGGTACAGTAACTATGGCATACATCATGAGCCGATATCTGTCCCTTTCTTACAACAACTTCTTTAATTAAAACAATCAATATCAATAACAGCTTTAATGAGCTTTCAAAGCTGTTTTTAAAAATTATGTACTTCTAACCCGCTTTACACAACAGCGTCTACAAATCTAATCAAATACAGATTAGTCTGCTGTAGGCTTTACAAATCTATAAAATCTCACTTAAAGCTTTAATGAGCTTTCATAAAAACTTTTACAGTTGTTCACGTGCTCAGTAAAAATAACTAGTAACGAGTTTATTTAGAATATTAAGGGAACATTGTGCATATAATTTAATATCATTTTAAGCTTTTACGAGCTTTCGAAACTGTTTTCACGCCTTACAATTAAATGAAAACAACAGTGAAGTCTTAAAAGTGTTGACAGAACAGCTGTTCAATTATTTTAAGTGTTAAATAATGCAATTAAAAGTTCTGACCTAACAATATTGAACTAAAATTGTATAAGAATTTCTGAACCCAGACTGCAATATTAAATAATTCAATATGATAAAAAGTGTATTCTATAGAGTATTTGTGCGGCGGTTTAAAAATTTTAAAATTCATTAAATTGGTGTTTGTTTTCTATTTGATGTACCAAATTAATTGAGGGGAACGGAGGGGTTACATTAGGGTCCACAGACAGCTGGATTATATAATCGTCTATCGTCTGTCGAGACGCGTTACGCATGCGCCGTGTTGCCGTTCCAGCGTTCAGATTGTATTTACATAATACCTCAGAAACCGACTATATATGTATGTATATTTGTATGTGTGTGTGTATATAAATATTTAAAAGGCTGTTTTCTGTGAATTAGATGCTAAATAGTGTTTTTCGTACGTTTCTGCATGGTTGAGGTGTGCGGTGTGTGCAAGTGTGTGTGAGTGTGTGTGAGTGTGTGTTTGTTGTGTGTGCTACTGTTAAGGCCGTCGCGACGCTGCGTCACATTATAGATGATTCATTTATTATGATTATTAGTATTGTATTTTTCATTCATAAAAAAGAAATATGTACGTCTGTTTCTCTCCCTATCTCTCTTGCACTTATTGTCTGTCTTCTGCCTTTTCAAGTGCCGCATTTGATTTGCCTTTTCTTTTTATCACATTTAAACATACATATTTACATTATATATGCATTGTTACGTAGTATTTCAGTGCCCTACAGAGAAACCAGTTTCAATATATTCCCACATCTCTTGTCCCACTTGAAACATTTCAGACGCGACTCTCTTCTTCTGCCTGATGATAAGACACAGCGAGGGGGAGGAGTGTGTGTGTGTGGAAGGGGGCCTCTGGGATCGCTGAGCTCAAAAATATTCAAGTTATTTTGCTTAAATGTTAAATTATATCAATTTACTAAATAACACAATTCTGATAAAGTTGATAATGCGAAAAATGTTTGTATGGTATTAGCTTGAACTGTAAATATTTGGAAATGCAAAAGTCAAATGTTAAACAGCAATGATAAGAAGCTAATCAACAAAGGAATACAATATAAGATAATAAGAAAAATTCAACTTTAACCTTTTTGCCGAAATCTTCTGCATAAAAAGTCGTAGGACGTCATTGATTTGTAAAAAAAATTTCAAAAATAATTCAGTCCAAAATGTACTCAAGTAATTATATTTTAAAAACATATAATAAAAAAAATAATTAGATAACAGTATTATAAATTGGTTTTGAACTTTCTGACGTCAATAAGTTACAAAACTAATTTCGTTTTTGGTATTTTTTTATAGTTTTGCTTATCGACTATACAGTTTCTTTCCTGATAACCATAGCACCTCTAATTATATATACAAGAACAAAGGAAAGTGAAAACATGGTTTTGAAAATTTGCTGACGTCAATAGGTTACAAAACGATATGAGACTTGTTTCATTATTCTTATTTTTATATTCTTTATAGTTTCGCGCTTATCGACATCGCAGTTTTTTGCCCACTAAGCAGTGGTCAGTGTTTATTCTAGGCATATATGTACTTATACATATATCATGCGAGGTAAGTATATCTTTAGCTTCAGAGTCAGAGTCAGACTCAACTTCAGCTTCAGCTTCAACATCGACTACAGCTGCATCAATAATCATCTCCACGCCCCAAAGGCCTTTGTGTTAATTTAGCAAAAATGAGAGAGTCAAACAGATGCGATTGTCGTGTTGCTGCTGTCGCTGTTGTGGTTGTGTTTGGGGGTACAATAACAACTACAAAATAAAGACAATACGTCATAATAATGAGCCAAGAGAAACAGCAAACGCAACGCACGATAATAAAAAGCAGTTTCAACATATATTTTTATACAAGTTTGTACGAATGGATACGTATACCAAGTGCAAACATCATGATACTTGCTTGACCCAACCATAAGAAGCAAGTAGGCAATAGTGGAGAATGCTCGTCTAGCAGATACCCTAAACAGATCACGTAATAATAATAACATAAATCAATAATAAAGTATAAATAAAAAGTATTCAAGTTTCAATCAAATCATTAGCAATCTGCAGAGATGCAAGACACAGAATTGGTTCAGTTTTATGACAAATCTCTCAAATTATTATTTCTTCGAAGCTGTAAAACTTATTTATATGGTAGTCATATTAATAAGCTAAGTTTTCAATAGACTTTAAAAGTTTACAAGGCGTTTTTTATCTGGCATACGGCTTGAGTTATGACTGGGACTGTGACTGGGCGAAAAGTTCAGCGTTGAGGGCAATCACTGAAGAACTTCTTCCAGACAGGCGAAGAAAGAGATGGAGATGGGGAAATGGAGACCGCTGCAGAACGCAGAAAGCATAAATACAAAAATAAGAATAAGAAATAAGACTAAAAGTAATAAGAAACAGAATCAGAAGCAGGGCCAAAAGTGAACTGACGCACATTTTGTACTATGGAACAGACAGGGTTTATATGCGTTAAATGTATACGTACATAAGTATATGTACACTCGCTTATTTTACTTTTATTGGTTTTGTTTGGGCATCGGACATTGTTGTATGTTGTTTATATTGTGTGACTGACTAACTGACTGACTGACTGACTAACTGACTATGGCGGCAGTTTAAGTTTATTTATGCAGCTCAGCCAATGGAAACTCTGAGGTAGGCAACTTTTTATTTTATTCCTTTTTGTATTATTTTAATTTCTTGTTGCGATTTGTGAAGCCCTTTAACAATAACAATGACAACTAGAGTGACTTTAGTACGACAGAGTACGCAGTAAAAGACAAGAAAAGAAAACAACAGAAGAAGCAGAAAAGAAAACAACAGAATTCTGTGCAGCCCGTGACTGACTACATAATGTAATAATAATCAGGAAGTGAACATCAGTCGATATTGCAATAGACCCAAACAGACGTCCAAGACGTCTCTTGTTAATGCATTGGACAATGCGGCTTTTGTTATAAACGGTTTCCCTGTCTCCTTCTCTGTCGCTGTCTGTCTCTGTTTCTGTCACCGTCACCATCTCCGTCTCCGTCTGTGTCCCTGCCCCTTATTTGCCGACTGTGCAGCTTGTCTAGACCCACAACAAAAGCGGGCAATTTTTGCACTTATCCGATATTCGCACAGCCGTAGGTTTCTGCCTAACCATTGTCCCGGGACATATGCAGACGGCAGGCAGGCAGGCAACCCAATCGACCAGTCAATTGTGTAAATAGACTATTAGCTGGGGTTATGCCAACATAATATGACAGCCAGCTGGCGCGACAATAACTAAATACCCTATACCACTGTCCAAATTTTAAATTGGCATCACAATGTTTCAGTTCTCCTAAATGGCAATTGTTGTATTTCAGTAGTCAGCAAACCAAAATTCAGCTCATATCAATACTTACTAAGCTCTTTGTAAAAGCTCTTCTTACACTGCTTCAACAAAATTCTTAAGCTCTGTCCTACAAATGCGAATAAGCAACATATCACACAGATACACAGACACACACTCATACACAAAGCAACAGGCGTTCCAAAAAAGCTTAGACATGGCATCTCAAAAAGCTTTGACCAGGCAACAAGTTGGAGCCACAGGAACAGCAAATGAATTCAAAGACAGAGAGGGAGAGAGTTCATAGCAAAGAGAGCAAGCTCTCTACACACACAAACACACACCTGCAGTCAAAAACTTTCTCAAGCAACAAACGTTGCGACGTCAGCGTCGACGCCTGCAGTGCAGCAGCGTTTTGCTTAGATTTACAAGTGTTGATGTAGCGTGTAATTTACAAACAAATCTGCAGAAATAACACGCATACAAACTCACACACATGCTCACATGTGTATCCGTAGTATATAATATTTTGGTCTATTGCAAAAACGTGCAACAATGACGTCGACGCCCGTCTGCCACAATAATAATAACAACAGCAACAACAACAATACAAATTTAAACGATGTGCCAACTGATTGAATTGATTGCCAATACTGTTTAGGGGGGAATATTGAAGGCAAGCGGTGGGAGGAGGAGGAGGAACTTTTGGGTCGCTCTTACGCTTTACGTTTACGTTAATTGATACAAAGTTTCAAACGCGCGTCTTTCTCTTTCTCTGTCTCTCTCGCTGTCTATTTATAAATGTTTCAGCAGCAGAGTCGCTATTTTCGCGCATTTGTTTGATTCGGCAACGAATCTGATTGTGATTGCTTAATGTGTTGTTGTTGTTGTTGGTTTGGCGGCCTGCGTCTGCCCTAAAATGTAAATAAACAAATGAAAGGTAAGCACGGCAACGGCAGCACATAAACAATTACAACAATAAATGTGTATATAATTGTATGCTAGCCACGGGCGCAAAGTTTACAGTAACCAAAATGAAATTTACGTTTAAATCGACCTGACTGCCTGCCAGATAGATATGGAGAAAAATAATTTGGCGGTCGATTTTTACGCATGTACCACTGCCCAAAATTAAATTTATGTTTTATTGCTGACGTTATTTGTTTACACGCACATTAGCATTAATGTAACAGCGTTGTTGCTGCTGCTGACGCAGTTGCCGCATTCAGCAACATTCATCCTCATCCATCAAAGTGCCAGCGAGTGTTTTAACAAAATCAAATTAGCATTTAGTTAGTTATAGTTACTCGAAATAGACAAATATAAAGCGGCTGCAATCAAACAGCTGTCAAATGTCAATTCATCAGCATGAAGTCGGCTACTCTTCTCCCTTTCCCATTGCCCTCTGTTCCGATAAAAGCAACGAAAGATAATATCGATTGCGATTGTTAATGGTTAATTGCAAGCGCCGCTCACTTCACGCATAACCAACTTTGGGCTTTGCCTTCCTCCTCTCACCCACTATTGGTTTTTGCAAGAGGCATTGCAGCAAAAAGCAACAACGAAAACAATTGTAAATTATAAAACTGCAACATTATCGTTTTATTTTAATTGAGCATGCGTGGGCCTGTCTGTCTGTCTGTCTATTTGCCCACGCTTTATGCTCTAATTCAGTTTGGTTAGAAATCGATTGCAGCAACAAAGCAAAGCAAAGCAAACGCAAAGCAGACGAGGCAAGCAAAACATTTAATTTACAGCTGCAAACTAAGTACTCGCAAGCGTTTAGGATTCCCTCCACACGCCCCTTCCGAATGGCAATTTTGTCGCCTGCGCTTAGCGCTCAAGTGAAAATTGGTGAAAACCTGGCAAATGTGTCAACAAGTGCCAAGTCAAACGGGCGTGAAACGCAGCAACAACAGCAACGATAATAATAATAATAATAATAACAATAACAACAGTAGCATCGAGTCAACGCTTTTCACTTAATTTCAACTAAATTCGCAGCACTCGCTACCCCCCACCCACCCAACTTATGTCAGTGTGTGTGTGTGTGTGTGTGTAATAGCGAAGATTCTTGAGCTGCAACCAAATCTAGATCCGGTTCAGCAAGTTTACCGCAAGCTAGTTACAATATACATACAAACAACACACAAACACACAAGATGAGTAAATTGACGAAACTAGGGATGGGCGCGTGCTAGCACGATACTCTTTTTTGAGTCGAGTATGCTGCACATAATGAACAGCAGTGCAAAACAAAGTATGAAAACTCGAAACTTAATTCAATAGTTCAGAGACCTATCGCTATCGTGTCACGTCACGTCAAGTTTGTACATATGTAATTGATAAATTGACGACTCACCTGTGTAAACGGTCAGTTTGTTCGGCTTCATTCTGTAGCTCGTTAATGGCAAAGAGCTCCATCTCGCCGTTGCGTCCAAAGATGCCATTGGGTATCTTGCGAAGGAACTTCTTTAACACACTGGCAATGGTGAACACCGAATACTTGTCAACGTTAACGAGTCGACCCGCCTGCAGGAAGTGAATGAGCTTCTTCATGGAGGCCTGATGGCCAGGTGCACGGAATACGTCGCGTCGATTGGGCGACTCCTTGTTTAGCTTCAAGATAAGCACAAGCAGCGGTCCCGGAATGTTGTTGTTGTGCTTGCATACTTCCTCAAGTGGTACTCCAAACTTGACCTTCTCTAGGCGGTAGGGGTAACCAGGTGCTGTTGCTGGATGGCCGCAGGAGGTGACAACGTTGCCTATATCCGCGGCGCGTCGATGCACGCGTTCAGCCCAGCTGGACATTGTGTATGTGTGTATATGTGCTGTGTGTGCGAGCGTTCTTTTGTTGGTATGCGTGCGGTTATTTGCCTGCGTACTTGTGTGTATGTGTATGAGTGTGTGGGCAGCGCTTTTCTTTCGGGCGTTCGTTTTTCACAGAAAAATGTGCTCGCTCACAATTTTATGCTGTTTTATGCTAGCCAAAAACATGTTCCTGCTATCCCCTTTACTTTCCACTGGAATGTAACTGCGATGTTGTAGTTGTTGCTATTCTTATTTTTTTTTTGTATCTGTATGCATTTATCTATCATTCGTTGTTGTCGTTGTTGCTGCTCCTTGTACTTGTTTTCTGTTAATTTTTGTTTTGGGCGTTGTTTGAATTTTCTTCGTACGTAGTAGTTAATTATTTTGTTCGTTACGATTTTTCGAATGTTAATTGAATATGACAAGATCTTTATTTTATGTATGATTTTATATATGTATATACGTGTGTGTATGCTTGCTTTGATTTGGCAATTACAATTTTTTATGCTCGCGCAGCCCCAGCAGCCACTCCTGTATGCACTTTTTTTTTGCTTTTGCTACTTCTCTTCTTTTTCTCGCTTGTAAGTTTCTTCACAGTTTAAGCGTAGATTGCGCGTCGCTTTGTAGCATATTGAACGAAGTAAAAATTCACCCACATGCACGTTAAAATGTAGGATCGCGGCTGATTGTTGGTGCTTTTTATATTAAATAAATTGGTTAGTTTTCGTGGCTCTTAAATTAATTTTTACATTTCCGCACGCACAACACGACTTGCAACTCGCAGCACTTTTTGTTCACTGTTGCTTAACACTGCACACGCATACAACAAAACCCAACAGTTTGCAGTAATGTTATTAACAGTACTTCTTTATTTTGCCTGGAAAAAACTATCAGAATCGGTTAATCGGTAATACGATTGTTTCTTAAATGGTATTCAACTAAGCAATTTATTGCCAATGGGGATATATAACATTTTCGTTAAATCAAAGATTGCAAGAAAATATTGAAATAGTCTCAAGTTCGAATTTAACAGCTGTTAACTGGCTTACACCAGTGTGGCTAACGCCTCTACGCAAAAAAGGCCGGTTAAACCCAAAAAATTACAGAAAACGGACAGTTTTTTTCTGGACAAACATGGTTTTCTTATTAAAGCCTAGTACCGACGTGAGATAAAAGGTCTAGCGTATGTCAAACTCCATATAAAAAAAACGCTAGCGTAAAGTGAAAAAGGAGAAGCGAAATTTATCTCCGCTTGTCGGTCCGGACGTCAACTAAACTGAAACTAAAAACGGAGTTGCCAGATAAGGAACGGGCGTTATCCAGCACTGTTTGCATTTAGCTGACAGGCCCAGCGAAACATCGAACTGTTTAGAGTTTTGCTATCTATCTATCTCACTCTCTCACAATAACTCAAACGAAATGGCCGGGAAATTAACAAAAAACAGCAGATTGGTACTTTTTGAAACAGCAGATAAAATTCTGCTGATTAACGAGGTGGAAAAGAGGCCAATATTTGTATTTTTTCATTAATTTAGAGGGAGAATCCACGTAAAAAGTTCTAAGGCGATGGGTGCACCCAAAACCCGCTGTGCTTGCGTGCCATCGCATATTTCTCCTCAATTAACATTAATATGTTTATTCTCTCCTGCAAATCAGTTCTACATGTTCATATTTAAAATAAACCGCTGTTGACGCATAGAGTTACCACTCAACTTTTTGTTATTTTTTCGTGTTGCTTTGGCAACTCTGGCTTTACGCTCGTCGACAGCTAAATATTGAGCATATTCCGCCGCTAAAAATTTATCTCACGTCGGTACTAGGCTTAATACAAATAATTATACTTAATAATATAAAATCATAGCTTTAAAATAACTCAAATTGAAATTGAATTGAAAGTGTTGGCTCTTTATTAGCCAGTAAAATATTTTCCACAGGAATTGCATAAATTTTTCTAATAAACTTCAAAGTACCGTTTTAAAAATTTTCCGGATATCGCATTTTTAAAACGGACAGATCTGTCCGCAAAAAGGACAAATTGGCAGCACCCTCTCTAATTATGTGTTTTAACAGTACCATGTGAGCATTACGAACGACAACATATCGATGCCAATGCTTGCACCTCTGTTGCGGAAGAACAGAAAGACAACATATCGCTTTATTGAATCATCGATTTACCGATAAGTCAAATTCAATACTATCGATCGAAATGTTAATATATGAATTTTCATTTGTTAATTTAGTAATAATTTATCAATAAAATACAACTTCAATAAGCCGAAAAATCATAAATTAGATAAAATCTAAAATATTGATACAGCTCGCTTAATAACATATCGATATATAAAGTGCTTGATTCTATCGACTATCTGATTTAAATTGTAAGTAATTATTATGATCTGTACACGTGTGAAATTTTTAAAATTCTTTCTTCAAAATTACATTCTAAGCTCATTTTTTAACGAGTTAAATTCATATGTAAATTGAGTATGGAAGCCAAGGTTGCCACACAGTTGCAAGATTTGTCTCTTAAGCATAGTACGCTCTAGCCGAAAATGTTTTTGCAAGGCCAAAACTTCATATAAAAAAAAGGGTTGCAAACATGCTCGAAATTATTTTGTAAGGCCATTTCTAAACGTATGTACGCTGTACCTAAATATTAGAGTTGGGCATTTTAGTTCAATTTGCTGAATAAGTTCAATCGTTCATTTTTCGGTCGTGAACTAAATCAGTCATTTAGTTCAGTTATTCAGTTGGTCAGTTGGTCATGAACTATGAACTAGATGGTTTCTATTCAGTTGGTCATGAACTATGAACGATATGGTTTCTATTCAGTTGGTCATGAACGATGAAAGATGAATAGGTCATTTTGATCAGTTGGTCAGTTGTTTATGAAAGATAAGCGATGTGAATAGGCTACAACTGTTTCTTTTTAGTGGAATGTGAAATGTGTTTTAAGTTATTAATAAGAATAGACGACAACTGCCAAATATATATGTATTAAGGATTATTTTTTATTTATTTATTTATTTTATTTATTTATTTACAAAATTAGAGAGAATATAAAATATTAAATCTAATACATTAAAATTGTGCTTAGAGTACTAGTAACTAGACCTTCGACTCTAAGGATTATTTTTTAATATTTTGGGTTATACCATACCTTGGCTTATTGAAAATGAGCAAAATGAGGAAATTGTTTTTTTTTTGGGCTTAAATAATCCATCACACTGTTCGAAACTTAAAAATATATGAAATTAAAGCATTGTTACATGTACAATTTTTTTTAAAAAATTCTGACCTGCTGCAAAATGATCGGTTTAGTTCATGATTGACTGAATAAGTTCATTCGTTCATCTTAATGACCCGTTCATTTGAACTTTTTCAGAACGAAACGACACAACTCTACTAAATATGGGCAGCTCAGAATATTTTCTGGCGTTTTACAACACTGTTTGGTCAACAGATGGCAGCTTTATTTTGACCTTTCAAAACATCGATTGAATCGTTGTTTTGGATGGTCGAAATCAATAAACAACAATGGCGGGAAAAAGTAAGCAGCAAAATAAGAGCCGAATTGATGTCTTCGAAAATGAGGAACGAATAAGGCTGATTGAAGAGGTGAGAGAGAGGCCAATCATATGGGATTTAACCGATAAAAAGCATTTTGATGCGACATTTATCAAAAGTGCATGTCAGAGTATTGCAGAGGCGCTTAACAAACCTGGTAAGTTTTCTTGGACTGTTTATGAGACAATATTTAATGGATTACTTTGATTGCAGTACAAGATTGCAAGACAGCATGGAGATCGCTTCGGGACAGCTACAAATACCATATTAAGGCGTCGGAGAAGAAGCGGGCAAAGAGTGGAAGTGCGCTTTAAGCGTAGTACGCTCTAGCCGAAAATATTTTGGACGCTCGAAATGTTCGATGTTTTGAGGTCGGGCCTTACAGAATTCAGTGTGACAGCATAATACCAAAAAATCACTAAAAAGTTGAGAGATTGTTGGTTCTTTGCTGCTGTGGTCACACTGTTACGTCAGCTGTTCACAACAAACAAGTAAATACAATTTCAAACAATCAAAGTGACAAAATGGACCAAATGGACTTGATCTGTGAAGTAGCAGCGACCAATACCATAATTTTTGGATTAACGGCCTATGCTCTGTTGTTAGAGGCGGAAGAGGAGCAAGAGCTCCGGCAAAAAAGCCATGTATGGCGCCAAATGCCATTGAACCGCTTCATTGGCCATGGGTGGCTGTGGCCCTACTCCACCGGCACTTCCACTCTTTGCCCGCTTCTTCTCCGACGCCTTAATATGGTATTTGTAGCTGTCCCGAAGCGATCTCCATGCTGACTTGCAATCTTGTACTGCAATCAAAGTAATCCATTAAATATTGTCTCATAAACAGTCCAAGAAAACTTACCAGGTTTGTTAAGCGCCTCTGCAATACTCTCCCATGCACTTTTGATAAATGTCGCATCAAAATGCTTTTTATCGGTTAAATCCCATATGATTGGCCTCTCTCTCACCTCTTCAATCAGCCTTATTCGTTCCTCATTTTCGAAGACATCAATTCGGCTCTTATTTTGCTGCTTACTTTTTCCCGCCATTGTTGTTCATTGATTTCGAGCAGCCAAAACAACGATTCAATCGATGTTTTGAAAGGTCAAAATAAAGCTGCCATCTGTTGACCAAACAGTGTTGTAAAACGCCAGAAAATATTCTGAGCTGCCCATATTTAGGTACAGCGTACATACGTTTAGAAATGGCCTTACAAAATAATTTCGAGCATGTTTGCAACCCTTTTTTTTATATCAAGTTTTGGCCTTGCAAAAACATTTTCGGCTAGAGCGTACTATGCTTTAAGCATAATATCCAGTAGTTGAAAATATTTTGGACGCTCAAAATGTTCGATGTTTTGATTTCGGACCTTTCAGAATTCAGTGTGACAGCATAATACCAAAAATCACTAAAAAGTTGAGAGATTGTTGGTCTTATGCTGCTGTGGTCACACTGTTGCGTCAACTGTGCACATAAAATAAATAAACAACAAAATAAATCAATTAAATTAAATTGAAAATAATTGAAGAATGAAAATGGAATACGGTCATAAGACAATTGGTAGCAACTAATACCCTAATTATGGGATTAATGACCACTTATATTGTACTAAAAGAGGTTAGATCCCACAGGATCGGTCTGTGTTGCACCTCTTCTATTAATTTAATTCGTTCTTCATTGTCAAAGAGCTCAATGCGGCTCTTATTTTGTTGCTTATTTGGCTCCATTGCTGCTCAAAATGATTTCGACTAGTCGAAACACTGAACGAATCGATGTTTTGAAAGGTAAAAAAAAAAGCTGCCAGCTGTCATTTAACAGTGTTGTAAAACACCCAAAAATTTTCTGAGCTGCCCAAATTTAGGTACTGGATACAAGGGTTTAGAAATAGCCTTACAAAATAATTTCGAGCCAGTTTGCAACCCTTTTTTTTATATGGAGTTGATACCTTTCAAACTGGTTTTTCAACAACTGGATACTATGCTTTAATGCATTTATTAGAGGTGTGAGTGCTCTCCCCGAAGTTCCAAAAATTTTTTTCAAAAAACTTTAAGAGAAATTGTTTTAGCATATTTCCCATAATATTTTGAAATTCCCTCTTCCAATATTTTAGAGGGTCGTAATTGATTGTTTATTATTTTGTTGTATATAAAAACATTCGATAGTGGCCTGCCAAACACCGCTGGTTCCGATGTTTTGCAAACATCGATAGCATCGATAACATTCCGATGTTTTGCAAACATCGATAACATTTACTAATTATGGCGAATATGTGTAAAGTGAAATTGTTGCAAGCAAAGAAATAATAAAAAAACACAAAGCTGTCAATAAATAAGCTCCGATATTCATTGCAATATATTAGCCAACAGAAGTACGTATAACTCAGTAGGCTGCCAAGCTAATTACAGCATGTGTGACACACATATACTCGTATAATTTATTTTTGTTTGTCTCAATTATTTTGTTGTCTGCTACACAACAACAAAAACAACTCCAACACCACCACCACCACCACCACCACCAACAACAACAAGAACACCCACATAAATCGTTTTCTCAATTGTCTGTAAATAGATAAATACGTTAATTTATTAATTAATATAAAAAGAAAAAGGTGTCAATACGTTTTGGCTGAAATCGCTTATCCAAAATTTTCAAGTTCCAATTGCAAAAACAATTTTCATCATACATACATTTGTATGCATGTGTATGTGTGAGTGCCGCTGCTCACCTTGAATCCGTCAACGTCGTCGTTGTTGTTGCTGCTTCCTCCCCCCTCACTTCGTCTTCGACAGCGTCAGCGTCAGCGTCTACTTATAAGATATTGACCCTGTACGCCTGATACATATTTCAAGCACAAAAACACAAACACACACTCGTAAACACAATCATATAGTACATAGAAAACGGTTTGTTTTGTTTGTTGTTGCAATTTTAAGGTGAACCAATGACCACCGCTGCCTCCACATCGCAAAATGCGTCGTCGACGTTGATGGGCGCTGGTGGAGCCGCCGGAGTCGGAATCGGAGCCACAACAACAACAGCAGCGCTAACGACGACGCCCAGCAGTTCGGCGGTGCGTGCTCTGGCCATGGAATACAAGTCACTGCAGGAGGAGCCAGTGGAGGGATTTCGCGTCAAGCTGATGAATGACGAGAATCTATTTGAATGGGAAGTTGCCATCTTTGGTCCGCCGGATACACTCTATCAGGGTGGATATTTCAAGGCGCATATGAAATTCCCCCACGATTATCCGTATTCGCCGCCATCCATACGCTTTCTCACCAAGGTATGGCATCCGAATGTGTACGAGAACGGTGATCTTTGCATATCCATATTGCATCCACCTGTGGACGATCCGCAAAGTGGCGAGCTGCCCTGCGAGCGCTGGAATCCCACACAGAATGTGCGCACCATTCTCCTATCGGTAATATCGCTCCTCAACGAGCCAAACACATACTCTCCGGCGAATGTGGATGCCTCGGTGATGTATCGCCGATGGCGGGACTCTCAAGTAAGTCAAGTAATTCCATCAACTGTATGCATTAAAGTTTCAATATTACACTTAGGGCAAGGACAACGAGTATCCGAACATCATACGGAAACAGGCGCTGGCTGCCAACGCGGAGGCCAAGCGCGAAGGCATTGTGGTACCTATGACGCTAGAGGATTACTGTCTGAAGCCGACGGTGAAGCCCAGCACAGAGTCTGGGCTAGATGCGAATTTCTATGATGATGATTTTGATTTGGAGACCGAAGATTTGCCAACAGATTCCGATGAGGACGATGAGGATGACGACGAAGAAGATGAGGATGATGATGATGATGCTGATGATGAGGATCAGGATCAAGGGAAGGGGAACGGGGACAGTGGTGCGATTAGCAAAAATAATGTCAATACTAAGTGCAAGAACAACAATGGTCTTGTCTCTGCGAAATCAGCAGCTGCTGCTGCTGCCGGAGATGACACCGAGTCCGCTGATGATAGCGGCAAAGGCGAGACAACATAATCTACATAAAGAGCCCACTCCATATCCACATCCTACACTGCTCCTGCCCAAGGCCTCTGCGTAGCATTTAAATCAAGTACGGAAGTGTGTAAATCAAACAGCTAGGAGGCGTCTCCCCGCTACAAAAGAAAAAAAATGAAATGAAAAGGCCAATTGCTCTGTTTCTATTCTATTCATTCCCCCAATCTCTCACTTCACACTCAACACACGAATTATTATATTTTTTTATATCACTTACAATTATTTATGTACCATTGAGAGAACCGTTTGTCAGCCAATCAACCAGCCCAACAGCTATTAATCCTCAGCCAGCCAGTTAGCCAGCCAGCCAACCGATCGATCGATCGATCAAATCCAATCCGATCCGATACGATCGGTCAGTCATCCAGCTTTACTGGTCAGGCCATATTTTGAACCAATCCATAAGAGTTTCGGGAGCTTGCGAATCCTTTTAAAAGCAGCAAAACAACTGAATATGAATATATATATATACAATATACATATGTATTAGCAATAAATTATTATTTAAAAATATAAATTATACAGATAAACGCATACATATACATACTATATATGCAGCATCATTAGACGACAATGCCGCCGATGGCAGGCGGACAGGGGGGAAAGAGGAGGCGGGGAATTGCAGATTTTCAAAACCCGCTAAAAACTATCCTCCAAAATAAGTGAGAGACATCCTAAAGAAAGAAAGCTAAACTAAAAAAAAAAACAAACAAAAAAACATAATATACGTTAGAATCGATAGATTTCACGTATATAAAATTGAAAAGAAAATCATATGTAGAAATTAAGCAATTTGTAAGTGCAAAACAAAAACACGAATGAAAACAGAAACTGCAATATTGAAACGAAAAACCGCATTGTATAAATTAAATTGCAAAGATAAATAAGCCAAATAAAATGACAAAAAAAAATGAGTGTAAATGACGATTTTTTTTAGTAAATTTATATATGAGTTTTTGAATTCCAGAACAGCTTTTTCGAGCTTGCGCAAAATTTCTTATAAAAGAAAGAAGGCCCTAAAAATTTTAAATTAGTGTGAGAGTTTTTAAAATTTATGATTTCAGGTCACATAAAAAAATACATTTTGAAGGTGAAAACAATTCCGTTTTCTTGTAATAAATAATTATATTTCTATACTTCCTAACATACATAAATTATATACAGTCTATTTCTAATAATGTGTGCCATTATTTTTGGGTAGAGCAACTAAAACTTCATACTTGTCAAATGAGTGTATGTATAAATATGATAGAGCCTTTAGGAGACACGCCTTTCTCGTTAGCAACAAAGTTCCGATGATTACACCTCCGTCCGTCTTGGCACGACAGATGAAAACCCTTTCGTTCCAGGCAGAAGTTCCCACTGAAACGGCGTTCTCCTCCAGAATGCCATCGTAGCTGCGAATCCATTCGTAGTCCACGTTATCCTTGGTAGTCAGGAGCTGATAAGTTCTAGTTGTGAAGGGTTTAATGTCAGTACTGCAGCTGGCGATTCCTGTTTCCGCCACCACACGGCAGGGCACAACTGATCCGGATTTGACCCGACCCACGTAAAGTTTGTAACCATAAGGATCAAGTCCGCCAACCAGAGCATTACTGGGAAGGGGATACGACAGATTTCCAGCCACCCAAGTTTGCTCAGTATCTGTTAGATAAGTTTCAAATTAGAATCTTTTTCTCATGATATAAGTAAAGGCGGGATTACTTACCATACTGAGAGGGAACGGCGTAAACCACTCCGAAGAGGGCAACGAGCAACAAGCAGGCAACTTTGTACATCTTTGATATCTCTGACAAAACTGATACCTTAAAGACATTGCCAATTTCTTATATAGGAATCTATTACCGCGACGGTTTTTGCTAAGCATTTTGATAAGGGAATAAATACGTTCATTTTTAATTGATTATACTTGTAATCTGGGCGTTAAACCGGAACCTGTACCGGAAGAGTTAATCGAAATTAACCGAGACATTTCAAAATTGCAAACATACACAAAATTGCGTTTCCTACTTAAGCCAATGACTTAACAATCTTCGATAGTCTCTTATTTTTAATTAAAAAATACAATTTATTGATGATTTAAGCATTCTGATCCAAAACTTAAATTCCAAAAAATCTTTAACAACCCTTATCATGAATTTTTAAAATTTGTATGTAAATTTTAATTTTTATTAAGAGTAATATTAAATAAGATTTGTATACATCGGTCACGTAACGTCAGTCTTTAGTTTGATTTGGTTTCGAAATACCCGTAAGATTTTGTTTTACAAAACAATTTTAAATAAGGTTAAAAAAATGTCAATTTTAGAAGAAATTGTATCTAATTTTAAAAATAAAGGTTATTTCGGCTAGAATAATTTCGGTTTTAGGTTTTTGGTATAATAAAAAATATTTGTTTCGCTTACGGATTCAGTTACGGTTTCCAATTCCAAACGGTTAATACCGGATAACGGTTCGGGCCATGGTTACGGCCGGTCCCTGTATTTTAAATAAAATATTTAATAAAGTTTTGCTTACTTATTTGAGATACTAATTTAATATTAGTATACAAAAAAAAAAAAATATATATATAAAAATACAAGTTGACTAAAAATGCATCTAATGTATTAATTAAATATGAATGTATACAGAATATTTACGATTTTAAGAATTTAATATTTCTAGAGAAATGTTATGTATCGTATAAGTTCAGGTAGCTTCCCTAGATAAGAAGGATGCGAGTGCTAAATCTATCAACTTTGTTTGTCTTCAAAATTTTCTTGGTAAATTCTACGATATTTATGACAATTGATTAGATTCCACTTTGGAGATCACAACACGTCACAATCTATTTATAGCATATCAATGGTCCTAAGATTATTAGATTGTTATCAAAATGTAATTCCCTGACTATAGATTAGAGAAACTACCGCAAAGTATTCAATTTATTGACCAGCAATTTAAACGATTCTGAATCAGTCTGTTGTTCCTTTGCTAACAATACAGATATTGAGCTAATCAGTTCTTTGAAAGAAACTTTTAATTTCTGCCTTTACACGTGTCGTGAAATAGAAAGTCATATTGGCATATCTAATCAAATTAAAAACAAGGCTCTTATCAGGAACTGCTTCCCTCGAAATGCGTATATAAGCCACAAGAGAACCACGCAAGCCTCAGAATATACTTTAATCACTTACCGGACAGTATTCGCAATGTACTCTGCCAAGCAACTCTCCCTCCTGGCGCTGGTTCTTGCCCAGCTGTTGGGCGCCATTCAGTGTGGAGTCTACGATAGAACGGATAACTGGGTTATATCCGACAAGTCGAAGAGCTTCCCAGAGAACGCAGTTTTGGGTGGCTTCGATACCAACGGCTACAACAACTACGTTGGACGCGTCACTTACAGCTCCTACATCCTGCCAGCCCGCGTTGTGGCCGAAACTGAAAGTGCTTCCTACAACACGGAAACTTTAGCTAACACCGCCACCTCCTACGAGTTGTTGGTGGCCAACGAGACCGTTAGCTACCACTGGGTGCGCAGCTTCGATGGCTATCTGGAAAAGAATGCCGTCTCCGTGGGAACAAGCAATGTCAACGATCGTGTCTATGTCTGTCGTGCTAGAACCGACAGTGCTCTCTTCATTGGCACACTCATCCTACCCCAAAGGTTCTGCATCATTCGGTACGGCAATCTACCCTTGAGACAGATCCCCAAGTACGAGGTGTTGGTGCGCAAATGGAAACCTGCCAAGTGGATGCCACTTGTATAGTTTCCAAAAAACAAATTATATTTACAAAAATAAAACTTGAAAAAGATAATTACATTTTGTGTTGAACTTACCTGTACTTTTAATATATTCTCATGGTTATGTGACTGTATACTACCGATGTCCACACAGTAAATCGAGCTTAATGTCGAAATCTTAAAATCGACAAACAAGGAAAATCGATATATCTAAAATATCACTAAAAATTTGTATAAGAAACAATGCAAAACTGATCAGATTTTCAAGAGGAATGTCGAATAATTATTATGAATTTCTTTTAAATACCGAACTTAAAAATTTCAAAACTTTGCTAAAGCTGAACTAATTTCCAAGTGAAATGTAATTTAATTCATTGTCAGTTTATCACTGCGGACGGCAGTCCGCGCTAGTGACGAAGGTATCACGAAGTGTGCGAAAGGCGACTTGCAAAATATATTCAGGAAGAATGGAAAATTTGCTATGACTGTCGAGTATATACCGATTTATCAAATAAATTATTTTAAAATAAAATTTTTGTCACTCGTCACTGCGCAAAATTGAAATATTTTTTAGGTATGAAGAATTTCGCGCAATGTGCTGAGTGTCTAAAATTTTTATTTGAAAATAATTTATGTATAAAACTTAATATTATTCGTCATAAAGAGTTTTTTCTTATAAATACGAGTAACCTCATTGATTTTATAATTTGGTGTTAAATCTAAATTGTAAATTCATTTAAGAATTTCTAAATGATTAAATTTCATGAAACTTTTGCATGAAGTATTCGGAGGGCAGCAGTCCGCGCTAGTGACAAAAGCATCACGAAGAGTAGTACTCAAGAAAAAGTACTTTATAAGTACTTTAAACCAGACATGTCTTATCATTTTGATATGGTTAAAAGTCCCATTTTATTATTATTTTAAAAATAAATAAATAAAAAAAATAAATAGTTTTTTCAAACAAAAGGGATTGAAACACTTTATCATTTGTTTATGAAGTATGTTAATGTGTTTTTATACCCGTTACTTAAAAAATTGGATTTTGTTTTATTATTTTATTAAATGACAGGAAGTATTTATTTTTGCGTTTAATTCCTAAGAACTTTAAAACACATGCTTGACTACAATTGACGGGGAAAATATTAAGTATATAAAGTATTTATTTTCTTGATCAGCATCAACAGCCGAGTCGATTTACCAATGTCCGTCCGTCCGACTAAATTTGGTACATGGACTTCTATGATCAAGTTTGCTTTTAATTTTTGCCACGCCCATTTCCGCCTCCGTAAATAGCGAAAAGTCACGCACAGTTCACATGTTCGATTCCTGGGTTGGTCAATAAATTTTTTTCGTTTATTTTATTATTTTTACCTCTAATTATTTTTACTTTTAATAAATTCTACAAATTTAAAGATATCTTGCAAATTAGTACAAATCACTTATTTTTAACATACAGTATGTATGTAGCTGCCACAGAAACGTTGGGTTGATAATTAAGGAGTAGGTATATTACTGTCGAGTGCACTCGACTGCTCCGCTTTTTCAATAATATGTTTCATTATTTTTGGGTACAGCAACCAAAACTTCGTACTTGTCGAATGTGTGAATGTACTCGAATGAAGCAGCCTGGAGGAGACACGCCCTTTTCGTTAGCAACAAAGTTCCGATGATTACACCTCCGTCCGTCTTGGCGCGACAGATGAAAACTCTTTCGTTCCAGGCGGAAGTTCCCACTGAAACGGCGTTCTCCTCCAGAATGCCATCGTAGCTGCGAATCCATTCGTAGTCCACGTTATCCTTGGTAGTCAGCAGCTGATAAGTTCGAGTTGTAAAGGGTTTAATGTCAGTACTGCAGCTGGCGATTCCTGTTTCCGCCACCACTCGGCAGGGCACAACTGATCCGGAATAGTTAACTCGACCCACGTAGAGTTTGTACCCATAGTAATCAAGTCCGCCAACTAGGACATTGCTCGGAAGGGGATACGACAGATTTCCAGCCACCCAAGTCTGCTCAGTATCTGTTAGATTAGTTTCAAATTAGAATCTTTTCCTCATGATATAAGCATAAGCGGGATTACTTACCATACTGAGAGGGAACGGCGTAAACCACTCCGAAGAGGGCAACAATCAACAGGCAGGCAACTTTGTACATCTTTGAGAGTTCCGGCAAAACTGATACCTTCAAGTTTTTGTGAGCTTCTTATATAGGAATCCCTTATCGCTTTTATTATTGATACGAGTTTTGATAGGGGAATTACTACTTAAATGGTTAATTGATAACACTTATAGTATCGGATTTTGATAGATTCGTTATAAATAATGTCGGTAGTTTCCACTTAAAGTAAAATCCCTGGATAATAGGGATTTCAAGTGTCAATCATTAATCTTATCAGATTTGTTGATTATTATTCTTGTAAATTTCGATGAAATTAATGGCAACTGTTTAGATTTTATTTTTGGGATCTTAACTCGTCACAATCTATTTATAAGCAGAATATTGGTGGTAGATTATCAAAAAGTGGTTCCCTGACTAAAGATTACAACTAGGCCGCAATCTATTCTATCTTAGTACTATGTAGTGTAAGAATGTCTAATTTTTGCCAGCTTTTTAATCGGTTCTGTATCAATTCTCCTGATAAAAAAATCATTATTATATAATTTATGAGCTTATCATTATTTCAATGGAAACATTTAGTTTCTGTCTTTACACGTGTCATGAAATCAAAAGTAATATTGGCATATCTAATCAAGGCTGAATCTTCAAAGTTAATCCTATTATCTAACAATTTACAGCAATAGTTCTTACCAGGAAGTAGATCCATGGAAAATCGTATATAAACTGAAATACCAACTCGAAAAACCTCAGAGCACACTTCGATCACTTACCGGACAGTATTCGCAATGTACTCTGCCAAGCAACTCTCCCTCCTGGCGCTGGTCCTTGCCCAGCTGTTGGGCGCCATCCAGTGTGGAGTCTACGATAGAACGGATAACTGGGTTATATCCGACAAGTCGAAGAGCTTCCCAGAGAACGCAGTTTTGGGTGGCTTCGATACCAGCGGCTACAACAACTACGTTGGACGCGTCACTTACAGCTCCTACATCCTGCCAGCCCGCGTTGTGGCCGAAACTGAAAGTGTTTCCTACAACACCGAGACCGTGGCTAACACCGCAACCTCCTACGAGTTGTTGTTGGCCAACGAGACCGTTAGCTATCACTGGGTGCGCAGCTTCGATGGCTATCTGGAAAAGAATGCCGTCTCCGTGGGAACAAGCAATGTCAACGATCGTGTCTATGTCTGCCGTGGTAGGACCGACAGTGCTCTCTTCATTGGCACACTCATCCTGCCCACAGGTTTTTGCATCATCCGGTACGGCAATCTACCCTTGAGACAGCTTACCAAGTACGAAGTGTTGGTGCGCAAGTTGAAACCCGCCCAGTGGACACTTCTTAATGTTAAATAATTGTTGTTTTTAGCATATTGTACTTAAAAAATATACACTTTTACAATCAGCATCAATAATCTAGTCCAGTGGTGGACACGAAATCTGAATTCGGGAGCACAGCATTAACAACTACAACAACATCAACAGCGAGTCTTTTGTGCAACTTCACGGAGCCACTGCCTGCCCACCGCTGATCTAGGTGATAAAGTATGTTCATCTCACCGCCTGACTGTGTGAACTTGTTTATGTAAAAAAACTATAAGAGCTAGACACACCAAATTTCGTCAGTGGGGTTTTGTATACTTAACTTAGAGACACTTAAGACTCTTGGATGGAAAGCAAACACTGGATTAAAACTGAATAATATAAATCGAAATAAATATTGATTTTGAATATGTAGTATACAAATTTACTTCATGTCTAAATATATATCATTCGCAGTTAAGAACCCTTTTAACGAAATAAAACCGACTTATTATTTCAAGAAATCTAATTAAAAAAACACATTAAGAGAGAATTAGCAATTCACCCATATGAACATGTTATATTCATACAGAAATCGTTAATATACAGAGACTAAGTTCAAATGACACTGTTAACTTTCAAAATGTTAAGCAAAAAGTAATGTTAAAAAAACCTAAGTGCAATTTCTGCATTTTAAGATCAAAACAATTAAATTAAAAAAATATTTGCATGAGCATTAATTAACTTTAAGTTATATCATGTTAATATTTATTTATTATTATCTTAACTTAATATTAATATGTTTTTTTCTAATTTCTTAAATGTATTAAGTAATTTTATAAATTTTTAATAATATGTTTCATTATTTTTGGGTACAGCAACCAAAACTTCGTACTTGTCGAATGAGTGAATGTACTCGAATGAAGCAGCCTGGAGGAGACACGCCCTTTTCGTTAGCAACAAAGTTCCGATGATTACACCTCCGTCCGTCTTGGCGCGACAGATGAACACCCTTTCGTTCCAGGCGGAAGTTCCCACTGAAACGGCGTCCTCCTCCAGAATGCCATCATAGCTGCGAATCCATTCGTAGTCCACGTTATCTTTGGTAGTCAGCAGCTGATAAGTTCTTGTCGTGAAGGGTTTAATGTCAGTACTGCAGCTGGCGATTCCTGTTTCCGCCACCACACGGCAGGGCACAACTGATCCGGAATAGCTAACTCGACCAACGTAGAGTTTGTACCCATAGGGATCAAGTCCGCCAACCAGGGCATTGCTCGGAAGGGGATACGACAGATTTCCAGCCACCCAAGTTTGCTCAGTGTCTGTTAGATTAGTTTCAAGTTAGCCTCAAATTTTCAGTATATAAGTATAAGCGGCATCACTTACCATACTGAGAGGGAACGGCGTAAACCACTCCGAAGAGGGCAACAACCAACAGGCAGGCAACTTTGTACATATTTGAGAGTTCTGGCAAAACTGATACCTTCAAGTTGTTGTGAACTTCTTATATAGGAATCCCTTATCACTACTACCAATTTTGATGGGGGAATAACTACTTATATGCTTAATTGATAACACTTATATTACCGGATTTTGATTGATCCGCTATAAATAATGTCGGGTGGTTTCCACTTAAAATAAAATCCTTTGATAAGAGGGATCTTAAATGCCAATTATTAATCTTATCAAATTTGTTTGTCTCTATATTTTCTTGTAATTTTCTATCAAATTGATGTTAACTGATTAGATTATTTTTTGGGCATCTTAACACGTCACAATCTATTAATAGCATGTCAATAGACTTTCGAATCGAATTATTATTGGCAGATTAAACCAATAAGTAATTCCCAGACTAAAGATTCAATCTATAATTTGGTAAACAAATAATATTGTATATTTCTTGAGCTTATCAATACTTCAAAGGAAACAAACGAAAGTTTCTGACTTTACACATGTCACGAAATCAAAAGTAATAGTGGCATATCTAATCACTGCGAAATTTTGGAAGTTAACCCCCTTTAACTGAAAATTTATAGTGGCCCTTATCAGGAAGTGGTTCCCTAGAAAATAGTATATAAACTTCACAATCAGCCCGACAAACCTCAGAACACACTTCGATCACTTGCCGGACAGTATTCGCAATGTACTCTGCCAAGCAACTCTCCCTCCTGGCGCTGGTCCTTGCCCAGCTGTTGGGCGCAATCCAGTGTGGAGTTTACAATACTGAGGATACTTGGGTTTTATCCGACAAGTCGAAGAACTTCCCGGAGAACGCAGTTCTGGGTGGCTTCGATACCAACGGCTACAACAACTATGTTGGACGCGTCACTTACAGCTCCTACATCCTGCCAGCCCGCGTTGTGGCCGAAACTGGAAGTGCTTCCTACAACACCGAGACCGTGGCCAACACCGCAACCTCCTACGAGTTGTTGGTGGCCAACGAGACTGTTAGCTATCACTGGAAGCGCAGCTTCGATGGATACTTTGAAAAGAATATCGTCTCCGTAGGCACGAGCAATCTGAACGAACGCGTCTTTGTCTGCCGAGGTAGAACCGACAGTGGTCTCTTCGTTGGCACGCTGATTTTGTCCCAGAAGTACTGCATCATCCGGTACGGCAATCTTCCTCTGAGGCAGCTCGCCAAGTACGAGGTGCTGGCGCGTAAATGGAAGCCTGCACAGTGGGCGCCACTCAATGTGATTGTATAAGTTACAGCGATTCTTAAATAAAAAGTTAAATATTTTGATTAAAAATAAACTGTCTTTACATTCCTCTGAATGGCAGTCAACGCTAGTGACGAAAGCAGCACGAAGGGAGCGAGATACCAACAATATATACAGAAGAACTGTAAAATGTTGATATGACTGTCCGATTAGATCGAGTTTTATACGGATCGAAAGGTTTGCCATTACCTATCTTTAACTTAAATATTTTCAGCGGATGGGGAATCTTATTTTTTAATTTTTTATTCTTCTTCTTTACTATACTCATCGCATGATACCTCGATAGTTCCAATCCAAAAACTGGCCCAAAAGTTATTCAAATAAAATCTTAGTGAATTCCACAAAATGAAATGAAAAGTCAGTCCTCTTGTATGTCTGTTTGTTTGAATCAAAAATTTCTGAGCAAACTTTAATGCTTTCATTAGGACTTATTCCCTAAAATAAGTCTAGAAATGTTTGTTCTATGACTATTTAAAAAAAAACCGCTAGCTTAGCGGGAAAACGCTAAAGCCAGCTAAAATAGGTACCGATTTTGTTTCGTATATCGTTTGAAAGGGATTTTTATCTTGGATCTTTTAAAAAATTGAATATTTTGTGGACAGCTAAATTTCGCGTCATTTGATATATAGAACATGTCTGTAAAAAATCGTTAATGTAAGATATTACCAACTAATTTTACATTTACAGCAACAAAGCAGACGGAAGAAGACATGGTCTATCAAAAGCTGATTGCTTTTGCATTTAAGAAATAGCCGGTGTTGATAGATAGTTGGTTTTTGTTTATTGGCAATGCGGTCATTTATTAGTTAACGGAAACTTAATTGTTATCCTAAAATTCTAAGTGCAGGTTTGCAATTCCTACCAGAGAGCTACGGGAAAACCATATGCATACTATGACTAAAACCATTTTTTTTTTGAGCTACTAATTTATTTATGTTACATGCATTAGTTTTTAAATGTTTAATTATTCTTGGGTATAGCAACCAAAACTTCATACTTGTCGAATGAGTGAATATAGTCGTATGATAGAGCCTGGAGGAGACACGCCCTTTTCGTTAGGAACAAAGTTCCGATGATTACACCTCCGTCCGTCTTGGCGCGGCAGATGAAAACCCTTTCGTTCCAGGCGGAAGTTCCCACTGAAACGGCGTTGTCCTCCAGAATGCCATCGTAGCTGCGAATCCATTCGTAGTCCACGTTATCCTTGGTAGTCAGCAGCTGATAAGTTCGAGTTGTGAAGGGGATTATGTCCGTGCTTCCACTGGCAATTCCTGTTGCCGCCACCACACGGAGGGGAACTACAGTTCCGGCGAAGCTAACCCGACCTACGTAGAGTTTGTACCCATAGGGATCAAGTCCGCCAACCAGAGCATTGCTGGGAAGGGGATACGATAGATTTCCAGCCACCCAAGTTTGCTCAGTATCTGTTGGATTAGTTTAAAGCTAGACTCAAATTGTCAGGGCATAAGTATAGACGGGTTTACTTACCAAATTGTGAGGGAACGGCGTAAACCACTCCGAAGAGGGCAACGATCAACAAGCAGGCAACTTTGTACATCTTTGAGAGTTCTGGCAAAACTGATAACTCCAAGTTGTTGCGAACTTCTTATATAGGAATATTTTGCGCTATTGTTTTTGATACTTATTTTGATAGGGGAATTACTACTTAAATGCGCAATTGATAATACTCGTAATATAACATTTTATAACGAATCTATAGATAATGTCGGGAAGCTTACATTCGAAATAAAACTCCTAGATAAAGGATATCTAAATGTCAACCATTTCTTATCAAATTTGTCTCCATCATTTTCTTGCAAAATTCTATGAAACTGATGACAACTGATTAGATTATATTTTGGGGAGCTTAACACCTCACAATCTATTTATAGCATATCAATAGTCCTAAGATTATTGGTCGATTATTAGCAAGAAGTGATTCCCTGAATATATATTACAAAATGTATCGAATATAGATTACAAAGACAGAATTGAGTCTAGGAAAGACAAGATTTAACTTTTCCTTCTTCTTGGATTTTTCTGGGTTTCTGTTACTTAACTACTTGCCCTTTTGACTTTCACCCTCTTACTAGTTTATGGACTTTGGTATTATGATATGGCCATCTTTGTATTATTGATCAAATTAATCTCTACGTTATTTCTATTGTAAAATTATCCGCGTTACTCAAAATATAATTATTAAATTACTTTAATATCTTTTATTTAAAATTTTTTAGTGTAGCATTTAGTAGAAATCCTATGATTATCAGATTGGTTGATTATGATTATCAATTAAGATTTCGCCAAACTTCTTAAGTATGATATGTTCAGTTTACAATATTAATTTAATTCAATTTAATTTGATTGTTGATTTAAATAAATTTTTTTTTTGATTTGAAAGTTAATTTAAAAAGTTAAATTTATTTAATCTTACTATTAATCTTACGCTCTAAAAAGCGCTTAAATCAACTGTGAATCATTTTTCTTCTTATCGGGTGCACAGTTTAATCAATTCTTTAAAAATACTTATGTGTCTTTATATAAAAAATCCCATGAAATCAAAAGTAATAATGACATATCTTATCAATGATTACATCAAAAACTAACACCCGTTAACTGACAATTTATAACAATGGCTCTTATCAGAAAAGGGTTCCCTAGAAAAAAGTATATAAACTTCAAAATCAACCCGACAAACCTCAGAACACACTTCGATCACTTACCGGACAGTATTCGCAATGTACTCTGCCAAGCAACTCTGCCTCCTGGCGCTGGTCCTTGCCCAGCTGTTGGGCGCCATCCAGTGTGGAATCTACGATAATACGGATACTTGGGTTTATGGCTATAAGTATCTGGATTTCCCGGATAACGCAGTTCTGGGTGGCTTCGATCCTGACGGCTACAACAACTACGTTGGACGCGTCACTTACAGCTCCAGCATCCTGCCAGCCCGAGTTACAGCCGAGACTGGAAATGCTACCTACAACACGGAAACCTTAGCTAACACCGCAACCTCCTACGAGTTGTTGGTGGCCAACGAGACCGTAAGCTATCACTGGGCGCGCAGCTTCGATGGATTCTATGAAAAGAATGCCGTCTCTGTGGGCACGAGCAATCTGAACGATCGTGTCTATGTGTGTCGTGGTAGAACCGATGACGCTCTATTGATTGGCACTCTGATTATGTCCCAGAGGTACTGCATCATCAAGTACGGAAATCTGCCCTTGAGACAGCTCGCCAAGTACGAGGTGTTGATCCGCAAGTGGAAGCCTGCCAGGTGGATGCCACTCATTGTATAAACTATAAAAAAAATATATGCTGAATTGATATAAGCTACAACTGTTGTATAAAACATAAAATATACAATACAATGCACAGATAAGAAGTGATTTCTTTTATTATTAATAAGTGAAATACAAGTGCTTGATTCATTAATTGAGAGAGAAAACTAAATAAAAATAGAAATTTTGTAGAATCTTACAAAGAATTTATTAATTAATTATTTGGCAGATAGAATTATGAGCTTTAGTTGGTATCTTTAGCATGCATATAAATTTTTAAAACTTAAAATTATACATTTCGCATTTTCGATAATATTTTTTTTTAATATTATATAATAATAATCACCTTTTAATTATGACCACAACAAAGACCTGAGTTTGTTAATTTTATTTTTTTTTTTAATTTTATCTTCTCTTTGAACAATGCAGACATAATACACAAAAATCGTAAATTAGAACAAAAGTACATATTTAAGATTTTTAAATGTAATACAAATTTTGTTTGATGAATTCTACATTTGTGAGTCTGTATACATAAATGTATTAATATAATTCGATGTATTTAAATATACATGTGCCTTTATAAAACGTGGTCAACGCTTAGTTCTATGAAAACTCGTTTATAAGTTATCAGCCTTAAGAACTTGGTCTATAAATTGGATGAATCGCTTCCGCCAAAACGAAGCCCTGACCATTGACAACATTAAGCCACTTGGCGTATACGTGATAAATATGAGGGCAGCAATTAACTAATTCTCTCTCTCTCTCTCAATCGCCCATTCTCACGTTGTGATTCTATTAAACAGCTGCATTTAAGACTTGGTTTTTGTTTCTCCCAGTGTACTTTATGGTTACTCGTCGTGCACGAATCACGATTCGTATAAACCGTTCGACTTGGCGCTCGTCTTGTGACGTCACGGCCGTAAACATTACCCATTAAAACGGCAGGTGGCAGCGAGTTGCGGGCTTAGTCGCGTGGAGCAAACGCAGCTGAAAGGATCAGCAAAGTTCAGATCAAACAATTGTTGTGATTGTTAATTTTATTTGTTATTTGTTATACGCGGAGTGTTGATTGTTGTGTCTTGTGGGTGGAGTTGGCAAACGGCAAGTCAGATGAAAAACAAAAAGACCTGGGAAAGAGTGCCTAAAAAGTCTTTTACGATCATAAGTGATGCAATGTTTAGTCAAGGGAAAAACTGATTGATGTAACATTTGGCAATCCAACTCGTCAAGCGAAACTGCAAATGACAAAGTCTTAAGATCTTTAGTGTTTTACCGCTAAAGGTGGCAAAAGAAAAGAAATTGAAAAGAAACTAAGAGTGAAAAGAAGTTAATTTATGGAATTGCCAATCCAACAACTTGTGTTAAAGTTTTTACTGATTGGGAGATTAGAAAATTTAACAAGAAAGTGATTTAAAAGTGTTTCTTATAATTAATTGTAAATTTGTTTAGGTTTTTTCTTTTTTTAAAAATATTGCAGACTTAGAAATCGCACAAAAAATAAAATAAAGTTAATTAAAATAAGTCTAATAATAACAAAGGATCAGAATAAATCAATAATCCAACAGGTTTTTTGATAATTTATTAAATTTTTTTAAGGCCGTTATTTTGTAAAACAAGTTTCAAATCAATTTACAATATAACTTGAAGTACTTAGAGACTGACAAAAGTAAGCTATTTTTGAACATATTCTGATAATGACAGATAAGATTTAAAATTAAATTTAATTAATTGATTTTAATATGTAAATAAGAACTTAAAAATATTTTTAAATCTTATAATAAGATCTATTTAGTTTCAACACCCTCTACGCAAGCTATTTAAACTATCCACAGAAGGTTATTAAAGTGAACGAGACCTGGTGACATGATAATCACATAGTTAACACGATCTGTTGCCCAATGTAACCGACATTATTGGCCTCGTGAGACTTACACAAATCCTCGCCGGCAAATAAAACAAAAAAAAAAACAGAAGAGAGTTACAAGCTCGTCGAGGCGTGCTGAAATTCCCCAAGTCTAAGTTACTCGCAAACCAGTCTCAATTGGCATTGCCGGCGGTCGTGTTGCTAATCAGCAATTAACTTAGTATAAATTAAAATATTTCTTTTATTCGAAAGAACAAAACCCGATGAATGAAGCTCCTTTTGAATGACTAAGTGCGTTGACCTTGTCAGTTTTTAACACCTGTTCCCAGTTTGTTCATTCACCGTCCAGGCAAGGTCAAGTTTGATCTGGAACTTCATCATTTCTTGAATTCAACTCAAAGAAATATATTTATGCAATTGTAACCATATTTTGCAAACAAAAAAATTCATATCTTAACTATATGGAAAGCCATAATAATGGTCTACCTTTAATGGGTCCAACGACAATTGCAGCGGAATTTTCATCATGATAAAACTGGCTCATAAACTTAGCCAGAGTCATTACCAGCGGGTATATCATATATAGTTATGGTAATTGCGGCACGATCTACTTTGAAATGTGCGAGAGGTTGAAGTTCAGCATAATTTGCGGAACTGCACGGTTCATAACCGAATATTATCACATTATAATTTTGAAATACTCAAAAATCAAGCCGAACAAATTTGGCAACTGTTTCTAATAATGCCTCAATTAAAGTCATATTTCTGGTTTTCAGTTTGTTTCTTGCATTTTTATATTCTTATTAAATACGGTTTATTTTGTTATTTTTTAAAGAATATCTTAACTTGCAAAAAGTATTATAATTATATATTAAAGTTATTAAAGTTGTTTATAATTTTAATTTATTAATAACGTATTATATTACTTAATTTTATTTTAGTTTTTATAAATTCCTTTGGTCAAATAATAAATACAAATTCATAATTATAGTATTTAAAAGTCATTTACAAAAAATTGCCAAAATCTTAAAAGAACTTTTTAAACATTTTACGTGGCACATTTTAGAGTTTTAAAGTGGTTTATTAAATAATGGCAGTCTTTATATCAAAAATTACGTTTTTTTCGGCTTTATCAGTCGTATAAAGCGTCATGATGATATAAAACTGAAGGCCCATTGTTAAAAAAAAGTATTTTAAGCTTAATTCAGATAACAACTTAAATAAATAAATCTCGTCAAGCAAATTAATATTAAGTTTACAACATAATTGTGCTAATTAAAACAGAGAAGTTCATTTCAAAGTCTGTACGAAATGAGGTCGCTAAGGCCACTGGGATTCTTTCTGTGTGTTATACTATGGATTAGGCATTGCCAGGGAGCAACGGAGCTCAAGAAGCCAAATGTTATCATAATACTGATAGATGATATGGTAAGTTTATGAAAAACTTTAAGTCAAGACTGTAAATCTAAAAAATTCTAAAAACTTGTTTGATTTGGAGAGAAACTTTTGAATCAGTTCTAAAATTATTGAATATCTTTTGTCAGGGTTTCAATGATGTGAGTTTTCATGGCTCGAATCAAATACTAACGCCCAACATTGATGCCTTTGCCTATAATGGGATAATACTCAATCGGCATTATGTACCCAATCTCTGCACACCATCGAGGGCAACTTTGCTGACCGGAAAGTATCCCATCCATACGGGTAAGTCTGAGAGATTCTATTTCATTTATCATACAAAAAATACAAGTATGATTTCTCCTTAGGAATGCAACACTTTGTTCAGATACCCGATGAGCCCTGGGGCCTTCCATTAGGGGAGCGTCTGATGCCGCAGTTTTTCCGAGATGCAGGCTACTCGACGGAGCTGATTGGCAAATGGCATTTGGGCTTCTGGCGTAAGGATATGACGCCCACAATGCGTGGCTTTGATCATCATTATGGCTACTATAATGGCTACATTGACTACTATGATCACACACATCACATGTTGAATAAGAATTACTCAGCTGGCATTGATTTCCGACGCGATTTGAAGCGTTGGCACTTGGACAATGGCACATATGCAACGGAGGCATTCACGACGGAAGCACGACGTGTTATTGAACAACACGACAAGAGTCGTCCGCTTTTCATGGTGCTCAGCCATCTGGCGGTGCACACGGGCAACGAGGATAATCCCATGCAGGCGCCAGAGGAGGAAGTTGCCAAGTTTTCTCACATTAAGGACATCAAGCGACGCACTTATGCGGGTGAGATATTGATAACATTTTAAAAATTTAAGAGTTTTTTAGACTAAACAAGGTAAAAAAGTTGACAAATAAGAGTTATGTGTCAATTATTATAACAAAAATGGGAAATAAAAGTTGGGGCTAAATTTTTATATAAAAATTAAAAAATAGTAATTAATTTTGATTTTTATCATTTAAATTAATTTTAATAATTAAAAATAATTTTTTCTTATAAAAATCAGCCAATAACTGTTATTTTTTAATTTTTTTTAAACTCATAACTATTATTTGCAGTCCGTGCTTCAGAGACAATAATTTCTAAATGATTTTAAGATGTATAGAATTAAATTTAGATGCTCTATCTTGGGTCAAGAAATTCATAAAACTGATTAAAAAGACAATTTTAATTTTAATCAATGATATTTTTAGAACAGATAAAATTTAATTTAAGCTTGGAAGTTATTCGATATACTATTTCTACATACGGTGGATCACAGCTTATTTCAATCAGCACAAAAAGCAACTTTATTCAAAAGCATCAATTACAATTAACTAAAATACAAACCTAATAAATAGTATTTACAGAAAACTAATGTTATATCAACTTTTAATTTGAAAATATTGAAAATATTCGAAAATATTTTTGCTAGTATTTTTTATAATTTTTTGAAAATCCTAAAAATGACTATTTTAGCCACTTTTTCCTCCATTTCATACAAAAAGTAGCTTAAGGAGCAATTTTCCAAAAATTATAAAATATACTAGCAAAAATATTTTTGAAAATTTTTTTTGCAGACACTATTAAAATTTTTTGAAAATTTTTTTTGCATCTCAATATTTTTTGTGAAAAATTTAAGGGTAAAAGTTGAAAAAGTGGATTTTTACACAAAAATCAAATATTTTCGAATATTTTCAATATTTTCAATTTAAAAGTTGATATAAAATTAGTTTTCTGTAAAAACTTTTTACTAGATTTGTTTTTTAGTAAGTTGTAATTGAAGCTTTTGAATAAAGTTGCTTTTTGTGCTGGTTGAAATAAGCTGTGAGCCACTGTAGAGTCGGGACTAGAATAGGAAGATGAGTCTCCTTTTGAAATCACTTCCTTGTTATTAATCGAATTCTTTTGCAGGCATGATCTCCAGTCTGGATAAGAGTGTGGGACAGACGATGCGAGCTCTTTCCGACAACGGCATGCTGAATAACAGTATTGTCCTGCTCTACTCGGACAATGGAGCTCCCACGCGGGGCATACACTCCAACAGCGGCTCGAATTATCCCTATCGAGGTGTAAGTATCAACTGGATTAATCGAGTATTTAATTAATAATTTTCTTATTAATTTTGTCAACGACAGCAAAAGGAATCTCCCTGGGAGGGCGGAATACGTTCGGCAGGTGCCATCTGGAGTCCTTTGTTGGAGCAGAAGGGATACGTATCCAATCAGGTGATCCATGCCATTGACTGGTTGCCCACGCTGGCAGCAGCGGCTGGCGTTCCACTTCCCAATAATCTCCCACTGGATGGCGTTAACATGTGGCCCTCGTTGAGCGGCAACTTGGAGCCGCAGTCGAGAAGATTGCTTCACGCCCTGGACGACATCTTTGGCTACTCCTCGTATATGCGGGACAATCTGAAATATGTGAATGGCAGTCGTTTCGAGGGTCTCTACGACACTTGGCTGGGCGAACTGCCAGCTGAAGAGGATGATCCGCACAGCGCGTACTACGTGCAACAGGTTCTCTCCTCGGATGTGCAACAGGTGCTGGGCAGTCGAGCTCTGACCAACAATCGCATCGAGCAGCTGCGTTCCGATGCCACTCAAAGGTGTCCCACTAACGAGCAGAATCACACTCAGTCCGTCTATCTCTGTCAGCCTCTGGAGGCACCCTGTTTCTTCAACCTGGCCAAGGATCCATGCGAACGCTACAATCTGGCCAATCTGTATCCTCTGCAACTGCAGCTACTCGAACAGGAAGTCCATCAGTTCCGATTGAACGCCATTGACAGCGCTCGTGTGCCCAAGCCGGATGCGCGTGCCAATCCCGCGTTCCACGGCGGCTACTGGGAATGGTGGAATAACACAGCGTCGTGTGGTTCCTCCAACTCCAATTGGAGCATCTGCAACTGGGTATGCTTCTATTGTCTTTTACATATGCTTAAGTTCTGCTTTAAAATTTGCTCTATAGATAAAAATTACTTGTAAATATCATGTGTACAATTACCTAAAATGTATTATTAACTAATTTCGTTTGTAAACTATCAAAATTTGTATTACATTTAATACTCATACTCATTTGTTATATTCAATCATTGTGTTTCAATATATTCGAATTTCATAATAATTATAACAATCTAATATTGTTTGTAAACTGAAAAAATTGTATTTCATTCCTTTGCGTTGTATTTATCGTTGTTTTTCAATCTCATCTCGTTTCTTTTAGTAAGAAACTTTAAATCAGGAAAATTTTTTGATTTAATGACATTTTCAATTGTGTGTTCCAAGATTTATTTCGTTTCTTTTATGTTTAGTTTTGTCTTAAGCCTAGTACCGACGTGAGATAAATTTTTAGCGGCGGAAAATGCACAATATTTAGCTGTCGACGAGCGTAAAGCCAGAGTTGCCAATGCAGCACGGAAAAATAACATAAAATGGAATGGTAACTCTATGCGTCAGCAGCGGTTTATTTTAAATATGAACATGCAGAACTGATTTGCAAAAAAGAGGAGAGAATAGGCAATGAAAAATGTATATTAATATTAATAGAGGAGAAATATGCGATGGCACGCAAGCACAGCGGGTATTTGGTGCACCTATCGCTTTTGAACTTTTCACGTGGATTCTCCCTCTAAATTAATGAACAAATACAAATATCGGCCTCTTCTCCACCTCATTAATCAGCAGAATTTTGTCTGCTGTCTCGAAAAGATCCAATCTGATGTTTTTTGTTAATTTCACCGCCATTTCTTTTGACTTATTGTGAGAGAGTGAGATAGATAGATACCGAAACTCTAAACAAATCGATGTTTCGCTGGGCTTGACAGCTGTTTCAAACAGTGCTGGATATCGCCCGTTCCTTATCTGGCAACTCCGTTTTTAGTTTCAGTTTAGTTGACGTGCGGACCGACAAGCGGAGATAAATGTCGTCTTCTTCTTATTCACCTTACGCCAGCGTTTTTTTTATATGGAGTTTGACCTTACGCTAGGCCTTTTTTCTGACGTCGGTACTAGGCTTTAAGCTTCAATTCCATTTGAATTTCTTAGAAGCAGCTCTACAAAAAAAGAATTCTACTCATTTTAGAAGAACTCATTTAATTTGATTTTTCAAGCTATTTAAGGCTATAAAAGTATGTATCGATTTCGAACTTGTTTTTGTTTTCACATCCCAGTGATTAACATATTTGTGCTTCAATTCCATTTCGTTCATTTGAGTGATGTGCGGAACAATTCATTCGTTACACATTCCTATGTATTTTTGTCATATTACAAAAAGAGTGTCAATTCCAATTTGTTTTTTTTTTTTTTAATTCTCTGCAATACAGTTATGCAAACACCAGGTGGAAGGACGCTTGGCTGACATTTTAAAGCGGTGGTGTTCAAACACACACAATCAAACATAGCAGGGAAACACGAAGACACTGAACCATTTTACTGCTTTACACTGAAAAAATGATATGAATACACAAAGTATACACATTCTTAATATATTAGTATCAACAGCCATGTCGATCTATCAATATATGTACTACTGTGGGCAAAAAGTATCGGGAATTTTAAATTTAAAAAATTTTGGGATTCCAATTGGAACAAATGTTTGTACTTTTAGGTTGGCACTACTATCACTAACATCTGTGCAAAATTATACGTTAAAATATTCATTAGTGTTTAAGCTACGATTAGTTTGGTACGACGCCAAATGTGCATTTGGCGATTTTGGTGGCAAAAAAAAACGGTCAATTTCATCGAAAAAAGCCCCGCGTAGAAGTGAGTGAAACAATGTTTTCTGACTACCAGGACAAGATAAAACGCATTATTACGGGCGATGAGACTTGGATCTACGCTTACGACATGGAAATTACCGATCAATCGAGCGAATATCGGCTAAAGGTGAGCCGAGACCGAAAAAATCGCGTCAAATTTGCTCAAAAATCAAGGTCATGTTGACAGTTTATTTGGATTATCGTGTTGTAGTTCATTATAAATTCCTTCCGACCGACCAAACTGTCAACAAGGAATATTGTTTGAGAGATTTGCGTCGTTTGCGCGAAGCTATGCGTAAAAAGGCGCCAGAACTATGGGCTGACAACTCATGGTTCTTGCAACACGATAATGCGCCCTCTCATACTGCCCCTGTTCTTCGTGACCATTTTGCCAAAAACTCGACCAAAATTTTCCCACAGCTACCTTTTTCGCCTGATTTATCTTCGTGTGACCTCTGGCTATTTTCTAAGCTCAAAAGACCACTCCGAGGACACCGTTTCGAGTCGATTGAGGAGATTCAACCAAAATCGCCAATTGCACTTTTGGCGTCGTACAAAACTAATCGTAGCTTAAACACTAATGAATATTTTAACGTATAATTTTGCACAGATGTTAGTGATAGTAGTGCCAACCTAAAAGTACAAACATTTGTTCCAATTGGAATCCCAAAATTTTTTAAATTTAAAATTCCCGATACTTTTTGCCCACAGTAGTATGTACGTTGATCCTTTTCCTAAATTTAAAAATTTGTAATAGTTTTTAAAACTTCAGAGCTCAAAATTCATAGAAACAATTATTCTTTCTTATAGTATTATACCAGCTGTTCTAGTGATCGACTAATATAATAATTGAATACAATAGTAACAGATACGAGTGTTAAATTTACACTAACTTTTGTATATGGTATTTATATATCATCAACTTTTCTTTGTTTTTAGCTTCATTTGGGTAAATACTACTACCAAGTAAATAAAATTAAGTATACGTACTTGTGGAACCTGAAAAACATCTGTTTAAAAGTAGATCATCTTCTGCTCTACTTTTCTACAGTGCAAAAAAAATATTAAAACCCTTGATTAAAAATTCACCTGTATTAAAATTTTTGAAAATTTTTACTATTATTGGGAATTTATCTTATGCGCAACCTGTATAAAATTGCATATTTATAGTAAGAATTTGAAACAATATGCAGGCGCTTAAATTCTCTATAAACAATACAAAGAAAACTTAAAATTTAGCAAAAAATTATGTGTATACGGAGAATTTTAGGGACTTACTTAAATGATAACAAAACGTATAAAAAAGTTAATACAAAATTATGTAACAGATGATAACAGGCGCGATTACAACATGGATATACACAAGGTATACATTGAATGACTTATATAATTAGGTACATACATATATTAAAGTACATAATACAAACGCAGAGACTAACGCGTAAGGGATCTAACATATCATACATTCGGATAATACTCTTAAGACAACATTACAAATGGGTTTCCCTCGGAGCGCTGCTTTCTTCTGTCCTCGCTCCTCCGATGTGGCGCTATTCAATCATATTGAATAGCAGACAGGAGAATATCATGCCAAAGATCTGTCATATAAATGGGAAATTAGCACACTGTATAGAAATGAAGTTGGATGAACTTGCCATGAGTATGGCCACTGCAATGGATGTGCCGCCAATGACAGCCGCATGATCCCTGATGAAGTTCGTCGTCACATAGAGACAGCCCTGATTGTACAGATTCGTGATGGTGGGAAAGATGGTGCACTCCTTGCGCTGTCCCCCGAACAACTCCTGACAGCACGACTCCGGCACGGGTCCATAGCGATTCCAGTCATGCCAGGTGTCCACACCACAGCACTGCAAACGCTCCTGCGTCAAATCCCAGGCCTGTGTAATCTCCCGTCGACTGCCATACAAGGCCATGGTGGATCGCATTTCCTGATCATGGATGATGATTAGTATTTAGCTGAGGTGTTGAGGTGTTTATATTCCTTACCTGTCGCATGGTCTGTTGCACTCGCTCTCGAAATACGTAGCCCAAGACACCGCCAATTAGCATGGTCACGAAAACCAAAGCCACGATTATGAAATACTGTAGATAGTATGTAAATAGATGTTGAATGATTTGTGGAATTCAAAGTAAGTGAAGATAATACATAGTTCGACTTCAAAACAAGTGGCAAAAACACAAAACTTTGGCATAACCAAGATTTCTATGCCCTTGGCCGAATTACCAAATATCAATTATTTGCAAAAAGTAGCTTGGTCAGCGTTTTCACGATGAACATTTTCAAAGTTTAGCTATTACTTAAAAAAAAAAAGTTAAAATCAATGCATTGACTTTTAAACGTAACGATTATTAGTTTCATGAAAAAATTATGAAATAAAATTTATTTCCTGATTTAAAAAAAAATTGAAAAATAGATTATATTTTTAATTTTTATATAAAAAAAATTATGTGTTATTTCAATTCAATTCAAATATCTTTTAATTTCAATTTTTTTATTTTAAGTTGTAAATAAGAGTTATGATATAACTTTTTAATAAAAATTTAAAAAATAACTTTTATTTTCAATTCAATATTAAAAATAAAAGTTGAAAATAATTTTAAAGCTAAAAATTGGAATTACAAATGTATCCTTTTTCATTTTTATTGTATTCGATTTTTTTCCTTCTCATAACTCTTATTTATGATCGCTGCTTCTAAATGTATTTCATGCATAGCTTCATCGTATAAACTTTTCTCTAACTCACCGTTAGGAGCAAACACTTGACTTCCTTTCCAGCGCCCACGCAGCCCAGAAAGGAGACCAGGCAAATGATGATCGATGTGACAAGCAGAACATAGACAGCGCCAGAGAAGAGATTCGTACCCAAAAGCTCATTAACAAAGCTGCGATCCACTAGAGTCCACAGTGTCAGGCAGAAGACAATGGCGCCGCCCACCTAATTGAAAAATGTGAAGTTAATAATAAAATGCAATAAATATAATAACTTAATTAAAGCAACTTACGAACATCACAAAGTTTGCAATAAACAAACTATATTTTACGAACTGCCCGCAGCAGTCCATGCGTGAACTGAACCCCATGTCGTCCTGTTCAATGAGAGAAAGACAAAGAGAAAGAGAGAGTGAGGGTGAGAGTGAGAGTGAGCTTGAGAGAGCGTGTTATGTAAGTAAAAGTTTTGTGAGAGCGATGTAACAGTTAGACACTGTTCCAACGACAGCTGAGCGAGTAATGCGTAGACAGCGAATGAACGGCGCAAGCGCAGCTCGCAGCTGAGGCTGAAGTACACTTAACCATGACCCACTTTAACACGACAACTGTGATGGTGACGGCGACGGCGACGTCGACGCCGACGTCAGCGTAACCGAGGCGAAGCATTAGACAAGCGCACGCGTTATTGTTGCTATTGCTGCTGCTGCTGCTTGTGGAGCTTATTGAGTGGAAGCTAACGCATGCATTGAGCTTTTCGCCAAGCTAAATATTTTGTTGTCAGGAATGTTTTGGGTGCTACAAAGGTAAACTAGATATGCGACACGAGTCAAAAAATACTCATTAATAACTTGAAATTAAAGTACTTCAAAATAATCAGTTAATTGCGCTATTCTAAGCCAAAACACACAACTTGAGATGATTATAAGTGATCCGTTCTATACATAAATTATATATAATTACATTGGATGAGTAATCGTAATGCTCCTGACTCTCTAGCAAATATCGTATCTAAACGACATCTCAGCTCGAGCTGAAATTTTGAAATTTAAATGAGCCCCTTGAAAAGTTCGTCAGTTAATTGCGGTTATTAAAAAAATGTTCTCACACTGTTTTTGAATTTGTTTTTTTTGTACATATAGAGAAACAACAACAAAGTAGTTAAGCAATTCTATATAGTGAAAATCGTGTCTTAGTTGACAGTAAGTCATCTGAAAGTCGTCATTAATTATGGGGCGTTGTCAGAAATAGACGTGTGTTCTATGAGTTTGTTTTCGTATATATGCAAAACTAAACCAATTAGCAAAATTATCTGATCTTGAGATAATTACGTACCGCTGTTACACATAATAATGATGTTATTCCATCAGGTAAAGTACTTAGCAATTCATTTAGGATTTTTAGTTAATGCTTAGAGTCTGGGCTATTATTTGGGATAATCATCAAATTAATTAAAGGATAAATAAGGTAAGCTATAGAAAAACCATAAACTATTCCATAACTAAACGTTTAAACTGACAACTTCTCTAATATTCTTTATTTAATTTAAAATTCATTTCCCTCTATTTTTTTTTCTCTAATTAACATTAACTTCTAATATTAGCTATCATCCTACTAAATCGTAACAAGAGCGGACCAATAAAAGAGTGGTAATGGCTAATTTAAGTTTTTAAGCAATTTAAGTGCCTAAAAGTATGCAATAAAAAATATTTTATATTGTTTTTAAATAAGTAACGGGTATCTTATAGTCGGGAGCTCGACTATCGCCTTTTCCGCTTGTTTAAAATGCTATCACATTACTTGCTTAGCTGTATTATTTTTATTTATTTAAAACCTTCGTTTTTTTCTCATGCATTTTTTGTATACATATATTCAGCGGTTTACATTATCAGCAAATTTGTTATTAATATTTCTTTATTTATTTATTTATTGACTTACTCTGTTGCCTTCGTGTAGCACAAACGAGGTTTTCGTTAGGTAACCAATTTTGACGATTTTTTCTTGTTAATAGCCAAGTTAATTATCAATAAATAATGTGTTTGTTGCACTTGGCTGGACGCAACGGCAAAATTGGCAAGAGATTCGACGGCGACTACAAAGAAAAGTGGGGGAAACTCTTGTTAATATTATAATAAAAATTTCCAATTTACTTTTATTTATTTATTTAATGGTGTCTTTTGATTTTTATGTCTTGACTAATTTTTTGTTGTGGTTTTTTTAACACAGCAGCTTCAAATTCCTGCTGAGTTTATGAGCTGTGATTTTTTAGCGAATATTTAAGTGCGTTATTGTTTTATTTAGTTATCATATAATTAATTTTGTCTTTCGTCTCGTGACAATATTTCTTGGATATTATGACCTGTAAGCCTAAAATCGCCATTGAAGGGTATATTAGATATTCGTAAGATAGGAACTTTGACTTTCTAAGGTTTTCTATTAGCAAGTCTATATCTTTTCAAGTTTTTCCGTAACTGTAGCTCTAACATTTATTGAATTAATTTAATAAAAATTATGTTGGCAGATATAAATGCTTATGTTAACAAACTTAATAATTAGTTTAATAAACTAATCAACTGTCAATTGCTACAGGGTATTTGTCAGTCGTGCACTCGCGCTTAGCGCTTTCTTACTTCATTTCTTATGACACTTTTTGCAATTTTGTTTTGGTCTTTTTATTGAGCTTTTAAGTTTATTGTTGAAGCTGTAATTTTTGGTCCATAGTTATGTAAGCCTTAACACGCACTACACATAATATTATTAATTGATTACGACTAATTTGTATATATAGTGTAAATATTTGTATTTTTAGCTAACTTTAATAGTTGAAAAGTTCCGTTTGATATTTTTTTACTATACATTGTTTATTATAACATTCATTATTTCTGTCGGCCTTTTGCAGTTGATAATTGTTAATGAGTTATGTGCATGTGGTTGTTTTATTGCTTGTGTTGTTATTGTTGTTGTCATATCCATGGAAAACAACTTTTCAATTTCGCTTTTATCTACATTGTCTGTTACTTCAACAATTTGTATTACATCCTTACAATATATAACTAGTATGTCCCATTGGGTGCAGTATTATTTTGCATATTGCATTTTAAACTACACATTAACTCACTTTATCGTTTATTATAATTTGTTTAGTTATATGAATTTTTGCAAAAAAATCGTATAGCGACGGCAGCAGGGTAGAAGCAGCAACTGTAGAAGTCTTTCCAAAATATATATTCCACACCGTCTCCACCGCACGAGCGATCGCTTGAAACTGGTTGTGGGAACACATTGGAAGCTTGGTTTTTTATTAGTTTCGCTCACAAAGAGCTTCGTTGTATTCTCTCCAGTGTCTCTTAGCTGAGCGACAATTACAACAATGCACAACACAATTTCAATCGATGCAGGTGCAAAAGAGACGCGCAACAATCGCACAGAGCCCAGAGAGAGAGTGAGAGAGAGGAAGCTTTAAGTTTGGCTTACAAACCGCAAATATTTCTCAGTACCTTAGTATTTGTTTTTGTCTTTTCATTTATGTCTCTTTTTTTCCTTCGTTTACTTTGTATATTTTGTTTTTTTGTTCATATCTGCTCAGCATGTGAAAATGTATTGAGTAAACAAAACATGTTTTAAGTACGGCGTTTTTCTCCATAGCCATAGCCTTTGTTTTATTTTATGCAATTTTTGAACAGCGCGCACTTGAAATGTTAGAAATAATTGAATATTTTACAAACTATCTTTTAATTTTGTCATGTTCTTTTGAAAATTTATAAATCCTCTATTTATTTTAGCTCCTGAAATTAAACTAAGCTTTCTATACTTAAATAATTTTCTGATTTTTTATATTTCCAAAACTGCACTGCAATTGATTATTTATTATTTTTATTATTTTATAATAACTTTGATTTTATCTTCAATAAAAGAACAAAACTCTCACAAAAAAGAGCAATAATTTAAAATAGTCATTTGCAATAAATCTGTTGATAATAAAAATATTTAGAAAGATAAAAGAATTTGTAAAATGAAAAATAGGGTTCCTAATATTCTGACTATTGGGGTATTTAAATTGCAAGAAACAGTAAAAATACCAAATATAATTAATAAAAAAAACACCACATATTTCTGACGACCTTGGATTTTTGTGTAAAACGAACAAAATTGCACAACTTTTCTTAATATTGTTTTCATTCCTGTTCTTTTCCACTTGGCAAACTTAAAAACGATTTAATTTTAGAATCATTTGAATTAAATGCAACAATTTAACGCCTTTGACGCTTGTCACCTTCAGAAAACGCAACGAGCCTCGCACTTGTTCACATTAATCATATAAATGGATATAAATACATATAGTATCTATATATCATAGGAAAACATGTGTGAATTATTAATTGACTTGTTTAAAATCATTTAAAGTTCTCCTGCAAATATTAATGATAGATGCAGCACTTCATAAGAGACTCTTAACTAAATGCTAGATGATTTCCCAATGAAACTAAAGTTGTTGTTTGACCATTTTGAGAAATTTTTAACAAGCATGAATGCCAGCTTGACTAAGAGATACCCTGTACACAACTAAAAATCTGATTTATTAAAAAACTTGCCTATCCATACAACTTATGATTCGATTGTGTTACAATTTTTAGGATTTTTTAAACATAAGATTTGTTTTAAATATACCAAAGTACATGGCAAACAATTCAAAAATAATTTAAAGAAAAGCACCTTAGGCCTAAACTTATAATACCCGTTTGTTGATAGCTGGAGGGTATAAAAAATGTGCATATTTACAAATAAAAAAACTTTATAGCGACTATAAAAAGCAAAAAGGTTCCCACAGCGTGTGTCAGATGCAAAATGTTTGACAGCAGCAACAAAAACAACAACAACGACAATACAAATAATAACAACAGCACGAAAAATAACAACAATATTATCAACAGGCAGTGTAATTGTTTTTCTATTTTTGCCATGCAACCTGAACCTGAACCGTACTGAGAGCATTGAGATGAGTCTGAGTCGGGCCACTTGGTGTTAACAGAGCCATAAAAGTGCTAAACAAGTCAACAATTTTTCTGAAGTTAACAATCAACGAATTAGGCATTTCTCAGACTGTATTGAGGGAAGCTACAAGTATGGGTTATATATATATTTTTTCCTTTATTTTGTTATTTGTTATCGCCCAGAGAAGACAACTAACTTTGACCTTAGCATGAAAATTGCTTATGAAATTGTCTTGGCCAACTGCTTGGGCAACCAATTTGTTTACCTAACTAAATTAAGCCGCTAATTGTTGAAGGTTTTCCTAGCTCAGTTTAAAGTTTTACAAAGTTTATGTATGTACTTAGGAATAGTGGGAGTCAAGGGAGTTTGTTGATAATATTTGGAACTTGACTTCTTTAGAACTGCTTTTGAAAGTATTTAAATTGTTATATTATTAAATATATCATACTGTAAAATGGGCTCAATGTATAACAATTAAATAAACCGTCTTAATAAAAAAAACTAATTGTGATATTAGGTCTAGCTTCTGAGCTTTATAAGAAATCTTTTAATACTTTGAGATTTGCCAAAAGAAAAGAACAAATTACAATTGTTGTGATACAAAATATATTATAAATACATATGTATGTATATTGCAAGTATTAAATTTAAATAATGGGTTCCTTGTATTGTAAAATAAATTTTATTGAGTATTTATAGTTCTTTTATAATTACAAAATAATGAAGAGAAATTCAGAAATTTTAAATTACAACAATAACCTAGAACAAATATGTGCTTCAATTTAAGCTTAGTTCATTGCCAGAAACAACTCTCAGTCCTTCTTCTCATTCTCACAAATATACAGTACACGAGTATGCCCTTGTATAAACTTTACATACATCGAAATTACCTTCGATATAGAGAACTTAACTTAAACTTGAGCTGGACAACCACAAAACGCAACAAAATCCCATACTAATCGGTTTTAATCGGAATCGAGCTAATTGTTTTCATATGCGACCAATAAATTTAGGTTGTTTTCCCAAGCGCATGTCGCCATTAATGACAGCTGGACTTGACCTTATCCACCTGACACTGACGACTATTTGATAACTAATCAGCTCTTTATGTAGCTTTTGTGCTGATGATTGACTATTTACAGTACTCGGTAGTCGGTTGACTTCCTCCCGCACGTTTAACTTTAGCTTCCATATAGACAAACAAATTAACGCAAATACCCGAAATTGTTGAAAATGGGTTTTACTTAGTCATTTTACCTGCTAATTGCTCGGTGTCAGCTCTGCGATTGTACGTGACGATGACTCGGACTGACGGTTTGCCTGCTCTGTCTCTCTCTCTCGCTCCCTCTCGCAGGGTCGGTATTTCCGTTCAGTAGCGTTTCGTTCACTTGTGGAATGCATGTGGAGTGCAAAATATTGTAGCATGCTTTTGGGCTGACGGCAAAATGTACTGAAAGTGTAGGGAGATTTGGAGTCGTTGGAGCTTATATTTGAATGCAAAGGAATTTAAAATATTTGTGGATCAAAAAAATTTGACAGTCGTTAAAAACACAATGTCTTTACAGATTTTCGAATTTCTCGAGACTGTTTTACCAAAGTTTTGGTAGCGGTTCTCAACATTCAATCAATGAAATACCAAGGAGGCCTCCAAAATTATATGCTGGAGACTTAAATGTGTTTTTTAATGTAATGTTATGTAATTCTTAGAGTTTCTACAATGCCATTTGAAGTCGGATTTTTAAATCGTGTATTAAAATTTGCCCCTCCCAAATAAAGCTTCACAAAATGCATGTAAATACAATCTTTCAGTATAATTTTTATGTACAGTTCACAATTGGCTTTACATAAGCTTAGGATCTAAAAGTGAATTGATCATTTTTCGGTACAAATTGCACAAAATACATATTTTACAGTTTTTATTAAGTTTTCAATTAGTCGGCGGTGCATAGTTCAAGGTACTAAACGCCATGACCCCACAATCCCCGCACTTGTCAATGTTGGGTGTAGAGGGGAGAAATGGGGTCCACTTGTTGCTTTAAGTACAAAATATTATTGTATCTGACATTTTGGAAATAGGTAACCATCTGATGATCTATCTATCTTAAACGAACTTAGCCTAAATCTCAACGATTTCTAAGACGGCAACAAACTTTAAAATTAAACTTAAAGCTTAAAGTGGTTAACATTAGAAGTTGTTATTGTTATCGTTGCTGTTGTTGTTGTTACGCTCCACAAGTTGCTATCACATGTGCGAATCTCACGCAGTACGAAAGGCATTCGCATACTCCACGGCATCATGGAGTGTCGGAAAGATCTCGAAGGGACCCTCGCTGAGGGCCATGCTGTGCACCAGAGTGTCATACACGCGATCCACGGGGCTGGCCAGCAGCAGACGAGCACCGCGCGCCTTCAGCTCCTTGCTGATGTCACTCAGCGTACTGCAGCCGGCCACATCGATGTGGCCCAGCATCGTGAAGTCCAGTATGAGAAACTGAAATGAATCCGCTGCCTCCATGAAGTTTCCTTTGATGGCCATGCCACCATTTTGCGCCACCTGCGCATAGGTGGTTTTTGTTTTAACAGATCTATTGCTAGTGCTATTCTTGTCCAGACCCACAGTTTCGTTGAGGGCGCGGCGGAAGAAGAGGCTTGTGGCAAAGTTGAGTGAGCCGCAATACCGAAAGATGCGAGTCTCCGGCACCTGCATCACATTGCGATGCTGGTTCATGTCCATATAGATGCCAGGCGCCTCTGGCATGTAGCCCAGAAGACAGGAGTAAGGTTTCAGTCCTTTTATGTACAGCGCCAGCAGCGAGACACAAACGCCAATAAGCAAACTGAAAGAAATACATAGATTGAGAGTATGGAAATGTAATTGCAGGGTATATATAGTTCTTAGTTACCCAATATCAATATCAATGAGCACCACACACATAAATGTGCATATCCAGGTGAATATTTCCAGTTTGCCCTGCTTTGAGAACTTCTTCAGCTCCTTGACCTGCATGAACATGGGCTTCAGGGCCACAATGATGACGCCAGCCAGAACGCACTGTAAGTAAAATAATATATCATTATTAAATATACTGAAAAACAAAAGATCAATGTACATTTGTTGAATAGTCTTAATATTAAGTTAGCTTTCCATTCTCATTTTATCTTAATGTTTTATAAATGTTATACATTATCTATCTATCTATTTTTCAGTTTTTTCATTATAAGTAACTTTCTATTATCTCGCATTAGGTTATCATAGTATTACTGACATTCCTCGGCTGTGAATAGGGGTCGGACTAGTACATAAAGCTCCTCAATTCTGTCGGTATCGTTATTAGATTTAATTGCAATATTTGCATCTTTATGCTCGATAAAATTTTAATACAAAATGCGAGTGGCAGCTTAAGATTATGACAAATGTATGATAAAGTATTCCGATGTACTTATTTACTGAATGCAGAAAAAATACCAACAAGACTCGTACCAGGTTTCAATAACATAGTCTCAAAACTGAGAGAACAGTTTTTATACGAATCAGGAATATTATCTTAATTACTAGAGAGCTTCAACTCCACCCACTACAATGGAATACAAATCTTGAATAGAATCATATGATACATACCCTGGGCAAATCACTGAAGAATGGTCCAATCCACATGATGGTTGCCACCACCAACGAGGCAGACACAAGGGATGCAATTTGGGAAACGCCTCCCGTTTGATCCTGAATCACTGAACGGGATAGAGAGCAGGCCATGGGCAGACAGGAGAAGCAGCCGCCCACAATGTTGCCCACGCCCATGGCAAAGAGCTCCTGATTGGCCCGCACCTCATAGCCATGTTTCTTGGCAAATGTCAAGCCCATGGACATTATAATCGAGTAGGTGACTATGCGCAGAATCGACAGCGACCAAAGGCAACAGATCGACACGGGGTAATTGAAACTCGGGAAGACCTTTGGGTATTTCACCCACAGGCTGCAAATTGAAGTCCGCCTTCAGGTGACAGAATTTTGAGATCAGCGTGCCGCCAATGACAGCGATAAGCTCTCCGGGCAGCGGGAACCGACAGCGTTTACTCAGACACGGCTTCAGGCACTCATTGCAAATGGTCATAAAGACGATGATGCCCAGGCAGAAGCCAAAATTAACGAGGTTCGTATCCGGCACACCCTTCACCACATCCACCACGGTGTACAGGATCTTGAAGGCGCCCTTATGACGTGGCACTTTAATGCCGAGCACATCCTTCAGCTGTGCGGTGACCACATGACAAGCAGCCGCAGTGGTAAATCCATTCACCAGGGGCTCACTCAGCAGGGAGGCAAGTGTGCCTAGTCTGAAGAAGGACATGAGCAGCTGAAATATAAGATGAAAGTGATTAGTTCAAGTCATGAAGCATTAAGTGAGTGGAATATGAGGTAAATATATAAATGAAAGGTATCAGATTGGTTCATAGAGAGGAAAGAATATGGAGAATACAAATATTAAGTGAAAGTAATATGTTTTTAGAATTTAGATAAAATAATACATGAATAAATAAAGAAAAAAGATTACAGTTAAAGATTATTGTTCAATTCTTAATATATCTAAGCGCTATCTAAGAAACATTTAGCGATTCCGTCCTGACATTGAGTATCTTAGTTTTTAAAAAATCGTTAAAAAAAAAAATACAGCAAAATAAAAATTAGATTATATTAAATATGTGCTTAATTATAAATTTTGAGAAGTAACTAGATACTTGTTGAATCATAAGATAACTACATTTTTAATAATTATTACAACTCAATTAATGAGATATAGTCAAGCTACATTTATATGGTTTTGAAATTTTATAAGGAAATGATAAAGAAGAACAGTGGTTTAAAAATGAGTTATTTAACTATATCTGAGAAAAGAGAATAAGATAGAGAAGTAAGAATATGTAGAAAATTAATTGTGATATTATAACTTAGTGAAGTATGACGATTGTATTATAGCCGATAATTATATAATCTTGTATTATAATATACATTAAATATAAGAGATATGTAATAATGATGTCAGAGAAACGAAGGAATGAAGACAACTTTTTACATTGTTAAGAGAAATTTTGATAAAGGAGAATAGACCGGCAAGTAAAAGTAGAGCACAATTTAGATAAAGATCTTCAATAATAGTTGACTTCCTTACTGATGACTGACAAGTATTGTAGATAAGAATTATGTTTGTATCATCAAGTTGCAGATAAGATATTCACTTTGACAGGTGCTTAAATGAAAGCTGAATTCGTATGATTTTTTGAGGTAAATTCCATTGGGATTTTTTTTAAGAATGATAATGAAATAATCTTAGCACTTACATTCACAATGCCCACAGCCAAGGCTAGTGAGGTGACCACCTCGAGATTTGTGATAATGTTCTCAGAAGGTGGCAACATGGTTGTTGTTACATTTTGTAGCAAATAGGCTGCAGTTGTTGCTGCTGTTGTTGTTGTTGCTGTTGTTGTGGAAAGCATTGATAAAGACGCTGCCGTCGATGTGGCCAGCGATGAGAGTGGAGATGCTGTTGTTGTTGTTGCTGCTGCTGCTGTTGTTGTAAGCGTAACTGCATTGGGATCAAAGTTGGCATAGGTAAACACCACCTTTTGGGTCATCATGCTGGCCACGGCAAAGGTGCCGATAGATATGTGCTTCGAGGTGCCGAGCAGCATGTAGACAAGCACCGGAAACACAGCCATATAGAGGCCATTTCCAGCCGAGACACCGGCCAACATGCCATAGGCCATGCCATGTGGTATATTCATAATGGCCACCGTGAAACCGGCTATAATATCACCGATAAGATCCCGCCGAAGCGAATACTGTGGCAGCCACTGAAGGATGGGTATCACGCCGGTGAAGAGGGACAGGAAATTCCAACCCCGCCAGCAATTTCGCAGTGAGGAGGGAATACTCTTATCTCTGGCCGCATAGCCCGTATCCTTGATGACCAGCTCGTGTGTGAGCACATCCCGATGGATGCTATACTTTGGTTGTATTTTTGGTTTACTTTGTGCGCTTTTACCGTTGCCATTGTTATTGTTGTTGTTGTTCAGCGGTTTGGTTCTATCAAGCGAGAAGGCGAAATAGATTAAAAATATTGTAAATAATTGAAAATAAAATAATACAAACTCACTCTGGATTCTCCGTATCGTTGGGCATTGTGTGCTCCTCAGTTACATTAACTAATTCTACAATTTCTGTACAGTTGCTAGGTTCCACATAGGTGTCTGTATAGCGATGGGTACGTAGATCTCTCAGATATTCCTCGCTCCGCAGCTCAGCTATGCGATCGGCTTCAGTATCTTCTTCTGTGGATTGAACCTCTTCTCTCTGGATGGGTATTAACAAAGTACCAGCTTCGTTATAAGTTTCCGGATCCTCGTATTGCAGTCGTCGCAGTTGCTGACGTCTGTTCAAGTCTTTCAATTGTTTCCAAGCACATTTACGTGCTGATTTCAGTTTATGTTTGGGTTTCTGCAAAGTATAACAATGATTAAAGATTAGTTTAATCTATAAATCTTTAAACTGTTGCAAAAATATTGATTTTATTGCTTAAATATTACTTTAATGTTCGATTAGACTTCCATACAAAGTTAAGGTAATCCCATAGGCAATAACCACACTATTTACCAGTTACAATTGCCATTAGATAACTGCAATTAACACCACTCCAGAGCACCACTCAACACTCACCACTCATGCTCAAAACACGACTGACTCTACAGTTGGCATAGTACAGGGTATAAATACAAGCGATTGTTCCTCTTTGGAAATTAACACCAATATCTAATTGGTCGAATCATTGAATCAACATGCGCTCAGCAGCTGACCACTGTGGTTGCTGTGGTTACAAAAAACATATTAATCATATCATCCCAAAAAAAACTCTCAAAACTCAACAACATTATTTGCTTATCTATAGCATTGATTACGCATACGCAGTGTTGCCATTGTCTGATCAGAATTGTCTATTGACGTCGGGTCTAGTGAAATTTTTATGATTTTTTGCGTTTATTATAATACTGAGTATGAAAATTATAATTTGTGCACACACCCTCACACACACACAATGGAAATTTAAGTCTATTAAATGAATTTCAACAAAATTTGATGAATAACTCTTGCCAACAATCGGATTTGCTAATTGTCGAACAAAGTTGGCCAAGATCAGCATTTATTGCTGTGTACTTGACTTATAAACACCTGCTTATTAACATTAACAGTTAGGCGGGTTTTGGTAACATCTTTGCAGTCTCATTTCTCCTATTAAATATTAGTTTTTATTTATTTACGACAATAAGCCAATAAATACCACAAGTTAACATCATGGTTTTTTTGCTTGATTCACTGATAGATGTGAACTTAACTCAATTTGGATAATCCCCGGAAAAAGTTTAGATTCTGAGAAACTGGTCATTTGTTAAAAAAATAATTAAATATATAAAAACTGATATTAAAAGCCCTAACAGACCGAAGTTATCCAACTTTGCTATTAGTAAAAGCCTTATATTTCACATCGGTAAATATTCAATAACGTGACAGAATCTAAGAAATTAGAATATTTTGCGATAGGAAAAGTACTTTCAATTTTTATTACAAATTTTAAAAAAAAAAAAATAATAAAATAAGTGAAATATATCAATAAAAAACAATACTTGTTGAATTTGTGTATAAGTAATTGCCAAAATTGTCAGCTCAAATTCATCAATATTCTGAAAATAAATATGGTTTTAATTTTTTCCTACACTCAATTTAACATATTTTAAAACGAAAATTACTTTATTGAAGAAAATGACTCAAAAAACATTTTTTGTTTTTTTCTATAGCTGGAGGTCTTTAGAAATGTGTTTAACAGTTATAGGAAATAATTATAATGGGTTGCTGTTACCAGCGAACACAGTTTGTGCTAAGTAACATTTAAAGCTGTTTAAACTAAAGTAAACAAACAACTGTAAACCGGTTAGACAAGTAGCTGACTAAGAAAAAAAGCAATTAAATTGTACTTAAAACATCGCCTTGCCTCACATCTGAACCGTTTCAAGCAATCCGTTTAGTCTGACGATCTCATAACAGAACCAGTGCAATGTCAAGTTCAATGCCTTTAGTGGGTCAATTATATGCAATATTTAACTGCAGTATATTGTCTGGGCATAAAGATATAGTATAAAAAGATATATAAGATCAATCACGCGACTGTGTCTCTAATTACAGTCACTGCGAACAGTTATTGGCTTGATTGCTGTCTGAGATCAAGTGATTTAATTGATTTGGCATGATCAATTGTGATGAGAATAAAGCAAATTTTCGCACAGTAAAGAATGAAAAAGTTTAAGCGTGTGCAGTATGCAGTTTTGAAAAAGAATCTTTGTTTTCGATTTCCATGTTACAAATCTTTATAATTTCAATCTTTTACTAGAACTCTAGAACTAGAACTCGTGAATTTATTATTTATTTAATTATCTTTAAGAAACTTTATTCGCTATTTCCTTCTGCACGAATTTATACCATATTTAGATCAGCAACGTAAGCATATTTTATTAGTTTTTTTTAAAGAATTTTTTACGGAAATTAGAAACCTCTAGAGCTAGAAATTGCAGCCACAGTGCTTAGTAAAAGTATGCTTCCCTTTTTGGATTTAGATAAAAGTTTAAAAGTTGTACAATGCAATTTATAAAAATTCTATATTTATCTCATATATCTCTATTTTAGATTTAATTGTAATAACTTCCGTTTTGCCTTGACTTGGGATCAATGCTAGTTGTTTGTCCTCATATAATTGCAAGTCTATACAGTTATTATTGGATGACAAAAATGAACTCACGTTCCACATGCAAACAGTTAAATACAGCTTTATAAGCAACAGCGCTGATAATAATTTCGTATTTGTTAACGCAAAATTAATGAGTAATAAAGACATAAAAACAAGAGAGCAATAAAGTTAGGTGATAGTCGAAAATGAAATACCCTGCATGGAATTTAGAAACAGAATTGTTAATTAAAAACAAAAAATGTAATTAAGGATAATTGATTATTGAATACCTGATAAGAAATTAAAATATTCAAATACATAGATGTAAAAGTTTAAGAAATAGTTAATTAAGTTGCCAAGAAATTCTAATTACTCTCTTATTAAATCCAAAGCTTAGCTTACAAATAGTGCATACCTTTTCAGTTATGCATACGCAGGGTATTCACCGTAGTAAAGCGCTGTACATCAAATTAATTGGGATGCCCCTGGACAGCTTTCAATGGCGCCGTCCGGTTCCCCATTAGTTCTACTAGCCAAATACTTAGCAACCGGTTATTTTTCTATCTTTTTTTCATGCCTAACAAAATAAGTACTTGGCTTAAATGGATTTGTGGAGGGCAACCGTTTACAACTATAACATACACATAACCATTGAACAGGGGTTGTGGGGTTCAGGTGTGAAAAGTTGTATAATGCAACCGGGCGAAAAGTAAAAGCTTGAAAAAAATATATAGAATCTCTTGTGGGTTAAAATTGGTGATACCAAGCGATTTCTCAGCCTCTTCTTATCATATTTTGTTCACTTTTACTTATCAAAACGTGTGAGTCGAGCTCATTAATCAACAATTTTTTTGGGCAAAACAACACATGAGAAATCTGAAAACAGAATAGCAGAATTTTCCATTCGAGGTTGTCCACTTGTTGCCATTGGGAAACAGATAGTCGGATCTGTAGTCCTTATCAGTTTTGGAGGGCCTTGAAACAGTTATACCTGCTCAATCACATGTTATACCCGTACTATCTTGATGGCAAACCAATGATAATGGTGCATATCAATATTCGAGATACATATAGATAATTTTTAATATTTATGGATGTTCATTACATACATCAATCATTTTGCTGAACTTTGCACTTGGACAATTTTATTTTGCCTATAGAAAACTCGTAACACTTTTGTCGCACTATGCAATTAAACTAGATCTGGAGACTGGTTTACCCACTGCAGCAACTTAAATAGATCCACATTATATCTGGCTGAGCTATATATTTGTCTGATCTTGTTGTCTTACAAACAATTCCCCTACCAACTCGATAATGATGATGGTGATGATGATGTGGGAGCAATTCTGATAAGACGTATTGTGACTTGCGAAGTATATAAAAGAGTTTCGAGTTAAATATTTGCCTGGTTCTTTGAAATTTATTGTATGAAATAATATGTAAGCCTTTTTACAATACAATCTCAAATTCAAATGGTCATAAACATTTAACTAAATATTTGTTTAAAGTCTAGCAAAATGGTAGTTAGGGTTTTACATTTTAAAAATTGGTTGGTTTTTCATTTAGGTTTTATTTTTTGAGTTAAGGCCCTATTCTCTTTCAGCAAAAATTTTTTTTCGACTTTTTTTTTTTTGCATTTTTTTATAGCTTGGACATTTAAGAATATAACCCTAAAAGGGTTTTTTGAAATTCGAAGTACTTTAGGAGTTATGGCTTTTTTTGTTTAGCAATGTTAATGTTAATGCACGTGGAGTCAAAACTTTGAACGCGTTTATCTCGAAACCACGTTTTTCGAGCTGGCGGCCACGATTCCGCCAGTTCTACTGAACCGATTTGGATGAAACAAAGTTTAATCGACGTAGAATTGTAACCATTCTGGCCCGTAGTAAAATAAAAATTTTGCGATTTTTTTTACTATTTTTTTTTTACACTAAACTACAAAAAAATGGGTCCAAATTCGATTTGTCAATTCAAGTGGCCGCCATTTTGTCAAAAAAAATCGCAAAATTTTTTTTTTACTACGGGCCAGAATTACATCTATACTGATTATGATTTCATTTCCGACGCTCCGGAGACCCGGAATCGTGGCCGCCGTGACGACACCTTTTTTTTCAACCCCCAACTTTGAAGTCTCATTACTTTTTGAACACCCCTCGTGTCGAGGCAAAAAAAATTTTTTTATTTTCTTTCATTCATTACTAATTCAATAAAAAAAACAAAATTCAAATATAATTTTGCGTTTTCAAATGAGAATTTTTTCAAAAAAGGTCCAAAAACAGCAAGCTGAAGGAGAATAGGGCCTTAAGGAATTGCTAAGGCAAGTAAATTTTTCTTAATTTTCAAATTTATTCATAATAGCAGAGATATTCTTCAAAAATATGCAAAAAAAAATTTAAAAGTGCAGATGGTTTTTGTCTGTTTTCTATTAATAGAAAGATTTAGCTGAAATCTGCAGCATTGAAATATAGTAATCAATGAATCAACTCATATTATTAATAAGGTTCCTTAAGTCAATTATAAGTTCAACTATAGGGAAGGAAGTTATTTGCCAATATACCCTTTCAATACAATTAATTCCGCATTCATTGATAAGCTGACAACAAAGCAACCTTCGAACTTTAAAGTTTCCATTATCGCAGGCGCTTAACAAACGCCCAAGTTCAAAAGCAATCGCTCATCATGAAAGCCTTAAGGTCGCTTACCAAAAAATTATGAGTAATCAGCCAGACAACAATAATAACAATAAAAACAGCAACAATAAAAAGAAGAACAACAACAATAGTCAGAGTATAACAATAACAGGAACAATAACTGAACGTGATAATGTCGAACCCATTAAAAAAAAATGGAAAATAGAAAACACACAGAGTAGCTGTTTGCGAGTCTGTTGCGAATAGGTTTAATGGGGTTGGGGAATAGGAACTCGAGCCCCAGGGTCTGTTTAGCTTATCAAGTAAAGTAAAGCTTGCGAAGCATTTACTGTGTACACACATGCAACAGTTGCATGTGAGCTCATCGACTTCAGATATAAATGCCATGAAATTATGCATATACTGCAAGTAATCCCAAAGTAGTTATTTTTTATGGACACGTATCTGTTAGATACTTTCTGTAAACGGCGGCATTTGTCTTTGATTTAACTGGAATTGCTGCTGTACTCGCACTTTTTTCATTGCACAGATTTTATCGATTGTTTATCGCATTTATTGTTTCGAGTGGTCAACAATTTCATATTCGCTGGCCAAACAAATAAAAGAACCAGTTTCCACTTGGGCACGCATCAAAGTTATGACAATCTTATAGAAACCGAAGTAAATAAATCAATTGGGGCATCATTCAATTGACATACTTGGATGCCCACGTTCTCCCTCTCTCTCTTCCTTTCTCTCTCTTTCTGGCAATCGCAGCTTTTTCATTGTATACTCTGCATTACAATGGCAATTATGATATTCCTATATTAATATTTACTTTAATTAATTTTTGCTTGTATCTTATTACAGAATTTAATTGGAATTCACTCAAGTTACACCATAAGATTTCAATAAACATATTTTTTCTGACTTATCTAGAAACAAATATTTCACTTTTACTTAATTTTATTTTATTTACTCAGTTCTCAGTTAATTGGTTTATCTGCTCTTAAATAAAGAATAACTTTCAAAAAAACGTGGAAAAAATCAGTAAATAAAGCTTTCAAACTAAAAAATAACAATAAATTTTATGCTATTATTTATTTACAAGCTTAGCTTAATTTTCGATTTAAATTATTAGTAAAATAGCACTATTGTTATATGGAAGTATTTAAAGTATTTGCCTATAAATGTATTGATATTTTACATTATTCTTAAAAAAAATTGTTACAGGTGCTAACGAATTCTTGCCTAAGTGAAATTCTCGATAATTGTCAAGTTCTATAGACCGAATAATGAAATTCTTTAGGCCTGTCCCAGTCATTGTGCCCGGTAAATGTTAAGACAAACAGCTGACTGGTTATTCGATTCGGTTGTTTTTGCACCGGAAAACCCCCTTTTGAAATTTGGGTTGTCAACACGCAAGGTAATTGACCAGACAAAGTGTGTAAAAGCACAAAGTGGAATCAGTGTGTATTTTAAGCTTACTAACTGGACTATAGAATACCCTGTACTTTAATTTGTCATATGGGCATTTCCATACTCGCGCACGGGACATTCGTACACATTCAAAGTAAAAAAACGTTAAAAAGGAAACGGTTTTTTTTTCTGATGAAGGGCTTAACATATAGCATTTGATTAGCTCTTTCATTGGTGCAAAGAGTGATTTTGGGTAATTTTTCATTTTAAAAATAATAGAAAAATTCAAGTGATTCGCACGGGACACAAAACGGAAGTGACTTGTGAGGTCAACCAATTCAAACGCCAATTTCAGCGAATCCAGAGGCAATATTTTAATGCAACTTATTTCTAACTCTTGTGCATTGATGCCTCTTAAAAATGGTTATGATTTTTTTCAAAGATGACTTGCACTTTTTTTTAAATTCAATTTGACGTAAATTCGCACGGGACATCGCACACGGGACATTTTTTACCATCACTTTTTAATGTTCTTTATGTCTCTCTATTTAAAAATTATATGTCCAAAACAGCCCGAAAAACTTATTTAAATTAAATTTTCAATATATTTCTTTGAATTAAAATGGTTCATGTTACAATTTTACTGTCCTACTAAGTGTAATCGTTATAATACAAACGGTCCATTTTGGAAGTCAATTTTTAAGAAAATTGACATAAATATGAAAAAGTGAATTTATTCCAATGTAGAATCTATATGTTCATCCTATTGAATTTTTTCCAGTGTATATTGCTTAAATAAATAACTTAAATACATTTCTGGAAGAAAATTTCAAAAGATGTGAATTTTTGATCAATTTTACGTTTTTGGCCGCGGTGGACCTTTCTGTGGAAATGCCCATATACAAAAATATGTAGAAAGACAACTGCTGCACAATTAAATTTAGTAAACCAATATGCAACAGTCAAGATTTGTGTACAGGGTATAAATGTAATGCGACAGGTTGAAAACAAAAGCATGAAAGAAAAACGAAATAAGCGCAGTATAAATCAGGTGCAACTGCACTCGACTGATGGCGATGGTCAAGGCGAAGAGAGAATGGCAAAGCTTGAAAGAGCGACACAGAGAACGAGAGAGTGAGAGAGAGTAAGAGAGAGTGTGGGGGAACTTACGAACACGGTTGCCACTTAATAATATCTGATTGAGCCAAAGACAAACAAAAAATGAGCCAAATTGACTAAAAATGAGCCAAAACTTTTCTTTGCAACTCATGTTATTTTTGCATTTAATTATATAATAAATATTTCCATCACAAACACTTAAAGCAATAACACATGTTTCCAAAGTATTTTACATTATCATCTTAAATCAAAATAAATATGTACTTCAACCTAAAACTATACAAATTAACTGATTCTGAACTGATGAAAAAAAGAGCCAAATCGAAAGAAAAAGTGCCATTGCGCCAACAGGAAAAAAAAGAGCCAGTTTTGGCGCAAAAACGCCAATTGTGGCAACCGTGCTTACGAATAGCGGCAAGCAAAAACAACAAAAAATTGACAATTAATTTGATTGCCCCAAATTGAGAATGAAGCGAGCGAAATACATAAATCGAAATCGAAATCGGAAGAATTGAAATATTTGATGGGTCCCATGACAACATATAGTTGAAATTGCCAAGAAAAATACTCGAACTTATATGGTGCTTAGATGAAAATAAATATAGCTCTTTGCTTAACAGGAAATGTAAAGAAATGTTTCTTTGGCATTTGATTTAGTTGCTAACTAATAGCACTTATTATTGCCGTTGTTGTTCTTGTAATTTGGGCTGGCGTTGTCACCTTCAGCTTTTGGTAGCGCCTACTGTGCAGCTGTTGTTGTTGTTGTAGCTATTGTCGTCACACTTGTTGCCAATAAAATTGTGATTAACACTTATTGAGCGCGTGCATTGAACAGATTGAACTTTAAAAATATGTACAATGTACATTTGTGTAGATACATATATAAAAATATATATTAGAATATAACTTTAAAACTCACAAGTTAATGCTAATTAATATTTGCAATATTTGGCTAAAAACCAATTCCGTTATGGTTTTTTGTTAGTTTTCGGTATTTGTTATTTAACCGCTTCGCTTAGTGTTTAATACGACGCTTGCGACATGCTACGTAAACCGTTTGTTGCTGCCAAAAAACGCTCGCGCCAAAAACAAACACACGCACGCACAGCACAAACCGTAGCAGCTAACGACTCCGACACTGAGAACGACAGCGACAGCGACAACGTCTTTCGAGTGACCCACTGAAACTGAAAGCACACGCTTAACAATAATACGCAGCACGCGAAAGTTTCTCAAAGCTTCGAAGCTTTCATGCTATTTTATTGCCGACGCTACTGTTGTCATTGTGTTGTTGCTGTGGTTGCTTTTAAGCAACTTTGCGAATTGCACTGAATATAACTATATTTTAACTTGCATTTTAAATATTTTAATATATTTCCAATTGCTCAACACTATGGGCACATAGTTACATTGAACAACAACTTGCATATTTTAATATCTTTCATTTAATATTTTGGCCAATATACGGTTTTCATTGCAAGACACAACACAAAACACACACACATGCATCGATCAGCTGATTGCATTGGCAAAAATAAAAGGTGGCAACGGTGGCATATTTGACAATAATATTTAACTCTTTTTAGAAAAGTTGTTAAATATCAACATTGTTTTTATTAAATAAATATTGAAGCTAGAACTTAGAAACTTTCTCAGATGTTTTGTTATATTTTTTCGGTTTTTTAAAATTTTTTTTTTAATATCTTACTAGTTATTTTATTTCTTCACCACGCAAAGGCTGACGTGCCCCAAACCAAATTTTAAAATGAACTTTATTATTTTAAAAACTTTATAATTTTCTTGGTTATTTGAATTGCACTTAAAATATTATTATTGAAATATTTAAATTTTTTAAAAATATTCAACAAAATTACAAAAAAACACACACAAAAAGTTGCAAATGTTTGGCAACCTTGGCCCAACTTTAGCAAAATAAGGTGGCAGCCCCTTGGTTGGGCTCCAAATTTGAAAATTTTCAGAGTGATTATTTACTGTCGATAGTTTGTTCGATGCTTTATTTTTAAACATCGAAAAAATGGCTCAACACAACTTGCATATCTTTTATTTAATATTTTGGCCAATTTTTTTTTTGGCTCATATTTTGTTTGTTTTTGGCCGTGATTTTGGCCAATAAATACAGTTTTCATCAATCAGCTGGTTGAGCACACTGGCGTTGCCACCTGGCCGTTTGTTAATAAGCTGGCAGCGTCACTTTTAACAGCTGTTCAATTTGCACAGTGGCTTATGTTTAATATGTAAATTAAATTATTTGAATGCATGAAAAATAAATCCATGCAATCTACAATATTTATGCCTTGTTAAAAAATCATACGACAGTTTAAAAATTGACAGAAATTTCAATTAAATTAAGTCCATTTCATAAATTGCGACTGAGTTCACAGTTTTTATACACACATTTTTGATACTAATTAATGAAAAGAAATTGCAAATTGGGCTTCGAAAAAGGAAAGTATATTAATGTTATTTTGTTTAAAAGTTTATTTTGATTGATTTTAAGCTTTTCAGTATTTGGCAACACTAAACTTATATTGGCAGCACTTATTTCACAAGTGAGGCGCCATTGCAATTTAAATCAACTCAAAAAGTCTGGCAACTCAATAACTTTCGTATCAAATAAATTAATTAATAAAGGATGATAAAATGCTTCGGAAATGGGTTTTACAATTGGCTGGGCGACATAATTCTAGACTTGCTACGTCATAGGCGAAAAGGTAAGTGTTGCTGTTTTAGTTGGACATATGTATGATAAATGAAATGAGAATAATTGCAGCAACACTTCGGAGACGCATCGTCCCGTTGAAGGCGCCATATTTAAATGGTAAGTATTCTCCTTGTCCTTGCCCTTGACAGGTGGTGCAGCACCACTTGGATAATTTGCATACAAGTTGCACGCGTGGCGGGCAACATATAAAATGCGGAACAGAATTAACAGTTATGCGAGCACAGCAGCAGTAGCAGCAGAAGCAGCTCCCATCTAAATGAGGCTCTTACACGCAGACGCCTGACCTTGTCACGTTTTATTACAACAGCCAACAAAATCAGCATATAAACATGCAAAGTGTTTAGGAGGCGTTTGCCATTTGCCTTAAACTTGTAGTTAACAGGCCCAATGCAATGCAAACAAACAAAGCAAATCAAAATTTCAACAACACGCAACAAAGCCCGAAAATATTGTTAATATCAGCAGGCGTTAAAATCTCGTTGCCGCGTTGTCTGCTCAAAACAAACAGCAACTGGGTACACTGGGCATATGGGTACAGGCACAGATACATTTGTACCAAAACAGGTAACATTTTCATACGTTCATGTGTACATAATGTACCGTACGATGGATCACTTTATTTCAAAGTGGTACATGCTTTGTGGTACAACTGAATTTTTAATTTTTATTTTAAGCTTATTATTTGTAATTATTGCTATAAACTTTACCTATTCATTTTGCCCTCGAATTCAGATAATTAAGTAAAGAATTAAAGTAAATATTAAAGCTGGATGTATCCAAAACATCAGCGATTTAATAGGTTCGAAAAGACAAGTGATGTTGATTGTTCCTGTGTAGTTTCCACTTTTCCTTTCCCAACAAATTTAAACGTTTGATTACAGGCTGCTTTTACTTCTAGTGATCCTGCAACTGCGGTTGTCACTTAATGCCCCAACAACACCTCTACATCAGCCTGGCGTCTTCGTCATGTGGCAGACACTCCAAAGGCAAACATACACGGCAACACATATGGCGTCGTAAATGTGGCTAAGAGCAAACACAAACATACAAAAACAACAACTAAGGCAGCAGCATCTCACCAAACAGCCCAACACATCTTCATAATTACGAGTATAATCAACATCTTCATACTCATCATCATCATCATCAACTACAACAGTCACACTCAACGTAGCGTGTGTGTGCATCAACAGCAACAGCAACAACTACAGCAACAACTACAGCAATAACAACAACAGTGACTGCGACGTCGACTTCGACGCCGCGACGCGACGTTTGACAGCAACATCGAGAGCTGCTGGTGGCAAGCAATTCGCAGATTTTACGTTTCAGTTTCGTGCAAAACGTGGAAGCGGCTGGTCAGCTGAAAGCACCAAGAAAAACTAAAAGGAAAACCCACTCAAGAAAACTCACTAAAGGCGGCTAGAAGAATTGCATTAAAATAAAAAAAAAAAAATTAATCAACTGGTAAAAAAAAACGCGAATGTCAGCCACAAATTTAAATTAATAACTCTCAATTTATTTAAAAATTTGAACAACAAAGAGGCGAATAGGCAAAGCAGCTAAAAATTTGCATATTGCAATTGTTAAATGCAGTCAACAGATTCCGGCTAAGCGCGGCCTAGTGTATTTGGCAACAAACCGGATATTCTAGATCTCCAGATTGCCGTTGTCATCGTCAATAGACTTAACTGAAACTGAAACAAAAAGCCAGTCGAAAGAGTTGTAAATCAAAAAGCGGTACAATTGTCCATAAGTAAAGACAACAACAAAAAAACAAAGCGGGCAAAAAGTGACACAAATAATCGTTGTAAAAAACTCCGTTGGATTGTCTTCAATCTGTAGCAAACTGTGGCTATATACATATACACCTACCTATCTACCTATCTCTGTGGCCAGCTGAGCACCGTTGAGTGTTAAGTTTATTTCTGTTTGCGGGCAAAAAACCAAAAAAAAAGATATATAAATAAAAGTCGGCGGAAAAGCGAAGAAAAGATCGTGCACGCTAAAGTAACATATTTATTTTTAACAATTTCGCAAGCGTTCAAATTTTGCTCCAGCGAAAAAAATAATCATATGTGTATCTATATCTATGATACTGAACTGTATCGTCAGACAGTCAGACAGATAGACGCAAAAAGCGATCGTTAGGAGAACCAAACCAAACCAAAACAACAACAAAACGCGGCGGCGGCAAAAGTCGGCAGCAACAGAAGCTGTTAAAAATTAGTTGGGTGAGTAATCATTATAATACTTCCAAGTGTAAAAAAGCACAAAAATAATAAATGTTTGCTTTCTAAAATGGGTTCTAGTAATCGTATAATTAAAAAATATGAATTTTTAGCTAATTAGGCGTGCTAATTAGCTTAAATTTTCGTAACATACCAAGTTTTCAATGAAAGCTATGCATATTTAGTCAAATTGGTTCTTAAATAAACGTTTAATATTATATTTTCTCTTTTTAACAACTATAGAATTTTGAAAATTTTTCCCAACAAAATTCAGTACATTTAAACATTTTTTTTAATCTATTTTATGATTTTTTACACCTATTCCAATATATAATGATTTAAATATATCATGATTTAACTTTTCAAACATTTTTCGGGCTATATCCAGATATATAATTTTCACTCTTTTAGCAATTTAATATCCTAGTAATTTTAAATTATATTAAATTTTTGTTGAATGCTAAGTTTTCTATAAAAATAATTTAGTCAAATTGGTTCTTAATTAAATTTTTATTTATCTTTTTAACAACTATAGAATATTTAAAATTTTTCCCAGCAAATTTCAGTACATTTTGAAAATTTCTTTTAGACCTAACTATTCCAAATGTTCAAAAGTTTATTATAATAAAAACTCATATTCTTTTGATATAACTTTTCAAACATTTTTCTGGATATATCCAATATTTATTGTCATTTTTTTTGAGCAATTTAATATCCTAGTTATACCTCCCAGATTGAGGTCATTTCAGAAACTTCATTTACGCATTGAAAGTTTCTCTTGTGTCACAACTAGCACAAGGACACCGGAAATATTTGCTCTATAAATATAAAACAAAACCATAAATCTTTTTTTCCCTTTCTGCCACACACAGTGCAAGTACCCCAACAACATACCAACAACAACAAGCACATAAAAGAAAACGTTGACGCGTCGTGAGTTTTATGGTCATATTTGGTGGCATTATTTTTGATTATTATTATAGCCAGAGTGCGTTTACGATTATAATGGGCTAGAGTCGCCTTCGGGATAAAATCTCTGTTTTTTGTTTTTTGTCACAGTCACAATGTGCAATAATATTTCATGCTGCGTCATTAATTAATATGGCCACACTTATTCATAATTTGCCTTTTCCTCGCTTTGTTTTTTCCCACTGTCGTTTAATGATAAACCAAAAATTTCGGTACATTAATAATCGCCTACGGCAATTTTGGAAATTCTCAGTAAAAATATAGAAATGATGATGATAATATGACGCTGATGCTGATGTCTCTGTTGGTGCTCAACTCGTCGCCAGGGGCGCATCATATTTATAGGCATGAACATGCAACAATTTTTAACAAATCGCATAACATTGCTCTTAATTAATTAATTAATAATATAATTTATTTAGCGCTATAGGTGGGAGGTGCAACAAATTAACAAATGTTGCAAGTCTCGATATAAATTTCATTGGGCTTCCATTTGATTCAAATGTTGCCCCAATCCCGTATCAAAGTTCAAAAGTCTGTATTCATAATTAAGCAATAATTCTCTTTCATTTAAAAGTTATTTTATAATGCTCTATATAAATCAGGGCCAACGATCTGGCTGCCTGTTGAGGTGTGTGCTGCTGCTGCTGCTGGCACAAGTCCCACGGGGACAGTTTCATAATCCGATAGGAAATTTTCAGCAATAAAGAAAAATAAAAAGAAATATAACCAAAATTGAGCAATGAATTAATTGTGGAGATCTGTGACAAGTGGCTGCGTTTTTTCGCTTCTGTACGGTATATAATGATAGTCAATTTGTTATCTATGTGAAAAGTGTTAAATTGAATATATTCAGGTATTTCTTTGGTTTTAATCTGGATTTTTGTAGTTTTTGCGTTAAGGTTTCCATGCATGACTTTATGATTTTTATTCCATTTTGCAGCTCTTAGAGATTGATTAGAAAATTCTTTACAAGTTAAAGGGGTTTCATGATTTTTAAAAAATTAAAGTCATTTTTAAAGATTATATCTTCACCACAAAATTTAAGTCTGCAATTTGGTTTTAATTTTATATTTTGGTTGGCTTTCTAATCTTGTGCAATTTTGGCAAACTTTTGTTTGGCATGTTTAAATGAATTGGGTACCTGACGTTGTTTTTTACGCTTTAATTGCAATACTTTTGTTATTATTTATCCTCTTAATTTTTATGGTGTTTTCCCATTCACAAAAAAACACCAATAAAATACGAAAAGAGTGCGAGCCACCGGAAGATTAAGCAACATTCAACAATTTGCTTGCCAACAGGCCAACGACGACCCCAATTTCCATTTCAATTTTTCCATTTTGGCAGCAGCCGTCCAAGGTGAATGCGGGGCAAGAGATGAGGCGGGGGAGAGGGATCTTCAACATCTGACTGACTGACGTTGGTTCTTCCTACTCTCTCAGAATATACATATATCTACGCATATAAGTAAATCTGAGTATAGACGGCATTTTGTTTGCTGTTGCGCTAATTTACAGGCCGAGTGATTGTCTACAATAATTTTGAAAAATTGTTCTGAAAACTTTGCACTTTGCTGCCTCCAACTACAATAACAATAACAAATACATATGTATAAATGTTTATATATTTATAGAGATACTCAACTTAAAGTTATGTTTCCGCACTTTTAGTTGCGTTTTTAAGCTCGTAGATAAATAATTTTGACTGACAGCAGCCGTTCATAAAATGAATAGGAATTAATGTGTGTCAGAATGTATGTGCAGAATGTATCTACATATGTGTGTAACATAATTTTGACAACAACCATTCCAAATAAATGAACGTTTAATGCTACCTTACAATAATAAAGTTTAAAATAAGATTCTTTTGTTTTCGTTTCGTTTTAATAGCAAAAACAAAAATATTTTGCCAAGTTTTACAAATTTTAATTATTATATGTAAAACATACACATTAATATATTTTATTTGTTTGCTCAGTTGTAAATATGACTAATAAGAGCTCTGGCAGACTGTCTGGAGACCTAGCTGTTGCCCTCTCTACAGTTGATTGATTTCATTGTTGTTTTTTCCACAGAATCGATATTAATATTTATATGGCTTTTTTAAATATTTCTTCTTTGTTTTGAATATCTTTGTAAAATTCCATTTAATTAATGCATTTCCATTTGTCGAAGTACATTATTTTTGTAATTTTTAAAATTCCTTCTTTGCTTTTAACATGATGACTTCAAGTCTTAAGTGCGCCATCTGAAAGTTGCTTTGAGCCATAGGGAAAAACCTTCATTAGCTGCAAGTTCAAACAAAACAGCTGGTAATCCATTATCCTTTGTCCAAGTTTTGTGTACGCAGCCTTGATTTGTTGACTAATCATTCAAACACACCCACACACCACACACACACACACACAGCCTCTATTTAAGCATTTTGGGGACAGCCCCAACGGCAATATTACGATTTCTTTAGTGCTCGTCGTATGGCATATTTTATTACGGGTACAAACAATTAAATGCATTCGCTATTACATGGCTGTAGCACATGCCCCAGATACGAATACGAGTATGAGTTAGGGACATGCATATATGATCCGAGTAGCAGGTAGTGCTTAAACAATAAAAGCCACTCAGGCCTATTCTATAGCTATGTTTATTGATTTTTTATACCCTGTAGAGCAATAGAAATTGGCTAAATAAGGCTGTGCATCAACCTTTTTTATCATAGTTTTTCCAAAATTATATATTTTCAACTAAAATTAATAATTTAACAATAAAACATTAAATATTTTCAAAAGATTAGTTTTTTCCCACATCTTAAAATTTTTAAAGCTTTGAAGCGATCGTCTATCAAATATGTACATATATTATAGAACTTTTATAGAGTATCACGTTCTATTCGTCAACTTTTGCATATGTGCCACATAAATGTGAGTATCTGAATGCACGATTGCCATTTGATGACTTGGACCTGGCGCTGCTGGGCAAACATTTCAATTAAATGCATCTGCATTAAGGCCAGACACAGAAAGAGACGGGGAAGGTCGAGGGGAAGGTAAACACAGTCGATAAACTCAATCCAACGTATGGACTTCTTTGTGTGCTGTCATCAAATTGAATCAGAAATGCGTTTATTATTATTAATAAAATTATTATTGTATCTTAATAGAAACTTACAATATATGTATTATTATGTACTCAGTAATATTGCTCTGCTCTGTTTTGCTGTTGGTTCCATTGTTGTCTACCCTTTGGCACACAAGTCAATTTTCCACTGCAGACGCTGAGGCCAATAAAGTTCGTATCAGTTTTCCTAGGGTTGAGTTCGTGCCTTGACTTTTTCTAGTGCTTATTTTTATTTCTTTTACTTACATTTGTCTAAAGACTTTACTATAATTTACATTACATTACATTTTTTAAATTTTCATAAAGGAAAAAAAAATTTTTAAAAATTATGATGAATGATTAATTAAATATATTTTTTTTTAAATCTTATGACACGCTCCCATCTCTAGTCTCTGTCGTCTTTTGTGCGCGTTTGTCAACTTGATATAGGGCCATAAAACACTTGTTGATTGCTGCCATTGGTTCTCGTTTCCGTTCTTCCTCTTTACTTTCTCTCTGCCTTTTCTTATTGTCCCGCGGCAATTTCATTTTGCTTTCAATTTACACGCACGACCAGAGCTGTCAGTTTGAAATTCACAAAAGACGCTCCCCATTCCAACGTTTGGTTAATTAAACGACCATGCAAAGTGCCCCAAACATAGCACCAAAGCTCGGCAGACAATGCCATAGTGTCGCTTATACCCTTTACTCAAACGGAAGTGATGAAAATGCACTTCAATTGCACTTGAAAACCATTGATATAAGAGAGATTTAATGGATGTTTTAGAGATGTTGTTATCTTCTTTAAGAAAAGGAAATAAGTAAAATCTAAATGAAGATAAAGAAGTATATGTATACTATTAAAACAGTTTTGAATGCAAACTATTAAGTGTTAATAATAAAGACAGTTATGTAACAGAGTTGTCCTATTCTGTAATGCCAGGGTTACTACTGAAAAGAAAGCAGTGTTGAAAGTGCACTGATAGGTCTAAAAGACAGTGACAATTTGGAAGAAGAAGTTCACGAGTAAGATGACAAATGAAAAGTCTTTAGTCATAGGTCATTGAGTGCAGACATAAGACAGTCGAAATACAAAGAACTTATCTGAACAATAAAACTAGGGACTTGCTGTGCTACCAGTAAGTGGTGAATAATAAATAATCCTGCTGCTTCTCCGCACATAATAACATTTTAATATTAAGAGATGATTAGAAATTTCGTAAAATTAAAAGTTGTTAGAAAATACTTTAAGATACTTTGCCTGTTCCTTTCTAACTATATGTTTCACTGTTAAACGAATCCATAAACTTATTATACCCTGATAAAAAAAAACGTGTATCAAAAATATCTTAAATATATTTTCTATAGTAAGACAACTTTTAGAGAGAAAAAAAAATTCATAGATTAGGGATTTAACAATAAATATTTTTGGTTCTTAACTTAAGATTTTAAAATTAAATTTAGTTTTATTTAAAAATTAAGATTTTTAGTCTAAAATATGTTTTGAAAATCGTATTTTGCTTCGTGGAGTGTACATTTTGTAGAGGAACTTTAGAATAGCTCTTCTGCATTACAGATAACTCAAAGGAAATGTACATTTCTTTCAGTAAAAAAAAAAAGATCCTATGAAATAGATATTTATAGCATTGCCATCTTCAGGCATTGTGCTGTCGTCAGATGGCGCCACCACAAAAATAGAGTGCATATTCGTATTTATAGAGCAATCGTTTATTCGCTTACACTGCACACTTACTGTCAAATGCCAGCTAACCAATGTCTGTCAATCTGTCTTTTTTCAGGAACAACAACAACAACTTTAATAGTAGCAACAACAAGGGTAGCAGTGGCAGCGGCAGTGACAACAATTGCAACAATGTCGACAGCAACTTGCGCACGATTCTGCACGCCGTTGACGGGCGGCAACAAGACGACGTCAGTAACGTCGAAAGGCGGCTCCACATCAAAATTGACGGCAGGAACCGGAAGTGGCATGACGTCATCGTCAGGGCTGCAGCAACACAAGAAGAAACAGATTCCAACAACAAATGCAACAAATGCCACAAATGACATGAGCACAGAGGCAACATTCACATTCAAATTGGGCCGTGCCTCAGTTGGCGGCAATGTCAATGGCGGCAGTCACAGTGTCGCCTCAAGTGAGTCATCAGATCCCTTGGAATCCGATTATAGTGAGGAAACTGAAGAAGAAGAACAACAGCAGCAGGAGCAGCAGAAACAACAACAACAGAAGAAACAACCACAATCCAAACACATCAGTGTCTGCAGTCGCAGCAGCAGCAGCGCAACAACAACATCTGTGGACAACGATGGGGATGATGTGGACGAGGAGGAGGACGGGGAAGATGGTGATGGTCATGATACGGATGAAGTGACCAACAACGATGATTCCGACGAGAGCGAACAGGACGATGGCAATGAAACAGATGACGAGGAGACTGACGATGATTCCGAGGAGAGCAGCAGCGTTCAAACCGCAAAGGGTGTTCGCAAATATATCCTAGACGATTACCAGATCATCAAAACAGTCGGTGAGTACTCAAACACCATATGCTTAAACATTTACCACATTTACCCCCTGGCGACCTTCAACCTGACAACATTATTTCTGATCGCGGACCTTCAACTTGAGTTATCGTTTTGTTTTTAGTGCGATTCACATTTACACACGTGTTATATTCCTGTTTATTTGCGTTTTCGGCATGTTTATCAATTGGAGCTATCAAAACAAATCTGTTCCTAGGTCAGTCTCTGCTTATGACAAAGCATAAGCAATCGAAAAAGACGGGGGCATTACCACAAGTGAAATTGATATTTTCCGAATGTAAACTCATGAAGTACATCGAATTTGCTAGAGATTTTTCTATTTCTGTAAAACGATGAGATTTTAGGTCAAATGGGTTGAAGATGATAGAATTTTAGATCATATGAATTAATTTAGTACAGGTTTACTTAATGATTACTTAATTCAAATAGTTTGACATTATATCAAGAAGCTGAAAATTACCAAACATTTGTTGATATGTATACTTAATTTAGATAATTTACCTAAAATACTAGAAATCAGGGATTAAAACCCTAACCGAAACCGTAACATTTAACCGGTAAAAACCGATTGAAATTTGAAACCGTAACCGAAACCGTAACCGAAAAAAAAAATTTTCATCTGACCGAAACCTTAAAACCGAAACTCTGTAAACCGAAATAACCGTTTAGTAACCGTTTCATTTATGAGGGTTAATTTCGGTTTTTCATACATCTTAAAATACATTTTTAATTACAATTTTTATAATAAAAATTGAAAAAAAGTTTTATTTTTAATTGATATTTTAAAAATGGCAAATAAGAGTTATGGTTTAACTTTAAAATACAATTTTAAAAGCACGTTTTATTATTAATTTTTGTTATACCAAATTTAAAAAAACAAGTTATGTACATATAATTTAAAACGAAAAACTTTGAACTGTTTTTATTTATTCCGACTCATAAGTCTAGTTTGCGATCTCTAATATTTTGTTATTAGTTTTGTATTTTATTTTTGATTTTATTTTTTTTATTTTTAATTTTGATTTATATGAAAAATATATTTTTACAAAGAATTTTTTTTTTTTTTGTGAACCGAAACCATACCGGTATTTTAAAACCGAAACATACGAAAACCGGTTCACCGTTACGAAACCTTTATTCAAAGATTTTGCATAACCTATAACCGAAAACCTAAATCCGAACATAACCGAAACCGTAACTGAAACCGATATTCGTTTCGGTTTTAATCCCTGCTAGAAATTATGTGTAAATAGCTTCTTTTCGTATAAATTTTTTTTAGAAATAACGTAAATAAGATACTTAATTTTAGTAAATGTTCATTAATATATTTACCAAATTAAGATTAATTAATTGTGATGCTAGAAATAAACTATAAATACTTTCGTTTAGAATGAAAAGCTTTTAGAATTTAATTAAATTAAGATAAATGAATATAAGAATGCATTTTAGATTAATAAATAAATACAAGACTGAATTTTATATTTATAAATGAAAAGAAAGTTAGCTCCCTATACAATGGATTGCATTCATGAATTTTGGATCTTTTATAAAAGATATTTTATCAAATATAAACGCAGTTAAACGATCAACTGGCCACACTTGCCAAAACTTTGTGGGTAAATATTTATGTTTGGAAACCATAATGCCTTTTTTGAAAACAACCATTAAAATGTGTGCTAAATTTAGAACACGTTTTTTTGTGAATTAAATAACAAAGAGAAAAAATAAATACTTGAAGCACGTCAAAATAATGGAAAACCCATAAAAAATACTTAAGTGCTGGACAGTAATTGCCACTGGCTACGTAGGCTCTCATTCATGATCCAAAAAGACGTTCTAAATTTAGAACTGTGTATATACGATATACCCATACGTATGTGTATTAAATCGATGCTAAAACTAAATTAAACGCTTTGTGAAAATACGCAAGCAGCTTCATAAAACAATGAGAACAATTATCTTGGACGTCTGCGGTGCGAACGACTCATAATAATAATCATAAGACGAGCACGGTACGCTGCTCATCGCCTTCAATTTGCGTAATCAATAAGAATTTATTTGCGAATAAAAACAATTAAAACTAATAGAAACCATAGCAAAGCGAAAACCGACTGAACAAAGCAAATTAAAGTGTTAAAAAATGCATAAAAAATTAGGTAATAAATATTTGAAATTAAATTCAAGATGCGAATTCGAAAAGTAAACTTTAGAACATGGCAAGAAATGTATAACATAAAGCGGTAGATAAAACTATTGAGGTAATTAAATGTTCAATAAAGGTATTATCAAAAGAAGTTGAAACTGAATAAAAAAAGTCAATCCAAATAAGTTGGAGCATACTTCTTAGAGCATATTCTAATAAACAGTCCGCTGTTAACCATCCCTATTTTGCATTATAACTCGTCAATGGAATGCCAAACAGCGCTGAGTTGTGTTTTCAACAATGTTAAACAATTTTGATTATAAAATCTACGAAAATTACTTTGGATATCTTTTAGTACAGTTTTCCCGTACACAATTCTGGCTCTATTCTGTCATTACCTAATCAAAATTACTGAACTGAGCAATCTAGATGAAGAAGCCTCAGCTGTTTTTCCGGTGCAAATACATTCGGAAAATACCTCAATCATCAACTGGTAGCCCACGGCGTATGAGTAATCCCTCTTTTCCGCCCCAACACCTTGCCACACAACGGATGAGTAATCTTGCATTAATTTCAAACAATTGCCAGACAACACAATATCACACATAATCCCCATTACTATTAAGAAGAAGAAAATCAGAAGTATTCGAAAAAAGTAAATAAACTCGAACGGATACCCGATTCCCAGCTACGCAATTAATGACGCTGAGTCACGCGTCTATTAGGGGCAAGTGGCATGTGGCAATAGGGAAAACCTGTGTAAGGAGATGCCACTGTGGCAACCTGAACATAAAATAAATATGTCCAGTCATAGAGAGAGCGAAGAGTAAATTGTAACTATATTCGAATTTTTGCTAGAGATTCTTTATAAATATTTTAAGTTCATGTTTGTTTAAAATTTCATTGATTAGCTGAACTGAATGCAGCAAAACCCCAAGCCAAGTTACCCACCACCCCAAACACTTGAACCACCCAAATTTCCACCCACATCTAGGAAAAAGCAAACCACAGAACATGGCCCGATCGATGGCCGTTGATGCCTTTACGACTCTATTGTGAAATGTGCTGCAGGTGATAAAATGGTGGCGGTAATTTTTCCGGAAATTTCGATAGAATTGTTTTCCGAATTTTGATAAACATTTCTTCTACTCTATCTCTTTGTCTGTTGCCTTCTAAATAACAAATATGTTTTTTGTTTATACACCTTTGCGACGCGTGACTTTTGGTGAATCTCGGGAAAAGACTTTTAAAAAAACAATGCCATAAAATAGGCTAATAAAAATGCCATATCAATTGATAACACAAGATTTTAATTGAGCTACAAAAATAAATAAGTGAGAGGCAATGTTTTAAAGAGCACTAAATGATTTAAAAGGGGTATCATTACGTTTGATAAATATGAGAGTTAATTGTTAACATTTTACAACACATTGATAAAATGATCTTAAAAACTCAGAGCAGTATATTGAACGGTCTCGAATACCCAACTCAAAGCATCTACACAATCTAAAAGAGATTTATTTTTTCATAGCTAGAGATAAAAGTGCACACTTTAGGTATAACACCCTGATAAAATATGATCGAAATGTTCTAAAATTATAAAAATCGTACTAAATCATTGAAAATTGCAGTATTACTATTAACACAATCTAACACGTGATTTGCATTTTATTCATCTGTAATATTGCATAACAGACAATTGATTTTAATATGAATAAATCTTTTACATGTACTAATTCATCTAAAACCTGGACAAAATCACTCAAAATATCATTAACTAAATGTTTGGAGAAATCAAATACCTGACCTAAATGCTCTAAAACTATTATAGCTGAGACTACAATAGCTCTTATGTGAACTTTATGATCTAAAACCTAATCTAAATACTACTAAATCAGTGAAATTCTCAAATTATCATCAATGTCAGACCTAACAGACATGCTGTAAAGAAATACATTTAACTGCTCTACTTTTGAGCCTTGGGCCGCCTTCTAGAAAGACAACTTGACAAACAGCATGCGGAAATCTTTGACAATGTGTTCGAATCATCGTATGCTGTAGCATTTTAACAGCTAATATATTTAATTGACAAATATATAATATGCGCTGTATCTCGGTGCGGATCAGAGATCTTGAATGCAAAAGCGCAAAGACCTTGCCAAACAAGCGAACAATTGAATGACCAAAACAAATTGAACCAAAACATTAAATGAAGAACAGAGAAACGCAATCCTTTTACTGCTCGTGGCTCAATGATTGATAGATGTGTGCGAGATAAATATTTACGCACAGTTCTGGGAAATACAATTCATTTTCGGGGCATAAAAGTGTCCAAATGCTAAGAAACAACAATAAAGGCAGCAGCTCGAACAACAAAATTGGTAAATAAGATTGGTTGAAGAAAGTTCGTTGGGGGCCCTTGAAATTAAATCTTTTTGACGCTTTTAGCATAAATGGATTCTGCAATAATAGAAACCAATCAAATATCAAGCGGCTACACATGTTATTATTTTAAAGACATCAAGAAGAAGCAAAATTCAGAAGAAACAGAAGAAGAAGCAAAAGCGGCAACCGTGTGTCGTCGTTGTGTCTGCAAAATATATTTCATAGTTCAATTTTATTTCGAGATCAACTCGACTTTTTTTCTATATTTATTTATATTGCTTTTTAGTTTTTTTTTACTTTTTTTTAATATTTTCTTTGTGGTGTGTTAAGTGCGGCCGTTTTTTTTATATGTGTGTTCGATATACCTATATACTCTATAATATAATAATATTATTGGCTACAAATAAAAAAAAATATAAAGAAAAGAAGACAAAATCATTCAACGAGAAATTAATGATCGTATGGAAAATTTAAGCGTCTCGCGATCTGTGTAAGTTTTGAGCCAGAAATCTGAAATCAGAAATCAGAAAATTTGAAATCAGAAAAGAAAGACGGAAAAATAGAAGAAAATGAGGAAAATTTGCTTTTCATTTCAACAAAATCGAGAAAATGTATAAGCCAATTTTATAGAAATTATTATTTGGCAAATTGCCTAAAATTTGGCCACACCAAATTGGCTGTCCCAACAGAGGCGTCTGTCTCGGGGAGGAAGAGACAAAAGGGAGGGAGTTCGGATCGCGGAGGGGATGTGGCTGATTTGCATGCTTGTCTCGTCGCTTTTTTCCCAAACACTAAATGAGCATATTAAAATTGCGTTATAAACATTTTCCGTGCTTCTTGTGGTTTGTTGCTGATGTTTTTGTTGTTGTTCTAATTATTAATAAAAATGACCTAAAAATGCATTTTGCATATGACACAAATGGACAACAAATCAAAAGCAGATTGACCACCCACGCGACAATATCCTGTAAATTATTTAACTAAAATTATCGTTTCAATCTAAAGTATTATAGGGTATTTTATAGTCGTCGAAATATAAATTTCTTCATACTGTATTCGAAATTTGATTTATGTTGTTTTCTCTGTTGAAGCTGATGTGTAAATTGCAGTTCGGGGCGGGTTGTAAAATCTTGTCAAACCCATTGAAATTGTGTGAGCCGTGCGGTCAATTGCCATATTACACGATAGCTTCGTTTCATTGGATGATGATGATGATAAACATATGTTTCCACATGTCATAAAGTCTACAAATTATGAGCCAAATGACATCGATGTTCATGCTTCGAATAAGTATTCTATAATTTTAGTTCAGTGGGTCTGTTTGTCACAATATTTTTGTCCTTAAACTAGGTCCAATTTTCAGTTTTTAAGTAGGTAAAATAATTATGACAACCCCAAAAAAATACAATAAATTCACTTTGTTTCTGAATTATAATAGTATATCTTTGTGTATTTTAGTAAAATAAATAACTTTCTTCAATTAAAGAGTTCTCTTGAGATCTTTACTTTATAGCTTAAGAATTACATATATCATTTCGAAAAGAATAAGGGCAAGAGTTTTTTGGACTCAATTATACAACTGGAATACGCAGTATAAACTTTATATCTGTAAGTTAATTACGAAAGCACAAAGATCTCAAGAGAGATTCGTCTGTTGATCATTCTTATGGAGCTTCAGCTTTTATTATTGTTATCATTTTGTTTATGGGATTTAAAACAAACTTTTTATTTGGAACTGCATAAAACGCAATTAACTTTATTTAGCCAGCGGCAGAAGCAGCTGCCAAAACTGTGCGAATTGTGCCAAGTTTATATGCATATGCATATGCATATTTATATGGCTGGCACAACGCGTCGTTTATTTTCATTTACATTACGCGATTTACAAAAACTTTTTACAGTACAGTCCGAGTATTTTGACTTTTGGCACACATAATTTATGGGAATCTGCAACCGAGCTGCAACTGCCAATAAAACTGCACAAAGAATTGCATTGCATTTCGCTAAAGCAAATAAACAGCATCAATCAGCGTCTGGGGCGTCTCAGAGACAGATGCAACTAGCCATGATCCTGGGTCTCTTTAATGCGACCTGGAAGAGGGAATAGAGATGAAGGCTGGGACTGCGACTGGGACTGAGACTGTTACCGGGAACTGAACCTGTTCAGGGCCAGTTGCAGCACCTGAAACTGTCACATCATTAAATAGAAAGTTGCTCCATGTATGATGTAAAGTTTTTGCAATGCCCTGTAAATATTATTAAAAGAAAAAGGGTACGACAAATTGCTACACTCATTTTTAAACTATGATTTTGTTAACTAGCTGGTATATTGTAGAGTAGAGAAGTCTCGGCAAAAAAGCATTTACACCTTTAAGTCAAAAGAAATAGAAATCAAGAAACAGTAATTTGGGAAACGATAATTTGATTTCAATCATAAAAATTATGAGAAAGCGATTTATCGAAATTAACCTGATTTTATATAATAACCATTTAGAAAAGTTACTAAAAAATCTATAGTTATCAAAATGTACAACAACTACAAATCATTTTATAAACTTAAATAACAAATCAATACATTAAACCAGCGGTGGGCACGCAGTGGCTCCGGGAGCAGCGGCTGCTCCCAAATTAAGTAGACTCTAATAGGGTTGTTGTTGTTGATGTTGTTGTAGTGCTCCCGAATTCTAAATTTTTTAATAGATTTATATTTGATAGCTTATTTACATAGTTTAATATTTTTCTCATATAGTGGGTATCTCTAAGTCTATAACAAGTGCAACTAAAGTTTTCCTTCATGTTTGGTTTCGTTTTGTTTGCGCCTCGCACATCTTTGAGTGCAACTTTTACGAGTACGCAGGAGTTGTTAACTGGTTTTCACTCGGATCTCTTCTCTTAGCCGTCTTTAATTGCTGCTGTCGGCTGCTTTTGGCCGTCTGCATCTGAGTTGAAGTCAAAGTCTGAGTCTGTGTCTGGCGTTTGCGTTTGCGCCGTTTAACGCGTCGCTTTTGTTTGCCGTCTGCTCCAAAGCTGTCACAATTTCACTTGGCCAAGACGCCTGTCTAGCAGACAGACGCACCGAGATGGACGTTAGGAAAATGACGCGACGGTTTTGGTTTAAACAACACTAAAAGCACTTTCCAATTTCGCTAGACTAACACAGGTGCAAATAAATTGCTTTTACAAGCAAGAAAATTCAATGGAAATGCGTATAGACATTTATCGATGGACTGTTTTGTGTAATAAAAAAAAAACAGCTTTGAAAGCAGCTAAAATGTTCAAACTGCAACACATTCAATGCTGCGCATTTTAAAAAAATGTTGGAGAAGGTTCGGTGGAATTAACTATAGAGTAAGAATTCCATTGTGATTAGCACTCAGGTTTAAATTAAAAAAAAACCTTTGAAATCTTTTAAAGACGCCAGTTTAAGATTAAGATTTTATTATGACTTTAACACTTTTTTAAAATCATGCTTAAATTATATTATGATTTGTAAATATATCTATTATCTATGATTTCTCTTGAAACAATATAAATTAAATTTAACAATTTAGTAAGCTTATTGAATTGATTTTTTTGGTAGCTCGTTATTTTATTTCTGAATTATTAATATTATTAATATAATTTATCGGCATCAACAGATTTTTCTACCCTTTCTTGGATGACTCTGTTGATAATCATAGACCCAAAAACACTGTTGAAGTTGGTAGCAAGTGTAATTAACGCAGCTTGCTCTGCACTTAAGATGGCAATTCCTATATCGAGGATCTTTACAGTACATTTGCTGCGCTAGAGTCCATTCCACGCCAACAACAAGTAAAGCAAACAGGCTCACAATTATATTAGGTGTCCACATGGCAGCGGTAAAAACTTGGTAGTGATGACTGAAAACTGATGAGCTAAATCCAAACCGTGAACTCAACCAACTGAAAATAATCATATGCACTAATTGCATTCGATTCGATCACGTATGCAATTGATCCGCTAAATCAAACAAAATGCCATTTATGTTAGCAAATTTTATATTTTTTCAGCAATGAGTGTTGAAAAGTCAGTAAGAAGAAAGTACTCAGATGTAGTCTAATATCTTTATGGAGACAGAATTAACTCTTTCGATTTAATTATTAATAAATATTAAGCTAGAGATGTATTTTTGTTTTCGGCATTAGTGCATTTTTATTGAATTGGAATTATATCACTCAACTATTAGCAACTACTTCAGATATTTAAAGAAAACATGTTTTCAGCAGGTGTAGTTTTTGTCCATGATCATATAAGGGCCAAATGCTTCTAAATAGACACATCTATAAACTGCACTTTAAGTTTTTAAGATATCTCTTCCTAAAAACTTAAAAAAATCTCCTAAACACGAAAATTAGTCAAGCCATAATTTATATAGCGAATTGAAAAATCATTTATTATTTATTAAAGTTGGCAACCCAAAAACACTGCTTCAGTTGGTAACAAGTGTAGCTTATGCAGCTTGGCCTGCAATAACGCTCACAGTTCTCATATTCGGGATTAAGACAGGCCATATTATACTGAGCTAATGTCCAGTCCACGTCAATGACAATTGAAAGAAACAGAATAAGAATAATGTGAGGCCTCCACATGGCAGCAGAATCAACTTGATAGTGATTGGATGAATCCTATCCATGAAGCCAACACAATAATTGCATTCGATTCAATTTCATAAGCAATTGATCCGCTTTATCAAAGCAGAGCCATTTATTTCTGCTGCCAACTTTAGCACATTTTATTTATTATATTCTTTTAACACACTATCGATTGTTATTTTCAACTCTATTTAAGATATGTAATTTATTGAAATATTTGCCGTAAAGGGTATTACAACGTCGGCTGATCTCGACTCCAGCTTTTCCGACTTGTATTCCGCCAATCTTAAGTCAATATATTTTTCTCTATTATCTAATATTTTTTGGTGTGTGCTTCGACTCTTTCATTGACTGCGATATTTAAAAAAAATTGCTGGAATTCTCAAAATTTCTCCATTTCAAGAAGTACAGGCATGTCCATATGTATATGTTCGCTTTGCACACCTTTTGCTGCTATTGTTTCTTCTGAAAGAATGTTAACAATTTGTTTGTGAGGTTTGTTAGCCATTTGCCGCTTGGCTACACACTTTTGTTTTTGCTGTTACTTCTACACAAAAAATACTTTCGATTCGTGTTGGGGCTCTCCCCCGACGTCCCCACCTTGATTCACAGCCCCTCTTTCATCGGTACGTTTTGTGTTTTGATAATAAATTTTGGAAGAAAGAAAAATAATAATAAAAATATTTAAAAGCATTTTTAGGTATGTGGGAGGAGTATGCAGATAAGTAGTAATATCCGTTTGATTTATTTCTCTTTCGATCTTTCGCATCTTTTCGATTATTTATTTATTATTTGCTAATTTTAAATGCCAGAGCCATGCAAAAAGCCAATCTGTTGAAAATTTCACATATTTTATTAGCTGCTTTATGAGTGTTTATATTTGCATAATTCTAAATTTTTGGGTGATTTTTACTACAGACTTCTGTTTGTAATCATTCATTTGTTTACAAACAATTTAAAAATGAATGAAGAATGTAAATATTAATTATCAATTGAAATGACAAATAAATATACACGTATTTAAGAATGTGCGTTACATATGGATTATTTTTAAAATTTATATAATTTTACGTTTAAAATTTAAAGAACAATATATTTTTAAAAACTTCTGATAAATAGGTATAGAATTCTTTGTTCTTTGTGTCCTTTAAAAAATAGTCTCAATCAATTTTATTGTAAATTTGTTTTATTGTTTCGTCAACTTAATTGGAGAGTACAAATGAAACAAATCTTGAAGCTTTCTTTAATATCTCTCGCCCACTTCTTTCTTTCGTTTTTCCGTCCTCACTCTCCCTTTCTGTCTATGATTGTAAAAGTTCTGTAATATCTCAGCTGAGTCATTTCACTGCGTAATCAAAATAGAAATTGCAATGCAAATCATTAATTATAATGTCTGGTCATTAGATCGAAATAAGTAGTTTGGAGGCGATTTGTTTGATTTGCACGTGTAATGAGACGACAGGTGCCAACATGTGGGGCAGCTGGAATAAACGCCCCCAAAGTAGGACGCCTACCCGTTGTAAGGCATTTATTTAGCTTTCTTCGCTGTGGACGCACGTGTCGAGTCATCTCTATATGTACTTATTGTTGTTATTGGCAACTTTTGGGCGGTTCAATAATCTCTCACTTTTGCTTTATTACAATAAAAATCATGGCTAATGATTGTGGCCCAAATGAAAAGTCGAAAACGTGATGAAAAACTAAAAACATGCAATAAGAGCATCCGAGTGAAAAGTTTCCTTCCCAATTGTTTTAGAGCCATAAAGATGTGCGATGCGATGCGGCAAATAATCGTACGAGAGTAGTTGGCTTTGATTTATAAGACAAATCAATTTGTAAGCAGTTTTGTTATGGTAAACGCCAAACAAATGGCCAAAAGCACGATAGCAACAACAAGAAAAAACGCTATGAAAAGTGACGCACAGTGGGATCACATGAGTTTCAACGTGGCTAAAATACTTGCAATAAAAATAAACATTGTACTGCTAATAAACAAGCCAATTTATCTACATTAATTTGGCAATTGAATTTTTAATTATTAAATTCAGTTGTTGATCCCACTGTGCGATTTCGAAACGAACTTTTTACCGCCCGCTTTGACTTTCGTTTTGGCTTCAAGCAGTTGTCGGTAATCCGAGCAACTCACACGTTCCAACTGACTGGTTCTCCCTCTCTTTCTTTCTGTCATTCTCCCTCTCTTTCTGCCTTTGTCTGCTAGCCGTTAGCCCAATTACAAATTCAAGGTTGAGAAAATCTTATGGGTGTCGGCTTACACACAGCCAACTAACCTCAAAACGTGTTCAAAAGTGAAAAAACAAATCTAACGTGTAATTATGCATGTTTAGCTCTCCTACGTCCGGGGAGGGGCATTTCGGGACTACCCACCTTTTTTTACCGCCCACGTTTAGCCAACTGCCAATCACTCAATTGGGGCGTGCTGGGGACACCCGAGATATTTGCGGTTAAAAGTAAAAATAATCTGATCGTACGGTTCCGATATGATACAAGTTTCTGTAATCATTTAATCATTATTATATTCTATCTCACTCATTTTTTTTGGCTGTCTCTTTCATTTACAGGCACTGGCACCTTTGGACGTGTTTGCCTTTGTCGCGATCGCATTTCCGAAAAATACTGTGCCATGAAGATTTTGGCCATGACTGAAGTCATCCGCCTCAAGCAGATTGAACATGTCAAGAATGAGCGAAACATATTGCGAGAAATCCGACATCCATTTGTGATCAGTCTGTAAGTACTCTATAAATCATTATTCATTTATATAAATACAAAAAGAGAAAAAAAAGCTGATAAAATTTTTCTTCAAAGAAGATTTGAATTAAATAATTTGATTAATATACAGTTGAACTTCCCTAACTCGAATCACCATTATCCACGAAAAAAGTTCGAGTTAGGGAGACTTCGAGTTAGGGAAGTAGAATTGTATGAAATTTGCCTAGTATTGCCACTCGATTTTGTTCGAGTTAGAGAGACTTCGAGTTAGGGAAGTTCGAGTTAGGGAAGTTCGACTGTATTAATATTTTTTAGAATGGATTAGTCTTAAATAAAAGTGCCGCATAAATCTTATTTTTTCAAAATAAGACTTTATATACACATTATTAAATTATTATTTCTTTAAGAATTATTTAAAATAATTAATATAAAATGTCATTAAAATAATTATTTCCTTAAGAACTATTTAAGGCCCTATTCTCCTTCAGCTTGCTGTTTTTGGACCTTTTTTGAAAAAATTCTCATTTGAAAACGCAAAAAGATATTTGAATTTTGTTTTTTTTATTGAATTAGTAATGAATGAAAGAAAATAAAAAATGCCTCGACACGAGGGGTGTTTAAAAAGTAATGAGACTTCAAAGTTGGGGTTTGAAAAAAAAGGTGTCGTCACGGCGGCCACGATTCCGGGTCTCCGGAGCGTCGGAAATGAAAAAAAAAAACGGGGTTATAATCAGTATAGATGTAATTCTGGCCCGTAGTAAAATAAAAATTTTTCGATTTTTTTTGACAAAATGGCGGGTACTTGAAATTGACAAATCGATTTGGACCCATTTTTTTATAGTTTTGTGTAAAAAAAAAATAGTAAAAAAAATCGCAACATTTTTATTTTACTACGGGCCAGAATGGTGACAATTCTACGTCGATTAAACTTTGTTTCATCCAAATCGGTTCAGTAGAACTGGCGGAATCGTGGCCGCCAGCTCGAAAAACGTGGTTTCGAGATAAACGCGTTCAAAGTTTTGACTCCACGTGCATTAACATTAACATTGCTGGACAATAAAGGCCATAACTCCTAAAGTACTTCGAATTTCAAAAAACCCTTTTAGGGTTATATTCTTAAATGTCCAAGCTATAAAAAAATTCCAAACAAAAAAAGTCGAAAAAAATTTTTTGCTGAAAGAGAATAGGGCCTTAAATTAATTAAAAGATATTGGCATTATAATTATTAAGTTTTTATTTCTTAAAGAATTAATTAGAATAATTAATAGAAATTCTCATTATAAATCAGATAATCCATTCCCCAACTCCCTGTTCTTTTACTCTACAGGGAATGGTCTACAAAGGATGAATCTAATCTCTATATGATCTTTGATTATGTTTGCGGCGGTGAGCTGTTCACATATCTGCGCAATGCAGGCAAATTTACTAGTCAAACTTGTAAGTTAACTTTAATAATTTAGTAATTTAAAGCACAATCTAATCTAATACTCCCTTTTAGCCAACTTCTATGCGGCTGAAATAGTCAGTGCTTTGGAATATCTACACTCACTCCAAATTGTCTATAGGGATCTAAAGCCTGAAAATTTGTTAATAAATCGCGATGGACATTTGAAGATTACCGATTTCGGTTTTGCCAAAAAGCTGCGCGATCGCACCTGGACATTATGCGGCACACCTGAGTATATAGCACCTGAGATAATCCAGTCAAAAGGACACAACAAAGCCGTCGATTGGTGGGCTTTGGGTAAGAATATATTAAAGGTATACAATTTGGTAAATTATTAATATTAAAATCCTAATTTGCAGGCGTTCTCATATATGAAATGCTTGTGGGCTATCCGCCTTTCTATGACGAACAGCCTTTTGGAATCTATGAGAAGATTTTGAGTGGAAAAATCGAATGGGAACGTCACATGGATCCCATAGCTAAAGACTTGATCAAAAAGTTGCTGGTGAATGATAGAACCAAGCGACTGGGCAATATGAAGGTGAGTTTACTATTAATTTAAGTAGTTAAAAGAAGGATTGAAAATCATATCTACAGAGAGGATTATATATTTATCCTTCGAATGCAGATTAGATCATTAACATTAAATGAGGTTAGATAGAGAATGGTTTATAAACGAAATCTTTTACTATAATACAGTCGAACTTCCCTAACTCGAATCACCATTATCCAGGAAAAAAGTTCGAGTTAGGGAGACTTCGAGTTAGGGAATTTTTTTTGTTTAGTGTTTTAAATGAAACTACAAACGCATTCAATCATAAATACATTTAAAATTTGAAATTTTTTTTTGTTATTTTCAACAAAAAAAGATTCCAGTTTGTTCAAGACCTGTTAATATGTATTCACAAAAATTGGTTTCTTCGTTCCATTGCTGTATCCAGAAGAAGTTCCCAATTCAAATGTCATCATAATTAATATTTCATTTTTTAATATAATGAAAAATGTTTGGCTGAGATGCCACATTTTTCAGCAACTTCAATTTATTTGGTCTAATTTAAAATTCCTTAACTACTAATAAGTTTGAATATTTCTTTAAACATTTTTAAACATTTTGTACACTGATGCGCTGACAAAGAAGTACATACATTTCGAACATGTTTCCAATAGTAATTTCAGAAGCCTAAATATCTGATGATGCAATATTCTATCATATTGCATCACCATATGTTAATGTACATCAATATTACATATCCAAACGAGTCGGTAACAAAAGCATATAACAGAAACGAAAAAAAAATTCGAGCTTTATTGAAGATTTTCCCGAAAAATTCGACTTAGAGAAGCACTGGTCAATATTTTTGTTCGAGTTACGGAGAAATTCGACTTATGGAAGTTCGAGTTAGGGAAGGCTTTTTGTATGAAATTTGCTCAGTAAACGCTATTGCCACTCGATTTTGTTCGAGTTAGAGAAAATTCGAGTTAGGGAAGTTCGAGTTAGGGAAGTTCGACTGTATTTCACAATATTTTTACTGGCAAATAAACCTAATTTTTGAAAATTTAAATTATAAATAACATGTCATTATTGTCACTTTGTACTTAGCATCAAATTATCTGCTTAATTTACTTATTATTTTCCAACATATATTATTTCTTCAAGAATTTTTTTTCTATTTTAATTGCCATAATTCCTGCCCTTTCCTTTTCCTTCTCGCCCTTTTATTGCATATGTAGCACCTGTTAAATTTTGTGAAGTGTGTATTTAATTTGGCAGCTTTTTATGGCAATCACGATTATAAAACATATTTATAGACAATTGTTTACACTTGTCATAACCGTATCGAAATCTTTTTTTGGGCATTAAAAATTGCATATATCAAAAATTAATTGTAGAATCCCACGTCCATTTCGGAATTCTGGCGTAGATCTCAGTGCATATGGCCACTGTCAGTTTCACTGGCGACAATAAATGCAAAAAAAATTTTTCAATATAGAAAAGAATATGAAAAGCAAAAATAAACAAGCTGCTGATAGAGTGGACACGATTGGAAGATACCCTGTAGTCAAATTACAGGAAGATTTTAGCTGAGCTGTGTTAAACAGCCTTTTGTTTATTAAGCGTATTGAGGTTACCTATATAATTTATTATTCCCGCCTGCTAAATTTAATGGTTAGAGGGTATATATATTTTTAATAGCTTGTCGCGCGTTTTTGCAACACGAGCCAACAAATGCAGAATTATTTAAGTTAATTTTTCATTTCATCTTTCTAATATACTCGCAGAACGGCGCCGATGACGTTAAAAGGCATCGCTGGTTTAAGCACTTGAATTGGAATGACGTCTACAATAAGAAGCTAAAGGTAAGAATCAAAGCAAAACTCCTTGTAAACTCTTTAATTCTAGTCGTATCTATCGTACGTCAGTCGAGCATTTCATTTAACGTATTGATTTTGGATACAATGTATTTTTATACTTGGACGCCATTAAAAGCAAATAAACAAATCAATTTTAGAAATTAGCAATGCTGTTAATTAATGACCGCAGCGATTAATTCTATTTTTGTGGGCGTGGAACATAAATCTTTACACGCTCCAAAGGCGTTAATAGTTCTCACCCCCTTTGGGCCTCCTCTTTTCACAATTATTTTACGATAGTTTCTAGTTGTGTATCTAATCGATCTATCTTGAAATCTTTTTGTTGCAGCCACCAATAATGCCTGATGTGCATCACGATGGGGATACGAAAAATTTTGATGATTATCCCGAAAAGGATTGGAAACCCGCCAAGGCAGTAGACCAAAGAGATTTGCAGTTGTTTAATGATTTCTAAAAGGAACTTTACAATAAAATTTAAATAAATATGTATATTTATACATACATACATATATGAAATTTGTACGATTTGCTGAGGCAAATACATTAATTATTCATTATTTATACTGGCAATTAGTGTTAAAAGTGCTGTGCAAAAACACAAAAGCAATGATATCTATGGTACATACATGTATTCATACATATGTAATTTATGCCTAATATACGATTCTATTTATAATAAGCTTAAGTTTATGCCCATAATGTTATGTCTAGCGTGAGACGTTTATAATTATTATCATTATTATTATTTTTATTATTATCATAATTATGTTTAATTGTTTAATGTTCAAGTGCTGGCTACAAATGCGAGCACATCACACATACAACAAAATTAATTATTGTTAAACAACCCAAATACCGAAACAACAACAACAACAACCAACCAACCATAAAGAAAATTAACGTAAAACGTTGAATAAAGTGATAGAAACTCAATACACGTGTGCGTATATATCTTATATCTTAACTTATCGTTTATATGTATACAAACATATACATATATTTTGTATATATCTATACTCTGTTTCTCGTTTGTGTTCTATTGTTCTGGCGGGATTAGTCGGTCCAAAATGTGTCAGTTAATGGCCACGATCCTCTGTGCTGATGGCCGTTTGTTTTATGTGATCTGCTCTTGTCAGATCTTGTCTTTTTTTTTGCTGGCTTTTTATACTATACACATTCACCCATAATATAGAATTTTTATTATTTTCTTTTATCTAATATTTATGGTCAATTCTTGTACCCTGCATCAAGATTATAAAAAGGGAATACTGCAGAATCAGTGATATCATGTTTAATCAAATTTTGATTATTTAACATTAATTTATTTTATCTCTGCTTTAATTATATATTTTGTATTTTGTTTAAAAGGTGATTTCAAATGCTGCAACTCAAGAATTGTTGGCAAATTCGGCGAAATAAAATAAAGTTTTCTCGTCCGCCATTTTTCTTCTACTTAAACTAAAAAGTGGGAATGATGAGCGAGCGAGCATTTGTCACCTCTCTCTCTCTCTCTCTCTCCTCCTCTCTCACATTGTCATTGTCACAAAAAACAATAGATGGCGCCACAACTGCGCGCCTGATCCAAGTGATAAAAGTGGTCCGCAAAAACGCAAAAACGGGCCAAATTCTTCTGAAATTTTTGAGAACAATTTTTCCGGCCGAAAAAATCTACTTTTTTGTTTTTTGAGCTAGAAAATTGAAAAAAATACCAGGACATTTTGTTGAATTTTTCTCGAGTTTCCGATATCTTTTGATTCTCAATTTTATTTTTATTTCTCAATTTTGTTTTGGCTTTTTTTTCAGTTTCGACACCAAACTAATGTTAAAATAAAGTTAATTAATTTACCGAATTTTGCATTTTGTTTTTTTTTTTAAATTGTTTTTATTTAATTTTTAATTGATTTTTTAAAATTCCATTTCAAATTTGCGCGCCCAAAAATGTGAAATGTTATTAAATTCAATAGTATTGCATACTTTTCGGCATCCGTAAAATTATGTTGCACGCCATGCCACTAGAAGGCGCCACTACATTTGATGGCGAGTGTAAAGCAAATTGCATTGCATACTTTTACGCGCAAGCCGTAAAGTCCACGTTTTGCGCGCTAAATTTGAAATGGAAAAACGTGAAATTTTTAAAAATTCATTTAAAAAAGCTGAGAGTTAATTTAAAAAAAACAACAAAATCCAAAATTAGGTAAAATAATTAACTTTATTTAGAAATTGGTTTTGGTGGCAAAATTGAGAAAAAACCCCAAAAACATTGAGAAATAACAGGAAATTTGAGAAACGAAAAATGTCAATAAATCGAGAAAAATTCTGTATGTCTCTGACACAAATTTCAGAGCTAGAGCTCAAAAAACAAAAAAGTTCACTATTTTTGCCATGTCAAATTGGATTGCGGAGAATTTGACATTGCACACCCATTTTACTGTCAAAAGTTGCTACGAACCAAAAAACGCTAGAGGGCGCTTTCCTGCACACTGCTATTGGCTAGAAAAACTGCTTAACAGAAAAACTGCTTAACAGAAAAACTGCTTAACAGAAAAACTGGACTTAACATTGTGTGTGTGAGTTCCCATGTTCTTCTTCTTCTTCTGTACGATCGAAAAATGTGCGCGGGACGAGAGAAAATTTGAAATGAAAGTTGGCAATTTCTAAAATCAATTAAAAATTGAATAAAAACAATTTGAAAAAAACAACAAAATCCAAAATTTTGTAAATAATTATAGTTCAATCTGAAATTGGTTTGGTGCCTTAAACACTGCATTGAAACACCCTGTAAACAACCCCCATAAATGTTATTGATAAGACGCACACCACCTTGCGGACAGCCCCTTAGCCACGCTGCAACACCACTTACGACCACAACTACAACTACAACCACAACCACTGACGCAAAAGCACTACACAAAGCAAAGGCAAATTAAATGTCAATGCGAAGAGCAAATACTCACACTCTCTCTCGCGCTCTCCCGCTCTCGCTCTCCTTCGGTCAGTTTACGCTCATCGCATGCTCAGGACGTGAAGGAAACTTGCAGCTACGACTGTATACAGAGGGTCCACACAGTGAGCGCCACTCAGTTAGTCGACGACGTTCGCCTTTGTCGTGTGTGCGTCACTTGCCAAACGGACGAGAAAACGTAACGGCGCTTATAGCAGCATACAACGGTAACGCGAATGAGCAGCAAAATATAATAAGCAAGAAAGTGTTGCCACTCTCAAAGTATTACTTCTCTCTGTGCGTGTGTGTGTGTGTGCGCGTATATGTGTATGTGGAAAAAATAATAAGTAAAATGTTTATGCAAATGCTGCGAGAATTATGCGCCAATTGCGTAAATGCATACAAATTGCAAACCTAATTATATAATAATCATTAAACGAGTTTAGAGAAACAACATTTTGGCAAGTGTCGTGTTTCCGTGTGTGTGTGTGCGTGTGTAGTGTGGCTGCCAAAAGTAGGCAATACAAAGCACCGTTAGTGTAGATGTATGCGTATTTGTGTCTGTGTGCGTGAGTGTGAGTGGCGTGTTTTATTTATTGGTCAGTTGCATTGTGTGGGTGCAACAACGGCAACATTCACCCGGAAGTGATTTGTATAAAGCAAAAGTCGCTGAAATTTCACACCGCACCACAAAAACAAGAAACACCCCCCACCCCGCACACCTTCAGCTCTTCAGCTATCCCGCTCTCTACACGGCAAAGAGGCAAAGGAGGCGAGCGGAAATTGTTGCCACTTGGGTAAGTAGCAATGTGTACTACTACATCTGCTTCTTCTTCTGTCACTTCCTCTTCCTCTTAGACGACTTCTACTACTATTTTTGTTGTTGTTGTCTGTCTTATAGATTTTTGTATATATCGATTTTACAGCCAGTCAAAATTACGTGCAACAATACAAAAAAAAAAATTAAATAAAACATGGCACGTTATGTGCTCAAGCATTCATGCAACGTTTCAGTGTGCTTGGGGTAGGTGAAAGGGGGGGAGAGGGGGCTGCACACGTACCAACCGCAGCCACAGAAATTCGCAGCGAGTTAAAAACACACACACATACACACACACACATTTAACAGTATTTATAGACCGTTTTTGTTGGTACGAAACGAAGTTCAACGCCTGAATTTAATATGGCGGATGTGGCTTTGAAGTTTTACTACCAAAAAACTCAACTAAAAACCGTCACTTTGAAAATCATTGCGTTGCCTCAGACACTTGATACTTGAACAATTAATCAAGTTGCACCTGTGTCTTTATAAAATTGCTTTTTTAACAGCAACTCAAGTTGTGCATCTTAACTCAAATTCAAGAAAACTCTCTGGCAAAGTGACGTCATTGTTTTGCCCATTGACAATTCTGTGATATTCCAATAATGTTCTCATTGACAACCCCCGAGGAAAGTTTTGCTCATTCAGCTCGTTTTCTCTGTTGCTGTTTGTTGGTTTGTTGCAATTGTATTCTAGCCATTTGTTTGTCCTTCAATTGAAAGTCTTTATCAGGCTTGTTCTGCATTCCAACTTTGAATCAATTCCATTGAATTATGCATAGCCTACTTTGGCCAGCTTAAAGTATACTATATCCAGTTGATTTGAATTCTTTTGCAAGTGGAATTTAGCCCTGCTTTCTTTCGTATTGTTTTCAGTTCAACGAAATGTTAAGATATTCCAAGAATTTTCACTAAGCTTCATCAACTATGCAGTGCCACTAGAATTTCACTCTCAAAGCTGTTTCTAGTTACAGTTGCAAGTCAAGTTCACTGAAATGTGTTATGAATTAAAGTGAGTTTGCAAATATTGCTCTTCTAATGTGACATGAAAATGAGAACTTTTGTTATTACTTATTTTATTATTATTATTTTTGCGATCCTAATCTTTTACAGTTCAAAGTAGGGCTGCTTTCTATTTGAAGTTTTGTAGCCTTATCTTCATTTATAAGTCATGCGAAAATTCAGAAATGTATCAAGCATATGTTTCAAGTCTAGGTTTAACATAAATCCTCTAGATCTGTCACCCCTACTTAAGATTTTGTGTAGTTTTTAAATTAAATTTGACATTGCTCTCCGCATCAAAGTTGTCGATAACCTTTTTTTCTTCAAAATGCATTGGCTTAGCTTCTCGTATCTCTCTTCATCTTGAGAAGAGACAGGGGAAACCCTTGTCAAACTGTAGTCTGTAGTGGCAAAACAATTAAGGTGTCGACGTCAGCAAAACGATAAGCCCGGGGTCCTTTTGACGTCTTTTGCCCAATCGGAGAATGTCGCGTCTCATAAAAAATGCAGCACATAACTAAAAGAAATATGAACAGTTTCTAACTGCCGTCATGACCAACACTACAAGACTCTAGTTCTCCTTCTCGTTGTTCAATATTTACAAGCTGACTGCAGACCAGAACAAGGACGAGGACGAGGACAAGAGTGGAGAAATACGGTAATGCCGAGCTGAATAAAATATGCGACAATCAGGAGACGAAGGCGGCGTTGTCGTCTTCATCCAGCGACTGCAGCAGACACGTAGACGCCTTAATGACCCAGGGGATTACCGGTAGACTTTGTGCTGTTGTTGTTGTTGTGTTGCAGCAAGGACTCAACTCCTTTCCCCCCCTTTCAGCCATCACATAACGGGCGTTGATAACTGTCGAGTTTTTGGCAGCTGGAAATTTTGTCATTGTCTATCTCATCCAATTAGTTTAATAAACAACAAAATGTTGCAATTAAAAGGCAATAAGCGGCAACTATTTGACTAATAAGTATAGAAGGGTTGGCCAAACCAACAGAGGTGTGAGGGGAGGGGAGCGGGCTCTGATAATGGGCAACGGGACTGCCGGGCGGGCAGGTTGAGCAGTGAGTGGGGCACATGGTTTTACAAATGTCAAAAGCAACCCCCCAACACGGAGCGCGCTGTCAAACAACAACCACCCATTGGGCGTGTGCACTAAAACAGAGCGAATTCTCTCTCCTCTCTTTTTCCCTCTCTCTGTTATAGTCTCTCTTTCTCTCTTCAACCCTTGCGCCTGCGTGGACTTTTGTCAACTTGTGCGTTTGGCACCCGCGTGGCTTTGTCAACAGTTTTGTGTGCGCTTCCGTTTTGTCCTTTTCCCCTTTTCCCCCCTTTGCTCTTCACCGTTTTAGCCGTTTTTGCTCTCTGCGTTTTTAAGAATGAATTGAAATGGTCGCCACATTCCCATACGTCATGTCCTTTGATTATAGCATATGCACAAGTTTTTCCATTTATTCTATTTTTTTTTTTTTATCATTTTTCATTTTTTTATTAGAGTTTTAATTTTTCATTCCATTTGTTGTTGCTTTTTTTGCGTGCAATTCTTTGGGGGAATACATCACATGCATAGAATTGCTTTCTATTCAGTCGGTTCTTGGTCTCCGTCCTGTGCCTGTGCCAGCTGTGTCCTTTTTCAATGTCTTTCCTGCCATTTGACTGCCAGGATGCCAGGCTACCAGGCAACCAGGCCTCTCGACTTTTAGCCTAGCATTGCAGTTTAGCTTAAAGTCCAATTTGGTTATGCGACCACATCAATTTTGCATATGTCCTTGTGCCTTGGAATGTCCATAGACATTCGAGTATCCGTTTACTTTTCAATATGCCACTTGGCTTCCTCTCCCAGCTTTATGTACTGTATGCACAACCTACACAAATAACTTTTGGTCTTGATAAACAAGGTCCTTAGAGGCGGTACAGCTCATAGCGATCATTTTAAATATTATTTCACATGAAATTTACATTAAATTTGAAGTAAAATATTTGCATTTTTGTAGTTATACTCTCTACCAAAACCGAAAAAATGTTCTCAGTGAAATCTGAACGCATATTCTACTTTATTATTAAATTTGCAGAAGTAAGTTTTATTAAACTTGCAGCCAATGCTCTGCAAAATTTAAGCATGTGTGTGAAAATAGCTTAGGGAAAATTGCATAGTCATGGAATTTTTCAAAAGAGCAACCAAAAAAATACAACCACCATCATAAGCAAATATTTATGTTAATAAGAATTTGTCAAAATATTCTCTAATATACAGAGAACTCGCTTATAGTTTGCTAAAAATTTATCTTGGTCAATTTTAAATACGGCGAAATTAAGGCTGAGTCAAGTCACAAAAGATTGGAAGAAATAGCCTTCTGTCAAATTTGTTAATTGAGAAGTTTTATCAGAAGGGGATTGAAATATCTCTGACATATACATAAATACTTAATATTTTCTTATAATATTTTCGCTCGTTAAATTTTGATATTTTCAGATTTGCTTACATTTTCTTTTAGGCAATAAACAAGTTTTTTAATTGTTAATAAATAAAGCGCCCTTAAGAGACTTTGGCTGGTCTTCATTTCTAGCTTTTATTATAGAAAATACATGTGTACGTGTTAATAATTTATTATTTTCATGAAAAATATATTTAATTGCACTTTGTTTGGCAGTCAAAGGAATTGGCAATTAAGTTAAAGAATATAAACGAAATTGTAATTAAGTAAATTTTATCTATTGCAAAAATGCTTTTCTGTTGAAATCGTTTTAATAATTTCCTCTATCGATAAATTTATTTCAGAATAAAATGCCCGAAAGCTATATTTAAGCTCGTGTTAAATAAAAATACAACACAAATGCAGAAATGTTGTTTTCATCATTTTCAGTTTACTTTAACTCGACTTGACCTCGAGGGGCAATGCATAAAAAATTGCAGTTATAATTGGCGTAATAATTGCCAGAGTCTCGTTCCGTGGGCGGTCAATTTACAACACAGTTGCAGTTGCAACTTTGTAAATCTCATTTGTCGGTGTCGCGTCTCCCGGTTGCAACATTTGCAACATTTTCCTTCTTGCGTTTGGCTAACATCATTAATTCTAATTGAAAAGTTTTGTTCGCTGTCTGAGTAACGACAGCCAATTAAACATATTTCCAGATGCACAGCTGCAGGAGAAAGGGGGAGAAAGGTAGGGAAACAAGGTGTTGAGGTCAATTGCATTAAACGTGAAGTGCAAAAATAAATTAAAATGCTAGCGAGCTGCGAAATGCATTCAGATATAGACAGACAAACGGACAGTGTCAAGGCAACACACACACACACACAGCATCAGCAATGGTTGTGGTAATAATAAAGGTTAAAGGCGGGGGCGGGGGGCGTGTGGTACACTATCAAAGTGGCCGACATTAACAACACACGTGTGCATACATAGTAAATGAAAACTGAATTAAGCGCGCTTGCAATTCCCTTCGTGATCCCCCTTGCTGTAACTTTTGTGCTAGCTGACTTTGACAGTGACGCCCCTGGGCCACGCCTCCCGCATGCATATACCACGTGTACCGGCCTTAATTGAATTCAAAGGCAAATATACACGAAGCGTTTCAGATGGAAAACGAGAGAAAATGGAGCTCGCTTTCCTTTGGCAAACAAATGCGGGCTCTGTTCTGTTCTGTTCTGGCCTGGCATAGAGCCCAGTTTTTGCTCACCGTCAGAACTGTTGGCCGCCCTTCCCCTCTACGCCCCTTTGGCTCAGTTGTTGGCCAGGGGCAACACACCTACGCGTATAATTGAATGCAAAAAAAAAAAAAACCAAAAAATATGCCGGGGAAAAAAAGAACTCGCTATTTTTTATGTCTGTTTGTTGTTGTTTGTTATTGTTATTATTGTTGTTGTTGTTGTTGTTGTAGCTGCTGCTGTTATTTATCTTGGTTTTCTTTGTTTTCCAACTGCGTTGTTATTTGTTGTTTTTGTTGTTTTTATTTCCATATACGCTGCGGATTATTTGTACAACTAAACTTCAATTTCGTGCTGGCCCCAGTGAATTGTGATGGAAATAGGAAATTGCGGAAAATCGAGAAATGGGGGAACAAAACTGGGCGGGTAAACGAAATGAAATGCACATTTGTGATCCACCATTTTGTATCTATTTTTACTAGTTCGCTTGATAAACAAATGTTGGCAAGTTCTTTCCATGAGATACTTTGAATTTCTAGAGCGAAAAGTTGGCATTGGCTATCTTTGAAGTTATATTTAAATGTGAAAACTGGTTTATTTGTCTTAGTTTTTTTTACATATTATATTCTATAATTCTATTTTATAACTTTTATAAGTTTAATTAAAAATAATTTGTAAGCAAAGTAGCTTTTAAAATCTTTACTTTAATAATTTTTATTGAAATCCAAATTTTCGTCGAATTTTAATTCAATCTAATTAACTTTAAATTAATTTATCATTAAATAAAGTTTCATTAGCCTCTCATTCATATTTCAAATAATAGTTCGCTGATTATAAACATTTTGTCAGAGTGTTATTAAGAAATTTAGTAAGAACAATATTAAGAACAGATTTATGTCAAAGCAAACTGATTGAGTGAATTCACTTAAGAGAAAAATCTAAATTTATGAAGTACACATATCCGAAAATGGACAAATATATAAAAATTACACCGTCTAGTTATTCTATTTAAAATATATTTTCTAATTTCTGTCTTTCATTCTTTTGTTCACTAACGAGCTAAGCTATATGCCTTGTTTGCTATAGACAAGATTTATTCTGTCAATCAAATCGAATCAATAATTCAATGGCGATGATAACAAATATGTGTTTTTGTAACAGTCCTTCTCGTATTTCCTTAAGAAGTATCATCTCAATTTCTCCCATTTGCTGCATTTAAGCCCCTCCATCCCATCATGTTTATTTGATATTGATAACTGTTGCTCTTTTTTGATTGACTTTTCTAGCCAATTCATCAGCTTTTCTCGTATTATTGAACTGTTATTTGGGCTTTTCCAGCTTGGGTATCCCTTACTATTTAGTTCGCTTTACTCATATTTCTCAACTAAGGTTCCTTCCTCTTTCTTTCAGTTGTTGCTTTCTGTTTGGGGTTTTTCTGAGAATCTGGCTCTGTGTTAATTGAATTTTTCTTTTTCGTGTTGCAGCCACGCCCATTCGAAAAATGGGGAGAACTACGATTGCGTTTTGGCATCTAATTGCGGCCCAAATCATTTCATCTTTTTAGCTTCCGGTCACGTTAGTCATTTGCCGTCACTCGACACTCGACAGTCCGTCAGTCGTCATTCGAGGGATAAGGCAAATAACATCCAAATGCTTCCGTTTGCATAATCCAAGGCGGGGAGGGGAAAATAAAAGGAAAGGGAAGGGAATTTACATGGGCAAACAAGTTGATTTTCCAGGCAAAGCCAGAAACAAGCAACAACATGGCCCAGCTGCTGTCGGCTCTTTTGGCCATATCGAGAGAAGCCAATTTAGTAGACTAACTACACGTAGTCAGTGGGGGTAGGTGGCCAGGCCAACTCGAGTGGATCCGCCTTCTGTGGCCGTGTTCAGCTTCAGCTTCATCTTCTGCTCTGCTTCTTCTCCTTTTAGCCAGTTAGCTCGGTTGCTTTTAATCGAATTTTTTGTCAGGCTGCTGGTAAAGTTGTTGCCCTCTCGAGGGTCGATAGGTCGCAAAGGGAGGAGAGGTGAGGGGTCAAAATGTTTGCACCCGTCGGTTTGCTGTTTTTGCATTTTGCGTGTTGGCTTAAGCGGTTTATTAGCCGATTTCAAACTTAACGTCCATGGTAACTAACGCTCTTAGTTTGCCATTTGTTTGGATCCCTATTTAATAATGAGATGGTTCGGCTGGCTCCACTGTGGTGCTCGTTGGTTCCACTGTGGCTTAACTTAAAACCATCAGCTGGATTATTTTGTGCTCTGCCACGTGGCTTTAGTTAACTAGTTTGTTGTTGTTGTTCTCGTTAACCATTTCGGTTGGGCTAATAACTGCAAACTGTCCTCCGCAAATTTGTTGAAAGTTTTCTCTATTTTTATTTTGAAAGTGTGAAAAAACCGAGCTTAATGCAAGTTTTATGTGATGAATAAAAGGCTTAACATAAGCATGACATAATTACTTTATGCTAATTTGTTAAAAATTCGACAATTTATGTGACTGCTCTGGAGCTTAACAACTTTTGGTTTAATTTAAATGTGCTATGCGTTGTTGTTGAAAATACGTTGAAATGGAATTTACTTATTGTATTTAAATAAGAAATAATAAGCGCTTTAAAACATTTTATGAAAAATTTGCTGTATATATTGAAAGTCTTTTGAAATATAATCATTCTTTGGTTTTGTAAAGCTGAATGGCGAAAGCATTTGTCCTATAAAGTTAATAGAGACAGTTTTAAATATAGAACTTATTAATTTTATAGCTATAATAGCAGACTTTATTCAACTTTTTGTTAAACTTACATAGTAAAAGCCGGTTAAGAATTACTAATTTATTTAATCTTAATATAATAAATGTTAAATAAAATTTCATTCAGTTCTAAAGCTACTCTGTATTTAAAGCAACACTTGACATTTAATTTTATGAGCTTAGATATTCTGAGCTGTGAATGGATATGCTTTTGACCTAATCATATTGTAATTTGACAAATTATGAAACATAAAATATGAAAACTCTATTAATCATAGGCCAATAATTCTCTGTCTTTATCTTTGATAGATATTGACTTAGATCCTCTGCAAGTCCCACAGAGCCACAGAGACTTAATATATTGTAGCTGATGCTATCATTTTATAATAAGTAGTCAGAAATTGTGCCTCAAGCTTAATAAATTGTGTATTCCTGCCACTTCAAGCCCAATTTATTGTTTATTCTTTTTACAAGTAAAATTGCTCTCATTCTCATTCTGATTCTGATTCTCATTTCATTTTTCATCGTTTGTTTTCGCTTTTGCTCACAATGTAACTGCCATGGGCACTTTTATCTTGCGTCGTACTCATAAATAATTCCCTTTTCCTAGCCTCGACTTGCACGTCTTGAATCATACGTCCCACTGTACTTGGCCCCAAGAAATACGTTTTAAATATTTAACATTTGCAATTCCCAAGAAACGGGAAACCTAGAAAGGTAGAGAAGGAGAGGGGGAGAGAGAGGGTGACAAACAAACAAAGTGCTGCTGACAAATGCATTCAAATCCAATTGTAATTGAAATCAGAAACTAAATTGGCGAATGGCAGGCAACACAGTCGGACCAACAGCTACAACAATAACGATAGCAACCACCACAACAACAACTAACATCACAACAACAACTGCAACAACAAAAACAACGCTAACAACTCGACAAAATACTAGTTAAATATTGATTTTAATTTTCCACATAATTGCAATTAGTTGATCAAATGTCAGCCGCTGCGTTGCCAATGTTGTTCAAATGTTGCTGTTGTCGTTGTTGTTGCTGTTGTCCTTGTTGCTGTCGTTGACGATGCTGTTGCTGTTGCTGCTGCTGACGTGTGTTTAATCAAAGGCAGCAGCATCAACAACCCAACAGTGTTGGCAACTACAATAACGACAATCTGGAGTGTGCCTGTTCGCTAGGTGCGAGTGGCAGTTACCCTGTAACTGCAAAAGCATCTTAAACAAGCAGTTGCTAGAGTAGGAGAGGGAAACAACTCAATTTATTCCACTTTATGTAGCATTATTAGCATAAAAAATACGTTGATTTAAATAGTAGCTTAATTTAGTTTATTTGCTAACTTTCTGGAAAGTGAAAACAAACTTAAAATAAACTTTTAGCTCCAGCTCTATCAGCTTTGTTTTGCTATTATGAAAGTAAAGCAAGTGCACTTTCTAACAATAAAATGAAATTATATTTATCAATCATAATACCTTTGCAAATTTTTTAGAAAATAATTAAATAAATAAATTAGGTCTTTAATATTTTTTAATCTGATTGGATTTTCTGGTTTTACCCCAATCCTTGCAAAAAATGTTGGATCATTAATAATTTTTAAATACGTCCAAATTCTTAAATTTAAATATAATTCATATTAATTCACTTAATTAATATAATATTAAATTGTCTATGTTCATTTGGTCAACTGCACTTAGTTGACATTAAACATATAAATATATTTCATATTTTTATAGCAATTAAAATACCTTCTTCGACTCAACTACAGGGTATATCGAGCTGAGTGAGCAGCTATCAATGCTTGTTATGAAATCCAAAGCATTACTCTCTCCACTCTCTGCGCTGTGATCCTTTCGGTAACGCCTATTTGCTGTACCTCTTTCGTTCTTGGGCCAAGTCAATTATGCTTGTATTTGTGTGCGTGTGTGTGTGTTTGTGGGTGTGCAAAGTGTGCAAGAGTGTTGGTTAGGTCTGTTATGGCACTTACGCACAATTTTCACAACACAACTCAAAAGGCATTTATTGATTGCACTTTAAAAGCCGGCTGGCTCTGTTGGCAGCTGCCAGGGCAACAAACCAAAACACTCATACGCCACGTTGGCCCAGCATATCTTCGACAAGCAGCCGTGTTCAGTCCTGTGCCTGGCACACATTTCCTCGTTCTGTGTTGTGCGTTTATTGACTGCCGCTTTTCGTTTTCCAATTTTTTTTTATTTTTTTTTTAAATTGAGTTTTTCTGCCATTTGCCCAGCCACGGCATTGCACACTTTACCTCTGCTCACATTTTGTGTTTGCCCCGCAGCCACTTAGTTCAACTTTTCTCTCCTTTGTTTGCCTTATGTTTTTTTCCCTTACGCTTTTTTCGAAAGCCAATTTTGTGCCCAACTTCAGGGCACATGTAAATTTGTGTAGCATACTTTTTTGGGGGCGCAAACAGAACGGAAAAATCAAAGTAACTTGCGCTTTTCTCAGATAGCAATTGTACCTCCCTCGTGCTATCTAGGCTTGAAGTTCATGCCCCAAGGGTAATGCCATCCCTGAGTTGCCTAATGAAGAGGACTTGACAATAAGCAGGAGAACTCAAAAGTGTTGTAATAAATATGCAGGAAACTTTCCAGATAGCTTCTTAATTATTTTTGATGTACAATATCAAAATCTCAAGTTGTGGTCTCTCATATGCATATGCAAATGTCAATTAACCATCCAGACAGCTAAAGTTTGTTGTTGTCAGAATAACCAACAAAGTTTCACTTCAATTATGCATAACCTGACACAATGCTGATTGAAATTATTAATCAAAGTTGTGCAATGAATCTCGATATTGAATGTGCTTATGGCAGCTTAACAGTCAATTCACTGGGCAATTAATGCTCTTAAAATATGAAATTTATCAACAAACTATAAATCAATTAAAAAAATATTTTTGGATGTTCAATGCAACATACTAAATAAAAATATTGACAGGTAGTAATTATCAAAGTTATTATTTGAAAATCAATATTAAGATATAGGATAGACATAGAATTTTTTACTTATTAAAAAAAAAGGATAATTTTTATTTTCAATTATTTAACAATGTTTTTTTTTTTAGATTTTCGAGATTTTTTTAGCTAAATTAATATATAAGGCAAAATTTATAATGTAACTTAAATTAAGTCGCTTATAAGCTTTTAAATCTTTTATTATTCTTGAATAACTTTAATAACCATAATATTGTATTTAAGCCAAATTAGCTATTATTTTTTATGCAAAAGCTCATAAGTTTTTTGTACTGCTTAGTTAATGCCCCACTTTACTATTAATTATTATTTACCAAATTAATAAGCTCATTAGAGTTAGCTTAAAAAATAATATCTGTTCATTTCTCTGTAATTATGTTTCAACTTATATTTACTGATATTTATTTAGGATATTTTAGCATTATTTATAGCTGGTTTTTTATGTGCAGTCTTTTTGTATAGAAATCGCTCAATTATTTGGGCTGGGCTTTTATGTGCATCAATCACAAAAGTCAGCCTCCAGCCTCCTTTATTACGACAAGGACTTTACTTTTCCTTTGCTTCTTCTCTCCCTCTTTCCTCTTCGTTCGTCGCTTCTTTGTGAAATTTTTCCTTCAGACGACACACGACCCAAAAACATAAATTTCTATGGAGTCGCGAGCAAATCAACGCCAAGTGCTAAACGCTTTGCTTATGATTTTTATTGCTCTATATTATATATAAAGCATTAGTGCGAGTGTGTGTATAAGTGTGTGTATATATGTATGTGTGTGAAGGGGTCCAACGTCTTTTGGCATATTTTTAGACATTTTTGCCGCAGCGTTAAGTGCGCCGCAGCAGCGGAAATGCCAACTATGACATGAATGAGCATGAATTGTTTATGGTCTTGGCCAGCCACGCCCCTTTTCTGTAAAATGCATACATATGTTAAGCACACATGAGTGTATATATGTATGCATGTGTGTATGTATGTGAGCACCTAATTTTCTTTATATTGCCGTCGTTCTGATGAGCAACTTTTCAGTTCAGTGTAAATTCACATTTCTCGTGTCAGTTTTCCACTTTTAGCGCATTTCTCAAATTAGGTTAGCAGAGCGAAAGAGACAACTGGAGAGTGAGAAGATGGCCGGAAAAATGTTAACTGAAAGTTTTCTTATTACGCTTGGCATTGTTCTCTTGTAAACCAAGAGGCATCCTTCCTGCCATGTCCTGTTTTACATTTTCAACAGCTTTCGGCTACCAGCTGATGCTACCATTTGGCTTAAACCTCGCCCCTGTCACGCCCTGTTGGCCAGCACCCAATGCCTTACAATGTTAAACATTTTGATGCGCAGTTATTTTTCAATTTCGTGTGCGTGAGATACCCTTAACCCATGTCGACCCCACAATGCCACAACCCAATCAATCCCAACACCATCAACGTCATCAGCGCCAGAAGTTGCCCCAGTTCCAACTAGAATATCATACAAGGGCTACCTGCCAGGCTCTAAAACGAGTCCAGTTGCCTTTCTTCGCTGTTGGCCACGTTTTATTAGCCTCTTTTATGCGTTCAAGCATCGTTAGTCCTCCACAGTTTTTTAGTACGCTTCTGATGAAATTTTTAAGTCATTCTGAGCTTAATTCCTCAAGTCATTTTGAATGGGACTATTATATTACTGGCTTTGGTAAAACATCTTAACTTAATTGACTTGATAGCTTAAGTATCTGTTTATAACAGAAATACAAAATAAGGCAAAAGAACAATTGACATTGACTGTTGGTCAAATCCATTATGAATTTATTTTTAGTTGATTATTCCATCATTTCAAGTGTAGTAAAATAAGAAATTTAATTTCTTATAAGAAATTTGGATGTGAAATTTATGTTTTAAAATATAGAGTATATTAAGGTTATAAATTAAGCCATTGATTTATTTAATGTAATAGGATGTGAGGATATTCTATTTATTTAGTAAATTATTCCTTTTTATTCAGTACTAGAAAATACAGATGTTAGCATATTAAAATGAAGCAATTCGATAAAATTTGAAAACAAACAAGTGGGAAAGGCTATAATATAATCGAGCTACCGATTATGGGATATCCGTTACACATTCAAATAAATTTAAAATATTCATTATTGTATGCTTTTAGTCACTTACATTACATGAAACCATACCTGTTAAATATTTTTGTTTTAAAGTCGACCTAATGATTAAATTACGATTACTTTCGGTTTTGCCCAATTATTTAATGAAAACGATTGCAAAAAATCAAAAATAATCTAAAACTATTAAAATTATTCAAAAATAATCAGAAATAATCAAAATTAATCAAAAATAATCTTTTGATTTTAATTTGGGTTTTTTTTTTTTAATTTTTTTTTTTAGATATTTTATCGTAATCTTAAAATAATCACAAATTTTTCAACAGTGAATTTATAGTCACTACGAATTTTTCCAAAAATAATCTAATTGACTACTCATTCTATTCGAAATTTAACAGGTATGCTTGAAACCTAAATAAGCATAAATTTGAAACAAACTTGATCTGCGAGGGGTTTATATGTATGCCAAATTTGGTCTAGTTATAGATCTAACTGTCTCTTAGATCTAGGATCTCACACGGACGGACAGACGAACGGACGGACCCAAGGACATGACTAAATCGAATCGGTTGTTGATGCTGATCAAGAATATATATACTTTATAGCGTCGGAGATGCTTCCTTCTCCTTGTTAAATACATTTCAACGAATACAATACTCGTATACCCTTTTACTTATTTTTTAAGTAACGGGTGTAAAAATCTATTAAGTGTTATGAGGTTTAAAGAATTTGTTCGTTATGCTCTACTTTATTGAATTTATTTTTATATATTTTTCAGTCTTCGATTTTGTCGATAAATTCTTAGAAAATTGCACACTTTCTAGAAGCCAAAGTAATTAAATGGAAAACACTTTAAAGTCAATTGATTATTTGCAATATCAATAAACACACACAAAAACACACATAGATTCACACACATATTATCCTATCTTGTGGTAGCTTTCCGTGCATTGACTGTATGTATGTCTGTATGTGTGTGTGTTTCCTTGTGCTGCACCGAGAGATTGCCTCATAAATTTCCGAGTGAATTTTAAAGAAGACTGGGATAAGCACCAGACTGTAATGGACATTCCCAGGCAGCTGTGTGGCACAGCTTGAGGTGTTTTTAATTAGATAGAAGTCGGCGAGGCGTATGTGTATGTGCGTGTGTGTGACAAATAAGCTTGGCCGTTAATATGGCCAGTTTGTATTTATTTCAATTAAAAATTCAGCACAGTTGGCCATTCGGACTATGGGGCATAAATATTCATTGCTAATCACAGCCCACATATGAATTTATAGTCTCTGCCTTTCTAGCTATCTCTTACTCACTTTCTATTTGGTTTTTTCTTTCTCTTTACAGCTAGTGTCGTTGTTAAACACATTTATAGGCAAAGGTTAATGAATGTTGCGGGCATTTGCATGTGCAACAAATTGCGGCAAGCTGCAGCCTCAACAATTGTAATCCAACTTTGAACAAAAGTAATTAAAAGCGAAGCGAGGTTCATTTTGGGGCGCTATGCGACAACTCAATTGCTGAAACGAAGCGGAAGCGGAAGTGGAAGAGGAAGCGGCGAGACGAAGGAGGTGGCAAGGAGCTGCAGGAGTTGTGTGAATGGCCAGACGACAGCTGACGCTGCCAGCGAGAAACAGCTAACAGCTGACAAGTTGCTTACAGCCAGGACACACAGCCCCAGCCACGGCCACAAAATGCAGAAGGAGAACAATGTGACGGCAGAGAACTGCCAATTCGTTGGCCCCTATCGCCTGGAGAAGACCCTCGGCAAGGGACAGACGGGTATGTCGCAATCTTAAAATCAGCCCATCAACCAAATGTTTCAACTTTAATTCCATTTCTAGGACTTGTCAAGCTGGGCGTGCATTGTGTGATTGGCAAGAAGGTGGCCATTAAAATAATCAATCGCGAGAAACTCAGCGAATCGGTGCTAATGAAAGTAAGCAAAAACCCTTCCATTCCCCTTTTCCTCTCCCTTCAACACTCTGACTCTGACAATTACCCATTCCATCTGCCACAATCCACAGTGGCTTATGACTTTGCAAAAGTTTTGTAGCCAATTCTTTTATTGTTTTGTTGTTTGTCTTTTGGCGCTAGTCATAAAAAAATAAGATGCGACAATAAAAATGTTGTCGCTCTGTTTTCGCCTTGAAATTCGTAGACAAGACAACTTAAAGCTCTCTGCAGAGAAGGGTTCACCAAGGGGCGGGGTTTTTGCCATGTTTTGCTGCTGAAGGGTAAATCCTCGAAACTAAGTTTTTATTTTTCGCATTTATGGATTTTTAAGAACTTTTAGCATATCTATCAAAAAGTTGGTTATGGTGCAAAGTTTAGCGGGTCAACTTGTAATTAAACTTTGAGCTGCATTAAAGCGGATCTAAACCAAAATGGGGTTGACAATCGTACGAGCCAAATATAGGGGATGGAATTAGTAAACACTTTTTACATAATTTATGACCAAAATTGCAGTGAAGAGCAGTAAATTAATTTTAAAGTACTTTAAGCCAAAAGTTCAGATAAATTTTAGTTATTCAAATTTACTAATTTTAAATTTATAATTTTAAAAATAAAATATAAATTGATTTAATTATGTATTATATAAATTGAAATTAGTTATATAATAAAAAGTTAATTAGTAAAATCTAGAAATACAAAGGATATAGCTTTCTAAATAAGGATTCTTATAATACAGTCATTATTATAAATATTCTTTAATTAATGTAAATGTACATAAGTCATTTCAGTTTATATTCTCATTTCAATGCTCTTAATTAAAGCTTAATTTCACTGAAATTAAAGCTACCCCCATGGAAAGTGTTTTTTTTTATCAGATTCTGTCAAAATAGAAGCACCCAACCATAAAAACCAAGTAAATTATTGCCACAAAAATTGGTGCACTTTGTAGGACATTGAAAGGACATGCGACAAATTAGTGCGTGCGTCGACAAAGTAAACCAAAAAAAAAAAATAAAAATACAAAAGGAAAATCCCCAAAAGTAAAACTGTCGATAGATAGAGATAGAGAGAGAAAGTAAAAGAGTAAGAGGTGACAATAGGGGAGGTGACAAAAGCTCAGCGATTATTATATGCCATGTACGAGTATACTTGGTTTATATACAGACTGCAGACATACATATATGGTCATATATACATATATGGGACAATTGAGTGCAAGGTGAACGCGCTGGCCTCTATAAATAGCTTGGGGGCGATTGCGTGTCTTGGTCGGGTCAGCAGCTGGTTGCGACACGCAATGACATGTCCAGGCCAGGACATTTACATTTTGAAAACATAAACACGCTGAATGCATTGTAAATACGAGATATTATCGAAAAAGTAGGAAAAGCAACTCGGAAACAGAGAAGCAAAGTGAGCAACATTATCGATAATCACTTGCAAAACATTTTTAGGATAATTATTTAGTGTGTTTGTTTGTTAGAGAGATACGAAGGAAGGTAGTAGTAGATGCCAGGACCCATGTGTATTCTGTTTATTCTGTTTAGCAAGTGCTCAAGTCTGGCATTGTCATTGTAATTCAAGGTTGAACGGGAAATTGCCATCATGAAACTAATCGATCATCCGCACGTGCTCGGTCTGAGCGATGTGTATGAGAACAAGAAATATTTATATCTAATATTGGAGCACGTATCTGGCGGCGAGCTGTTCGATTATCTGGTTAAAAAGGGACGTCTAACGCCCAAGGAGGCTCGGAAGTTCTTCAGGCAAATCATCTCAGCACTGGATTTCTGTCATTCACACTCCATATGGTAGGCACAAGACCATAATACAAATCTATCTATAGATGCTTGCCATAAATCTCAATAACCTTTGCCGTAACCCATCTTGCAGTCATCGTGACTTGAAGCCCGAGAATTTGCTGCTGGACGAGAAGAATAACATTAAGATAGCGGACTTTGGCATGGCCTCACTGCAGCCAGCTGGCAGCATGCTGGAAACATCATGCGGTTCACCACACTACGCCTGCCCAGAGGTCATACGGGTGAGTCTACCACACTAAGTCTCAATTGAACAGATTACGTATACGCAGATAGTCTGCCAAACTAAGTTCTAATAAAACAATGCTTTAACACATTACGTATACGCAGAGATGCATTTTTAATTGCATAATCAATTGTAAGACAATCATGCAAACATATTACGTATACGCAGAGATACATTTAAGTTATGATTAAGTGATCACGCTATCATATTAGGTATGCGCAGAGCTTTATTTATAATTGCAGGACCTTCAATATTATTACTAATACGCAGAGTTGGTTTTCAAATTTAAAATGCTATTTCATTAGGTAACCGCAGAGCTTAAATTTCCATTTAAGATTTTTTAATGATATAAAGAGGCAAACTTATTATTAAAACTTTAATTACTTATAATTAAAAAAATTTAAATATTTTAATTTATTGACTTATTTTTGATAATAATTGGTCCAAATATTACTTACAATAGAACTATTTGTTGAATTAAATTAATTTAAAAAAATATATATAAGATATGGGCAAATATAAAAGAAGAAATTTTTCTGGAGGGAAACATGTTTACGTTTTAATTATCAGATAATGCAATTCTTAATATAGATAAATTGTTATGATTTGAGATGTCATCAAATTATCTCACAATAGGACGAAGCTCTGTTATAATAAATTTTAATTTTTAGCAATAATTACTAACATAATATTATTATATTTTATGATTATTTATGTTTATTATTATGTTTAAGCATAGGCAAAAACAGGGCAACTGATAGTTCATATCTTTGATTATTTGTAGAGGGTCTGCCGTTGTCAATCAGCACAAAGTTTTAAGCAGAGTTTTCGTTAGCCAGCTGACTCCTGATGCTTCAGCTCCACTTAATCCTGCAGCTCCTACCGTGTATGTGTGGCATCCAATGCAAATGTCGCCAGATATGCAAATTGCGTATCCCATGCAACGTTGTCGTTGTCGTTGTCGTTGTCATGTGCGCAAATGATTTGCCGGTGGAAACGGAGTGAGTTAAGTGAGCGATCTAACATAAAGGGAAGGTAGTTGCCATGTGGCTTGTGGCATGTCAGACGATTCCGTGTTTGGCTTTTCCCAACCAAGTTGCATGCATCATTTCACTCACGCAGCAGCAGACAGAAACTGCTGTCTGCCAAGCTGAGCTGCGTGTTATAAATTCATAAGTGGAATTTTAAAAAATATCCTTGCCTGCAGCCATAAATTCCTGGCTTGTTACGTGATCTTTCTCTCCCAAGGATAGATGTATTTTATAAATATTCAAAACTCAAAGTTCTGTCTCGCCATTCGTATTCGTACTCGTATTCGTGGTTGCAGTTGTTTTTCCTGTCTTGATTTTGCCATAATTGATGGGTAGTACCTTAAATCTCCCTCTGCACAGGCTCTGTCAGATGATAACTGGCAGCAGGATAAGAGCTGCCTAACATCACTTGTAATTGATTTGGCTTTCTTTCTCAAACCCACACCCCACACTTGGTCCAATCACTAGAGCAGGTAACCTTTAGAAACCTCCGTCAATCAATCACTTGAGTGGTCGTTAAAGAATACAAAGGTAGCATGTTTAATCGTAACAAAGTATGTGGTGAGTTCGAGTCTAGATAAGAGAAGGTTAAACTTGTAAAAAAAATAATAGTCATGCGGTAAGCCAGAAATTAGAAAGATGTTTTGTGCTGTACATTAAATTCTTTAATATTATATAAAATTAAAGCTTTTCTAAGAAATGTTGACTTAAAAAACAAAATCCGCTACAGAAAAATAGCATTTAAGCTGAATATTTTACATAAAGTTGCTGAAAGTTTTCTAAAGAAACTATAACTTGGAATTCTTGTATAAAAACGCTTATTAATATATGTTTCAAGATGTACATTAAGTTTCTAAATATTAGCTGTTCTAAGAAGTTTTGTAATTGCTGTTTTACTATTTAAATAGTTTTTGTTTGGCCCTTAATAATTCTGAAAATTCTTTTCTATTAAAATGTGAATTTATTCTACCCAATGAGGAAATGTCCTTGCCTTAAAGCTATATTAAGAATTAATTATATAATCGATAGCTCATTTTGTTTGTTGCCTTGTAAATACTTTAATTGCAATTGCTTGTATTTCAATTAAAAAGTTTATACCTGCACCAACTGTAATTGCAATGGGAATTACACATCGCTGAGTGTTGCAGCAATTATTGTGTGCAACTCGAAGTCATTGTGCCACTTAACGGCCAAGTCAATAACCGAAGGCCTGCAACGAGTGCTCGACATTTGACGGACACGTCAATGGACGTCTAAATGTGAATTGCAGCAAGTTGTCGTTGTTGTTGCTGTTGTTGTTGGGTTGAATGACTGTCTATTCCCTGCAATAGTTACTGTTAGTTTTGACATTATAGGTTTATAAATTTGTAACAAAGCAAGGCTCCAAGTGGACATTGTCTTGAGTCGAAAGGGTAGAAAAAGGTTCGACAACCCACGCGGTCAATAGCCAATTTTCTTAATCGAATTTCGCATATAGAGAAAATGAAGGAAAAAGACAATAAAACTAAATCACACACAAGTGAAGAAAACTAATAAAAATACATAATGCAAAAGGGATTTGCAGAAAAATACCCTGTAAAACCTTACAGTTAGTAGAAAGTTAGACGAGCTAGTCACAAAAACTGAAAGCTTAGTGAGTAAATTTATGTATATATAAAATTAAGAACAAGGATTTTAATTTAATGACTATAACAAAATAAATATAGCTTTAAATTCTGCAATATATCAAAATTATAACCATTTTAAAAATTGTGGGTATAAAAAATGTAACTTTGGAGATTTACCAAGGAAAAGTTACCGAAAATTCCAAAAATCTAATGAAATAAAAATAAAATAAAAGTTTTTTTTTTTAAGAAAACATATTCAGCATACATACTTTTAATTCATTAACTATTTCATAAGTTAATAAAATCTAACTACCCTGCTATAATTATATTACTGAGTATTTTGAATGTCTCAATTTCTGATTTGCTTGTTTTGTTGTTTTTGTCATTTCCTTTTGCTCGACTGGTTCTCCTTGCCCCTGTTTGCTTTGTGGGCCGCAGGGGGAGAAATACGATGGACGCAAGGCGGACGTGTGGTCATGTGGTGTCATACTGTATGCACTGCTGGTGGGTGCGTTGCCCTTCGACGACGACAATTTGCGGCAGCTGTTGGAGAAAGTCAAGCGCGGCGTCTTTCACATACCGCACTTTGTGCCGCCCGATTGCCAGAGTCTGTTGCGTGGCATGATTGAAGTGAATCCGGACAGGCGTCTAACGGTGAGTCATCCATATGGCAAATGCAACAAATCTAAACAACTACTCAATGTGCGTGCGTGTATTTGTGTGTGTATGTATGTATGCGGGTGGTTGTTTGTGGCATGCAACAACCCCCAAAAAAGAAATGTAAGGCACAGCTCTTGCCTTTGTTTGACTTTGCTTTCTTGTTTATTTATATTTTTTTTTTGGGTCAAACCGCTGCAGGACATGTTAACCTTTCTGTAATGTATGTTCTCCTTTCAGCTGGCCGAAATAAACCGCCATCCCTGGGTCACGGCCGGTGGCAAAGGTGAGCTGGAGCTGGAGCTGCCCATGATGGAGGTGGTGCAAACACATGTCATACCCACAGCCAATGCCGTGGATCCGGATGTCCTCAATGCCATTTGCTCACTGGGCTGCTTCAAGGAGAAGGAGAAACTCATACAGGAGCTGCTTAGCGCCAGGTAAGAGACAGGGAAACACTCAGCATATCACAAATATCTGGTTAGCCAGAGTATCATTAATAACCGCAAATGGGAGCTATCAGTTTAGGAACATTAAACCTAAATAAATTCGTCTGGATACATGAAAAAGTCTAGGAGATGTAATTTTTAATAGAGTATCCTAAAAACAGATTTAAATGTTGTTTTGTTATTTTTCTTTGATCTCTTATTTTTGATCCAAATAATAAATATTGCAATATTTCAAATTTTTTTTTTAATTTAATCTTATTTAAATATATTTATTATTAAATCATAGAAAAAGCTAATGTTCTTTTTCGACTTGTTAAATAAAATGACAATCAAACAAAAATACCTAAAATAATAAATACAATTAAATGCCTTTAAATTTGTTTATCATTTCGTTATTTATTTAATCAATTATTATTTCATTTATTTTAGATAAAACATATATTTGGATAAATAACAACATATAGTTTGTGCTCATAAATTATATTTTAAAAGTATAAATCGTTATGTTTCCCATTTATTACAGTCACAATACCGAAAAAGTAAGAACAGTTTAAGAACATCAAACCTAAATAAATTTGACTGGGTACATGGAAAAGTGTCAGATTTAATTTTTGATATAGTATTCTTAAAACAGATGTATATGATATTTTATTATAAATAATGTGGTTTTACCCTCTTATTTTTAACCCAAATAATAAATATTACGTAACTACATTTCAAATCTTTTTTTAATTTAATCTTATTTAAATTTATTTAAAATAATAAGGAATATTAAATGTCATTAAGTTTTTTAATATTTCATTATTTATTTACTTTATTTGATTTATTTTAGATAAAACATATTAATAAATAACAACATACAACTTGTTTCCCATTTATTTACAGTCACAATACCGAAAAAGTGATTTACTTTCTGCTGCTTGAGCGCAAGCGGCGTCGGCCGGCACTGGAGGACGATGAGGAGATAGCGCAGAAGTCCCGTAGTGAACTGGATGCAGTGGATCCGCCGAGAAAGCGACTGGACAAATGCCGCATCAATGGCACCAATGCACCCAGCTATGGACAGATCTCAGAGGGTTCACCACTCACGCCCCGACGACAGGCCTTCAAGTGAGTTGACCCTATTTGTAATTAGTATCATTCACACACTAACTGATGTATCTCTGTCCATTGATAGCTTCCGATCGTACAGTAGCACACGGAACCACCAGAGACGCTCGCCCACCACGGTGTCGTCTTCGGTGCGCAGCTCCTCATATCACAGCCCGACGCGTTGCAACTCCCCGATGAGCTCGGCCCAGCAACAGGCCAATGCCATATCGAGGCCATCCTCACCAGCGGCGGGCACACGTCACTCCACCTATGGGGATCGTGAACGTTCCGGTTCAGTGCACCATCCGTCGGTCAGCCGGACGCCGTCGCACAGTTCACAGAAGAGCATCGAGGGGGATGTGGTGGTGGTCAGGGAGCCACGTCTGGAGCGTCGCGATTCGGCACGCCAAGCGCCGGAACGAAGCGGATCCGTGCGGGATCGTGGTGAACATTGCGTGGGTCCACCTCCGGGCAGTCCGGGTGGCAATTCGGGCAGCAATTCATCAGCTGCCTCGCCGTCGGTGCATCATCGCGCCAACTCAGGTCCGACAATTGCCATTAGTATGTTCCACGATCCAGACTCGAATAGTGGTGTGTGCATGCCCCGTAGACCCTTTGTGGTATCCCTCTCACTCCACACAAACTGCCTGGCACTAATCCAATCTTGTCCTCTTGTCTCTTCCATCCAATAGTTGTGAATCCCAATGGATCGCCGATGCTGAACAATAGCAATCCTGGCATGCCCGGCTCACCTTGTAATACGCCCGGTGGGCAGCTCTGGAAAACGATGCCCGGCTCACCTTGTAATACGCCCGGTGGGCAGCTCTGGAAAACGCGACTCACAAACATCAAGAACAGCTTTCTGGGCAGTCCGCGTTTCCATCGCAGAAAAATGCAGGGTATGTCCATATGATTCACTTGATTGTGTCAATGTTTAACCCTTTGCTTTTCAGTCTCCGCCGATGAGGTGCATTTAACGCCCGAATCATCGCCAGAGTTGACCAAGCGCTCCTGGTTTGGCAACCTGATAACCACGGAGAAGGACGAGACCTTCACCATATTGGTCAAGGGCAAGCCCATTGCCACAGTCAAGGCGCATTTGATACATGCATTTCTATCCGTAAGTCTCAGAAATGATAACTGATTTAGCAAACATTAAAATTTCATCATATTTTTTCATTACACAATTAAATATTATTTTAGTCACTTTAGTTATGAGAATATCGCTAGTAGTATACTTGAATATACTTCACAGTTTGAGTGTATTAAAAACCTATATATGTACATGTTCAGAAATTGTCTTAATTTATACTGAAGTTGGACAAGGGTAACATTCGAAGAATAATACTTTTAATTCATAACTAAAAAGAGTTATAAGAGTTTTTAAATGGAAAGTTATTTCAACTGTATAAAAAACGCAAGGAGTGAGAAATTAAACTCAATCAAATGTATGGAAGATAATCACATTCCAGTTTATCTACCTAAAATTATCTAAAATCCATTCATTACTGTAAGTCTGACATCAGAAATCCTTAGCTTAAACTTTGATGGGTACTACACTCCTGCCCTAAACTATACGACACCTCGAAAATTTAAGTTTGGACCCTCGTAGGAGAAGGAGAAAGCATAATGAAATAATAAAGTATGCATAATAATAGAAGAAAGAGTTCTGCACAAAAACTGATATTCTGATCTCTGATTGCATCTCGCGCTTTCAAGTAACAGTAAAAAATGCAGAAAAGTAATATTTTGAGCTTGCCTGCAAGTGTATCAAAACTATACGACATATTTGAATTTTTTTGAAATTACTTATTATTTTATGTTAATTTTGGAATATTAATAATAGTTCTTAGTTAACAAAGCCGCCGTAAGCTTAATCTACCTCAAAAAATCTCTTAGGCATTGAATCAATTAAGTTTTTTTTGAATATTTTGGTCTAATAGAGACCTTTGCGTAAAAATTACGCTTTTGAGACTTTCAACGCTTTAAAATTGTTTGTTGTTGGCATAAATTCGTTTGGCCAAGATACTTTAAACGTTTTCGATTGGGTTTAAGTCAGGGGAGCAAGCTGATCAATCCAACACATTGACTGAGTGCTCATTAAAAAGCGCAGGGTCTCTCTGATGTTGTGGATGGATGTATTTTCTTGCATGTACATAAATTCTGTCTCTCCATTTCTTTACAAAAATGCTAAAAGTCAATCCTCCAATAACTTTTTAGAATAGCCACTGTTCATCCTTGAGCTTGTGAAGCACAGATCAAGCGATCCAGACTTATGAAATGCTCCCCAAACCATTGCGGATCCACCTACGAAATTGGGTTTGCAAAACATAAGTGGTTCCTTGGGCAGATCTCTCCAATAGTGCCGAAACCCATCCGTACCTTCCATTTTAGTTGTTTCTCATCCGGAAAAATTATCTAAATTAAAAATAATCAACAAAGCTTTATAAACAAAATAAAATTAAAATTTTATACCGAGACCCTGTTTCTCTCCACGTTATTTTACCCAAACTGAAGTCGGGTTTTTTTTTTGTGGTGGGGCTTTAAGAACGTGGCCTTTTTTAAATCTCCTCTGACAATGTTTTCAGATGATTACCGCGACCGCCAAACAGTCATCCGTACCACAGGCTTCCTGCAATATGCAGCAAGTGTGGGTCACGATTCAAATGAATTGCTCACCCCGAGTATTGTGCGATGTTTTTCGCGGGCAGACAGCTTGCGTTTTCTTCCTGAGTTATGCTGAGCACCATATTTGTCAAAATCGTTTCAAGATTTGGTGATATCACAGCGTTTACGAGCCAATTATCCCGATATTTTGCTTGCATAATAGCCAGATCATTGTAAGCTCTTATTGTCCCAAATAGGAAAAGTTTGCAATAAATTTTAAGCTGACAGGTCAAAGATGATTAGACAGACGTAAAAATTAATTTAAATACTTAATTTTGACAAGGAAAAGTTTTTTGATAAAGATTTTTAAGTTTGTGCAAGACGTAAATCTTTTTATGAGCACGTTTTTACGATGCGGGGTAAAAAAAACTGAAAGATGTACTTTATCAATTTATGCTCAAATATGAACTGGCCAAATAATTAAGTACATTCTTTTTTTTACTATAGCAGCTATTGTAAGTCAAGTCTTCATATTCAAAAAATAATTTTGGAAAGGTCATTTAAATTCCGTTTAAATGATGCAAAACTTTCCTTAACCCATTAAGTATCCATTAAAAATTTCGAATTTACGTAAATGTTTACTTTTTCAACTTTTTTCCTCGATTTAAAAAAAAAATGTTTTGATGCAGAAAAATTCTTCAAACAATTCTAAGAGTGACTGCAAAAAAATTTGTAACTTACTGACGATATTTTCAATGGATTCTTAAAGGGTTAAGGAAAGTTTTGCATCATTTAAACGAAATTTAAATGACCTTTCCAAAATTATTTTTTAAATACGAAGACTTGACTGTTATAGTAAAAAAAAGAGAGTACTTATTATTTTGGCCAGTAGTGTAGATTATATAAGTCATTCTTTATCGCAGTCTAATTGATTAAATTTAATCACAATTCCCAGATGGCCGAACTATCGCATAGTGTAGTTTCGCCCACCTCGTTCCGTGTGGAATACAAACGCAACGGCAACGGACCAGTTATGTTTCAGCGTCATGTCAAATTTCAGGTGAGTAAAGAAAGTCAATAAAAAGATGGTTTTGATACAAATACTATTCTTTCTCATCACAGGTTGACATTAGCGCCATTTGCAAACAAGGTGATATTGCGGATATGCTATTCGCTCTAACGTTTACACTGCTATCAGGTGAGCTATACCGACTATTTATACTCTGAAATATCTGCGACTAATTGTTTATCTCTTCAGGCAATATACGCCGCTTTCGACGCATTTGCGAGCACATACAGTCACAGGTGTGTTCGAAACGTTTTCCGGGTCCTAACAGTCCACCAACGGTAACCTCAGTCACCCAGGCGGTCTCCGAGAGCTCCTCATGTGGTTCCGTTTCCAGCGAACGTTTGTCCTACAAGCGGCAGGTGGTAAGTTAAAAGAGAAATAAACCTGATGGTACACGCTATAATCCTCAATGTGTTACAGATTGAAAACGATTTGGAAAATGACTCAATATTCTCATATAAATCGGGCAATGGACGTCGCGCATCGACGACGAATAACAACAATGCCAATCCCGTGGATATACCAGGCAGTCCCATCGCAGTGCGTTCAAAGTAAGTGTACCATAAATGTTATCGAATATAAATTAATACTAATCGTTTCCACAGCTCCGAGACAGCTGAGCACGAACGCAACCGCGAACTGCAGAGTGAGCGACAGGCGACAACGATGTCCGGTAGTGCAATCGCATGAGAATTATTTCTCTGATTTAGTTACATTTTTCCCAAGGATGTTTGTTTCCAATTAACACTACGAAATATTACCAAACATTTCAACTAAACGAACTCAAAACTGCAACTGAAACAGTATTTTGTCCCTCTATAAAAAAAAAACCAACAACAATAAGCTCGATAAGAAAGCAATAATAGTGGAATTTACAATAGCTTAAAATGAGAAAAACCCAAACCAAAACACTGCTTATAAACATTTTAAAATTTCAAAATCGGAAGCGGAATATGCTTAAAATCGGTTGAGGAAAACTTTTGCTAGCTGCTGCAGCTTTTCACATATTTTCTTATATTTATCTAAGTCTATATTTCTACATTATTTTTTGTGATCATTTGTTTTTAGAGTATGTTCTTTTGTATGGACATTGTTGCCGCCGCGCCTAAAAAGCTTACAAAATATGACTAAAAACACCGTGTAAAAATACCAAAAAAAAAAAAATAAAAACAAAAACAAAGAAGCTAGATGAAATACAAGAATATTTAAAAAAAAGTAACTCTGAAATAAATACGTTTCGTTTGTAGTAGTTTTTGAATACGCTCTAGCTTAAGACACAATGTTATTATAGAGTTTTTTCATAATCTAGTCTAGGCTTGATATTAGCTATGCAAATTTAATGCTACTCAAGTAAATGCCAGCAATTTGTATATTGTGTAAAAAGCAAAAATGCACTGACTAAATCATTTACCAAAAATACTGGAAAAAATATAATAGATCCCTAAAAGCTGCGCGTTGCTGTTTTTCTATGCAAGACAGATGAAAAGAGAAAACTAAACTATTTTGGTATTCACAAAACAAAACAAATAAGCAAGTACTTAAAAACACAAACTATTTTTCTTAACAACACTAAATGAACAGCGACATCTTTCAGACTTCTAGGCATGCAAACAGGACGATCATAACAGTGTTGTGTGGTACAGTAAGAACTCGGATACGAAGTGCACAGTGTATAAAGTACAGTTAAAACGAACTAAATTAATCAACTGTCAAAATTAATATGTGTTATGGAAAGTAAGATTGAATTGAAATTGTATAAATCAAGTAATTATATGGAAAAGGAAATAGTTTAAGTTGCTGAGCTGCACGAGAGCAAAGGAAAACCCAATAAAAATTTACTTGAAAATGTTCTATTTATTAAAAAAGGAGAATCATCTTATAGAGCACACGCTTGGGTTAGTTATAGCCAGCTGTCCACAAATGCACAAATCTCGATATATGTAGTACTTATAGTTATTATTATTTTCAATAATAATAATAATATTAAACAGAGTTTCGTATGGTAATCCCACAATCATTTTCCCATTTTCCAGCATACGTTGATCTAGTATATTTGCAAATTAAATATTTTCTAAACTTGTTCTACTTTCAATCATACATTATATGATATTTTGAAACTAAAAGACTTAAGAAGAAATGAACATAAAGCAAATCCAAACAAAAACCGTCCATTTATCCAGATTAAACTATAACGTAGGCAACTCAGCAACTTAAACAATTTGGGCAAGTCGAAATGATGCAGGAAAGGAAGGTAAAAACTAAAAATATTTAAAGAAATACTGAATAATACTGAATATAAGTATGTATAAAATAATACTAAATAGATGAACAACTGTAAGACAGCAATATAAAAAATGGAGAATACATTAAAAACGTGATTAGTTTAAAAAGAAAATATGCAAATATTAAACAAGTTAACGGAAAAAAATAAGATTACAAAATAAAAAAATACTAAAATGCATGAAAGACAGTAAATAAAATATTTAAATTATATTTGTATAGTTTATAAATTAAACTGACTTAAATAAGTACTCGAATGCAACAAAGAACTCATGCAATAATGTTGAAATTAAATTACTTTTTAACGTAAACTATATAATAATAATATAACACGAGTATAAATTATTTATCAATCATTCAAATCATTTAAACCAGACAGACATACATTCAAAATTAAGCTCACCGAATTGAACAAATAGCATTGCATATACATACATATATTTATTATACACATATATACAGATACATATACATATACATGCATATATCATATACATACACGTACATTACTTAACTAAATCTTTATACATACTATATTCTGTACTTATATGTACATATTATTATGCATTTACTTTCATATACAAAAATGCCCAAGTTCCCAGCATACATTCATACAAACATACAGCCATACATGCATACGTTTACTATATACATTTACTATATCCCATATACATCACATACCCACACTAACATATAAAATATATATGTATTTACAAAAGGAAAAAATCGAAATTTAACTGAAATTCGTCGTAGAAACCCAAAAATTGTTGATTTTGTATCTCGAAAAATACAAAATGTAAAAAAATAAGATCATATTTTTGACATGTCGAATGCAAAGAATATATATATGAACATACTAAACAAAATACCAGGATTGCTCTGCATACTAAAACATTGAACGCAGTCACACAACAAAAAAAATACTAAAAAATAATAAATGCTTTATAAATAAATATAAATACAATCTAATACTCAATGCTGCATAATGCCACGCCTACCTTTTACCTTATCTAAAGCCTAAACCAAAAAAAAACACTTTTTTGCGCTATCTCGAATAAATCCATGTCGAGTGTGCTCGACTGGCAGTTACCCTGCACCCAGATATGTCAATGCAGATTATTGAATAACATTCCCATTTATTATCCGAAAGCAATCAGAATTTGCCTGGGTTCAGGGTATTATGAACAACTAACTATAAAAACAAACGAAATACTTTTCATAAAAACATAATCAGCCACGAACCTACCTAACTCATTTTACAAGCTTTTTGTAACTCACAAGAATGAGAGAGAATTTTGCGTTTGAGTTTCGCTGAGAAGCTGAAATTTGATAATTTGATATGCAACGTATACATATTTCTATATATAAAGATATATTATACAAAACTGAGCAAACGCTTACTTCAATCGCGAAAGTTTACATTTATATTACAAATAAAAAAACTGAATATTTATAAAGAAAAAACCAAAAAAAAAATAAATAAATTTAGACTGTAATGTTGTGTATTGTACTGCGCTTTATATGATAATTTATTCTTTTCCAGATATCTAAAATACTTTAATTAAATATTTGTGCAAGTTTAAAATGTTTAAGTTCAATGCATTGTGCGCTTTGTTTATATATATTTAAATGAGTTGAAACTGTATTGTAAATTTAGTTTAAGCTTGGGAAAACGTGTCGAACGTGAGTGTCTGATGGGGCAGGCAGGGAGAACCATTAAAAGAAGAACAACAAACAAAAAAGAGAAAAAACCAAACACAAAATACAAAATAATACTGAATTAAAACCAAATAAGTGCATCTGTTATTAGGTTAAAAGAATTATTGATATTGTTTGCAACAAAATGTGTGAAATATATATAAAATAATTATAAAATCTAGCATAAAACAACTGAAAAACCAAAAATATTAAACAAACGTGAACATAAAGCGAACAAGAATTGTAATTGCAATTTAAAAATAAAATTATAAATATTTCAAGTAATGCATTTTTGTCATTGTGTATTTTTCTCAAAGAAAATATTCTTTCGAATTTGGTAATCCTTGTTCCACTGTACCGTGCCAATGATGCACCACACGAAAATTACGTCATTTACCGCCACATGTCACTGTAGCGTAACAACCAAACATCGGGGGAGGCATCTCGTAAAGCAATCAGCTGTTTCTGAGAGAGCGCAACGATGAGAGACATAGCGAGAGAGAATGATAGAAAGGAAGAGAGAGAGAGAGCACCAACAACCGCATGCAGTTTACGGCTATAGAGTGTTAAGCTTTAAATGTGAAGCTTTGTGAGAGGACCTGCTGTTTGGAGCTTTTAGTACGAAAAAGCTCGCAACAGTGCAAGTCCGAAAAGCAAGCGGCGCACCAGAGTTTTTCCCGTGTCGTGTGCTCGGCTGTGTGTTTTTAATACCGAAAGAAAATGCGTGCCAGCTGCGCTGCATGAAAAGGAAAACTTGGCCATTTCAGCTCAGTTCAGTTCAGTTCAGTTCGGGTCGGGTTTGCAATTCAACAGCACTGCGAAAACGGATCAAATAAAATCCAAATATTCGAACGAATAATTTACACTGAGTAAAGTAAAACACAACAATAAGCCACATCGGAGTAATATCGACTATAGAATTCTCTCACTATATAATATATGGCGTGCCATCATATATATGAGAATTGGCCAAAAGGAAAGCAACATCAACAGCACAAAACTGTAGCCAAACGGATAATGAATATGTATATTTGAAATTCTACTATATTTGAATTATAATGAAAGTGCAAAGTGATAAACGTATCATAAATTAAGTGATATTTGTGCTTTGAATTTTTAACGTGCTCTCATATTGCACTATATTTTTTTGGGCATTTTGTTGGGCTGCTTGGTTTTGTTGCCACCTTTCGGGAACTTCATGCAGCTGCCGTGAGTGTGCATTGAGTGAGTTATGTAAAGCGTGTGTTGGTGTGTGGCATGAAGTACAGCAACAACATGCAACAACAGCAGCAATGATATGCGTGTAAAACAACAATGGGCAACCAATTATGCGATTAAAATAATATTATAAAATATAAGTGAAGTTAAAAGAGTAAATAATTATTTGACAATTGCCAAAAATACAATTGGGACACACAAAAAAATTATGCAAAATTGAAAAAGAAGTTTAGAACACATAAAAATAATAAAACAAAATAAAGTACTACATATTCTTACATTTTAAAATAAAAATTCAAATAAATTAAAATTATAACAAATTGGAAATACATATATAAAATACACAAACAAATAAAATAATATAAAATAAAAATAAAAAAAAAAAAGTTTAAACAAATAAATAAATATATTTTCAATTTAACATATTTATATTGTGAATAAATTGAAGTAAGCTCATATATTTATAGCATAGCAGAAAATTATCAACTGCAATCTATATGAAACAAATCAACAATATAGACATAGACCGGAATTTCCGATAACAATCAAGCAATATATCAAGTCAAAGTCGAGAATAAAGAAGTTAGTACAAGCTCCCAAGGAAGAGGAACACTTTGAGTACTCAATTCATACACTCAATCAATATGAGTAACATTTAAACAGTGCCTCGAATACTTATTAGACAAATGACTATAAAAACGCAAAGTGGCTGTTGAGGTGGCGATAAAGGGAGGGGGTGGAGGGGGGAGTTCTTCCACCCCATGCGAATCAATTTGCTTTCGCGGTCTCTCACTATATTTATTTTTAGTTGCACTTTTCTTTCAATATTAGTGTCAAGGTGCAGCCTGTGCACTGAGAGACAGGCAAGAGACCAGGCAAAGACCAGCGACAACGACAACGACAACGACACCGTCAACGACAACTATGGCAACAACAACATGCAACACACAGCAACAACAACAACTACTTACAACAAGCAACGAAGACATCGCGCGCCAGCCGCGAAAACGACACGAAAATAGTTAAGGCGAACATAGCAAAAAAAAAGACGAAACCAAAACCAACATCGAAACCGAAGCAAGCCAAAAGGTGGCAATCAAAACTAATAAAAACAACAAGAACATTAGAAAGAAAAGAATAAAAAAAAAGCAACTAAAACAACAAACAGAAGACTTGTCACGTCGAACAAAAAGAAATTGAATTTATGTGTTTCGGTCTGGCTCAATGACAATTAGGCGGATATAACCACAACGATAGGCACCACAGCGGTGGGTGAGAGAGGGGGAAGAGCAGCAGCAGGGGTAGGAGTAAGTCAATAGGTAGAAGAGGAGGAAGAGGAATAGGTGCTCGCACGTGTTTTACTTAAAAGTAAATCCCGTTAGCAACAACACAGAGCCAAGTATCAGCTAGAAACTAACGCTAGTCCAACTAACAGCTACCCAGTAAGCTCCAATATTTGACCGAAAGTATGCAATGAAAAGTTGTTTAAATTTTAAGTAAATTAAATTTAAAAAGCATATATGTTTTAAAAATAAAGTTTAGAACTAAAATTAAAATGTTATCTTGGTCTTGCATAATTTAAGTTTATACTAGATCAAAAGCATTGTCTTATTGGGGATGACTTTTAGATAAAAATTCAAAGTCCAGATATACAAGAGCTAATTTATGAATTATTTTAGTGGAAAAAGTACTCAAAGATGAGTTAAATTCTCTTTGAGTCTGATTTAATGTAATTTTGTTAAGGATCAAATGATTAAACTTATACTCTTATTTTAGAATTCCTATGAGTATCGCTTAAAGATTAATATGTTAAAAATTTTCAGAAAAAAATTCAAATTGTTTTAGGATTACTTTTTGATCAAATATCAAAAGTATACTCATTTCGAATTCTACAGGGTATTGGTTGGAAATGTAAAAATTAAAAGGTGTAGTTTGCTAGAAAAGAATGCCAGTAAGCTACTACTACTACATATTACAGGGTATGACAAAGCGAAATTGAAAAGAAAAAGTCAAAAATATACAAAAGTATTTCATATTACAGGGTATTTCTAGCAGAGCCATAGTGCGGCGCCAAGGCAAGGATACGAGGAGCGCACAAGGCTCAGCTTTCAGGCGACCCACATTACTTAAATTACGAGCTACACGCAAAGGCAGCAAACTGAAAGCCACACACATTTGGTTTTGAGACCGGCCAGGCGCCCGTCAGTCAGTCAGTCAGTCAGTCAGTCATTCGCTTAGTCAGTCAATCATTAGGCAAAGGTTTTGTCTGATGGACAGCCTTATGAGTCAGCGCCGTGTCGCTTACATTGCGTGTCGTGTTGGGTGGAGCCTACGACCAAACAGTAAATAGAAAGACGGCGAACGGAGAACGGAGCAGTGACGACGTAAGGCGGAACTGAGGGGGACTGAGACAGAGAGGGGAAAGTAGCGAGGTGCTGTACACGCGCAGTATATAGTATGTTGCATATTTTGGGGCTTGTTGTTGGCGTAGAGACAAGAATGCGATGCATTCCAATGATTTGGTAGACTCAATGTTAAGGATAAAGCAAACAGACATTTCTCGGTCGCAAGTAATAAACTGCTTAACAGACAATGCAATGTCGATGCTTACACTAAATACAAATAATATGTACTTAATATGAACATCTATTACATTAAATTAAATTTAGTGAGCTTTGCCACACCTCGTTGTGGCCACTTAATTTTGACCACCAGCCAGAAAAATAATGAAAATTTTCTCCTTTTTTGGGGGGTTTTCAACTATTTTCATTTGAGACCAATTACTCTGGGAAAACTGAGCAGGCTGTTTTGTACTCATTGAATATTTATAGAATTTTAATAGTTGTCAATTTAGGTTTAATTTAGTTCAATTATCGATAAATTATTGATGTTACAATAGATGTTAGTAATTGCTATTACCACTAACTATTGTAGGCACACATTTACCATTTTACAAACTGAATAATTACTGCCGTACTTTTTACAATCGATAAATTGTCTATTTTATTGATCAACACAGGGTATTAGCCAGTCTAGCAATTTTACTTGCTACTGTTTTTTCTTTTCTTTTTTGCTTTGCTCTGATGTTTCGCATTTCGCATTTTGCTTGGTTTATTTTTATCATTCGTACACATTTGAAAAGCGTGTGAAATTTTTATGTTTGACATTGTTGATTTTTCTCAACGGGTTTTTCTTTTGATTGTCGTTGTGTCCGTGTCTATCGTTGCCAGGCAGCCAATTCGTTATTTGTTTATCAATACCAATACAAGATAAAAACATAGTTTTCAAAGTCAACATAATATAAATGCATATAACACTTTTTGTGCATTTCCTAGATTTCGAATTTCCATCACTCAACCAAATAAATTTTTGATATTGCGCTTTAAATGCAGAGCGTAAAAATATTTTATATTTGATGCACTGTTGTTAATTACTTAGAAATGTAAATTGAATTGAAATTATGCAGCCAAGTTATTTTTGTTATTTTTATTTAGCGCGAATTGGCAACGAACGAGTGTGAATAGACAAACGGGGCAATATTCTAGTGTATAAATAAATATAAATATAGTTCATTGAGACAATGTTATTGCATTTCTATAGACTTTCATTAATGAACGTTGGCCCTCAAAGCAGACAAACATGCAGAACAAGTGTCAATGTTGATGGTGTATGATGTGATATAAGTACTTAGATTGAAATTGATGTTTGTAGTATAACAATTTTAGCTGATATTATTATCAAAGATATCTTATAAGTAAATCTAAACTAGTTTTAATTCGATGGACAATGCCTTTGATTATCTGTAACTTTCCGTTAAATCTACAAATCAAATATGCTCAGTATTTGCAGTTCTGTTATTGAATTTAGCTCTGTTATCATGTTTAGCAATAGTAGGAAAGTGTTGGCGTTTATTTTAATTAATTTATGATTTTCCCCTGGTCGTAAGCAGTTGAACAACGCTAATTGTCGCTCCAACTTTTTGTCCCTTGCATAACTATAATTTGTCCAAGTTTTCGGTGTACCTGCTCCTCAGCTGTTGCTGTTGCCAGTTGTCGTCAGTTGCCAAATTGCTGGTAGTTACATAAGTTTTGGGTCTGCCACCAAAACAGTGGCAAGTTGGGAAACGATTCAACAAAAGTTACTCAACCAAAAGTAGCTCAGAATGGCGCCAAATGATCGTCGTAGACCCTCAAATAACTGTGGAAACTTCAAAGCAAACCATAAAATAAAACAAGCATGCAAAGCATTAAAGAAAATAAAAGAAAAGCGTAAAGTAAAAGACCAGCAACAACAGCAAAAAAACGAGAATCATAATAACACGAAACAGCAAACATAAACAAAACGCACAACAAAAGCTAAACTAAAGCAAAGCAAATGACGAAACATAAAAAACGTCAAAAGTTGCGCAAATAAATATAAAATAAAGTAAAAAAAAAAAAAGAAAAATAATAATATAATATAAAAAATGTGGCGGTGTCGCGCCCCCAGCGGCCGAATGCGCCCCCATCAAATGCCTGCCACGCCTTAACGCCCAGTTGTTGTTGCTGTGCGTCGTCGTGTGTGGCAATTTCGAACGCACCAACACCAACACAAGCAACAACACCGACAAAAGCAGCAACAACAACACGAAATACATTTCAAAGTGTCGCACAAAGTGTGCGAGTGTATGTGTGTGAGTGTGTGCTTATGTGTGTGTGGCATTCGTCGCGTGTCCTTGCAACTTTCGGTTAAGCTTTCGCCCCTCCACACTCACCTGTTCTCTCTCTCACTCACGCTTCCACTCTCTGCCTCTCTCTTCAGTTAGCCAACGGCAAGTGCAGCACGTATGTAAGTTGCAACAATTTCGGGCCACAAGTAAAAGACATTGTAAGTGCGAGTGCAGCGTTGCCAGATTGCCAACAACAATAGCCCCAAAACAAAAAAAACAACAACACACAACAAACAAAAAGGAGGACAGTCAATTTGGGCAGTTGGGACGCCAGGTGGCGCTGCTGTTGCGCTGGCATGCACATCGACAGCAACAGCTAAAAGCTAAAAGCAAAAAAAAAAAGTAAAAGCCAAGCAAGAAGCAGAAGTAGAAAAATCAGCCGAAAGTGTTCGTGCCGCTGGAAATCCTGTCGCTAATTAGGTAAGTCCTAGCACACTAGTAAGTCCAAGTGTGTGTCTGTGTGTGTGCGTGTGTTTGTGTGCTGCGTGCTCTACACATTATTTCATTTTGGTTTTTAATTATGGCAATTTGTGCACAGCTAGTTGCCCCCTTGATCCCTGCCACTTGCCACTTGCCTCGCGACGCCCAGAAGCATTACAAGAAACGAAACAAAAAATTGCAAATATCGCGCATACGTCACGTTGTACATTTATGAGCCTGGTCACACACAAACAAAAAGTGAGCCAGCTTTTTAGGTCCTGCCCCGCGGCACATGTGTGGGCTTAACGGCAAAAAAAAGTGTGTCAAAAATGTGAAATCAACGGTTTTTTTTTTTTTTTTTTTGACGATTTACATCAAATTTCTTTTACCAGCGTTGTCAGCGGCTAATCAATGATTCAGCTTACTGACGACAGCTGCGAGCGATTTCTCTTCATTTCAAATTGCCATGAAAATTGAATTTCCCCTTAGTTATTGCGGTGAGGCCAACACACACACACACTAACATGTATATGTACTTTAATACAGGTGAAATGTGCAATGAGATTGCAAGTTTTGGCATGCATATCAATTGGTTATTACGCCAGACCATATTGCAAAAAACCTGATACATAAATAATGCCCAATGACTGTCGATTTTCATATTTTCAGTTTTCACTTTACTTTTATTTAAGTATTTTAAAAACATTTGCATAATTTATGGTCGCAAATTGATGAAAATGATGCACAGCAAGTACTTAAATTAAATAGGATTCAGATATTTATATCCAGGATATAACAGTTGCAAATGACAAAAGGAATATAAATATATGTATGTATGTACATTGTTCATGTGTGAATTAATAAAAATAATAATAATTAAAATATGATATAAATAATGATTGAAATAAATAAAAATATAAAAATTAAATATTACAAATGTCATATAAATAAATAATATATCTTTTTTAAGCTGTCATACTTATAAATTAGATATTCAAGATGAAGATTTTTCATTTCAGAAGGCGGTATATTTAATCAATATATAAACTAAGATAAGTTCGAAAAAAATTCAATAAAAAATTACATTTTAATTTTTTATAATAATACCACTAGTTTAAAAAATCAAAAAAAAATTGTACATAATCAAAGATAATTTTTGGTCTAGCACTGAAAAGCGTATTACTTCGTCATTTGTTCATGGATTCTCATAAACAATAGCCTATTTTTTTGTTACAGTGTGGCGTTACGTGCAACACTAAAAATAAATTTTACCTTTGCGATAACTATTTTTTTCTCGAGCCCCAGAAATCACAAAAAAAACGGATTTTGGAACTTATTAAAGGCGCTAGCTTCTGAACTACTAAGCCGATCTCAAAACTAAATGAGAAAAAGTTTTACAGAAATTAGTTAGGCACATTTTTTAGGCACATCGGTTAATTAGATTTAGTGGTATACTCTAAAATGTCGGAGCAACTTCGAAAATTCGGAAAAAGTGAATATTTCGAAAACGCTTCCATGAAAAAAATTTTAGGTGCGATGTTCGTGTTTAGTGGTCCAAAATTGACAAGAAAAGTGCATTCAGACATGATAAGCGAAATGGCTGTAAATTAATATAATTAATATTTTCCATAATTTATTAACTATAAAATTAATGAAGGATTAATGAAAATACATTTCAATATAATATTTAATATAATTATTTTATTTATTTATGATTATATCTACATCTATTCGCGTTCTGCGATACGTGGCGTATGCGTAATACTTATAAAAGGAAAGAAAAGGCAGCAGAGCATAAAAATGTGCAATTCCCTTTGAGCAGGAACTTCAGTGTGCATTTGTGACCTACATACCTGATGCCGAAATGTTAGTCAATATTAAATTCAAAGCACATAGCCACAGGATAACTGAAAATACTAACAAAGGTACGAGAGAAAGAGAATAAAGAGGGGAACGGAGAGTTGAGGAACAAAGAATTAAATGACCAACGGGCATATAGTGACTCCGAGTGACACTCTGACTGGGAACAGGCTTTATAAAGCGAGCTGAAATACTGGACGGGGTTACTTTAGCAGATGGAACTGTTACCGGGATCAAGCGAACAATTGAATGACCGTCGGCCAGTTGTCCACAAGGCAATCTGCAATCTCGCTCTGATTCTGCCTAAGGGTCCAACTACATAGAGTCGTCGGATGCCGTTTGCTTGTACGCTTTTGTTGTCATAACTGCGCCTAGAAATTCCCCCAGCCTGCTCAGCCAAATCAACTGAATTTAACAAAAAATATCCTGTTGCTGGCAGAGACAGACAGACAGACAGACTGAACGGACTAACAGCCATATGAGAAGCAGTCCACAGTTCATAGAAGAGAATTGCCTCTTCACTTTGTTTGCCTTGTTCGTATACGAGTTCGTCTAAGGATTTTTATGTGCTATCCTTTGGGCAGCAGGAAAAGTGCATTTGGTACGCGAGCAAGCATTGTGTGCACTCAATTTAGCCATTTCTTGCAATTCTTTGCTTTCATTTGCTGTTTGCTGCCAGCAAATTCAGGGCATTTTATGTATTTCAGAAGTTTGCCTTGTGCAGAGTTTCCGTTTAAATGGGTTTCCTCCTGTTGACTAATTAAGTTTAGTTGGGGAAATGCAGCTCAACACCTGCTGAAGCAGCCAAATGTCAGGTGACAGCTGTGGCCAAGTTAACAGTCCGCCTGAAACTTAATTTAAGTTAGAATAGTTTACCAACTTGGCATATGCTGCGTATGATTGTTTTATTAATAATATTGCGCATACGACCTGAGTGATATTCCATTGTATTCTGTATCAAAATGCAAGCTGATTAAATTCCTCTACTATCATTCACAAAGCGGCTCAGTGTCAAATCAGCTGCTGTTGCCGCCACTTATGATTCTTATTAGATTACGCATACGCCCCGTTTTGCGTTATTCGCCCACATCAAATGTCAGCTGTTCTCATTGTTAGAGCTGCTTCCGCTGCTTATATAAACCATCGCCGACACAGTGCAGACAAAGCCTGCCAAATAGCGAAAATGTGCGCCAATTTAGTTGTCATTTAATTTGATGGCTTAGACAACTTGGCAGGCAAGGCCCAGTCAAGTCAAGTCAAGCCAAGCCGAAGAAAGCACAAATACGCTGAGTGTGGCAACTCAAAAGAAAAGAAAACCACAAGGAAATACAAAATTGACCAGCAATAAAATGCAAACCAAGGCAAAGTACAAAAGACCAAACAGAAGGAAAGTGCTGACGAAAACAGAAAAACAAGACTTACTTTCAGATTGTGAATGAATAAACAAAGTTCGATTACACATAGATATATTTGAAAACGTGTTAAGTAAAATTTGTTTATTTATTTTAAGTTTTGTAAATTAAATTACCCAATCTATCCAAGAGCAGGGTATAAACACTGTTAACTGTGCGTGTCTTCTGCAAATATACTTATATATTTTCGGACAGCAACTTAGCAAAGTAAAAGAAAAAGCAAAAGGAGTTCTAAAGAGAAAAATAGGAAAAGAGAAAAATAACAACTGGACACTCACTCATACGCGGATGTTCACAAATAATGCAGACCATTACATTAATGACTGCGGCAAAAGGTCAGAAAAAAAAAACAAATAAAAATAAAAATAAAAGAGAACAGTTCTCAGGGTTTAGAGCTGTAGATATAAAATCGAAACATTATGAGGTCATTTTAATTATTTATGTATGTGTGTAAATGTGAGCGTGTATGTGTGTGCAATGGCTAGCCCAAAAGCATGCTATACTTTCTTTATATTCTCGCTTGGGTTTTGTGAGTCAAGGTTAAGAGAAGACATTTCAATGATAAGAGGAGGAGCCAAACAAATTTTGTGATTTCATTTGGCAGTTTGTTTGCGAAACGCTTAAAGCAGCTTACTGAAAAACGTCACCACATTTCATAAGTTTCATTTGAGTCGTTGCTTAGCTTACAGCTGACCCAGTTACAGATACGGATTTAAAAGTATCTGAAAGATGATAAATATAATGTTATATAGAACTGTCGGTCGATCATCTTGGCTTGACTTGGCTCCATTCATTCAGCACTCAGTGGGCGATTTTTGGCGCTGAGTTTCCGACTTTATTTCATTGATGGCCTTGGCAAGTGCGTGGGGTTGATTGCGTTGCATTTGGTCAGCATTCATGGTTATTATTCGAACTGCACAGGGGCAGAAATTGATAGAGAGGACATGCTTCCCACTCAAAATAAAATACAAATAAAAAATGGTATATATGAGACTGAAAAGTCAGATGACTGTTTCCCCTATCAAATTACATCTCTATTAAAAGAAATTTAGACTGAAAGGCACAGAATATATCATATTATTTCTAATATCAGTTTTGATTTTAGATGCCAGTTGTGTATAGAGTATATTCTATATTTAAACTGACTATAAGACAATGAAATTCTAATATCGATTTGAATGCTTGTAGCCAAGATTTGAAAATATAGACCCAAAATCTCATCGCAGTTGTTTTTATAGTTGTTTGGCCAGCCAACAAAAAATCAAATTAAAAAACAAAATAATTGGCTCTGCTTTTGCTGCCCACAATATAATTCAATTGGAGTTTATTAAGTTGTTGGAAAACTCAATTAAATTGGGTTATTCTGTTTTCATTGGTTTTTATAAAAAAAGTGTTTATTATAACTATTATAAAACGCAAATTTGCATTACAAAAGCAGTATTAATATAAAAAAATATCTATGCAAATTAAAAAAAAGAAAGTCTTTTTAGTATTTGTTAATTTTAACAAAATAAATATATATACGTCATTTAAATTCTGATACATTTTGCAATCGATTCTAATTTATGCGCTATTCAAATAAATATATTATACAGACTGTCATTTAGTAACTTTTATCAAACAGATGACTTGAAATTTATTCTATTTAGCCCACTCATAAATTCGTACTCCTCCCCTTACCATCTGTTATGATTTATGGCTGCGTTTCATTTAAAAAAAGAAAAGAATGAATACTAAAAACATTGTGCGACTATTCGTCATATGTGTCACTGTGCCATCCCCCAGTTTGAAATTGTTTCAATATGCAGAACTTTATTGCATCTACAACAGCGAAAAATAAAAAAAAATATCTTGGTGCTATTTTGGGCGGCCTCACGAATTGACTGTGACATTGGCCAATTTGTTGACGTTGTTGGCCCAGAACACGGCAAAAAAGAAACAACGAATTTGTGCAAATTTCTGCGTACTAAACACATAAAGACTAACAACAGAAATTCCTAGACAATGGCAGTATCTTCAAGGTTACACGACGAGACGAAACGACTGCAAAATTGTCGATGCTGAATCAGATTATTGCCCCAAAATGTAAATGCAAATTTATTTGTATGCGACATTTCTTTTTAACTGCTTTTGCCTCAATTTCTACTTGTTTATTTTTCCTCTCTCTCTCTCTGTTTCTCTCAATCGTTTGCTTCTGATTAGCATGGCAAACTTACAATGGGCATACAAATTAATCTACAAATTTTCCGGGCAATTGAGATTGCACAGCTGCTGCAGCATTTTAGTTAGTTGTGAAATCACAGTTATTGCTGCTTTTCCACTGCAGAACGGAATCATTCAATACATATATGCAAAAGGATGTAAAGAAGTATGCCAGCGGAATATTCAATAGAACAGAAAAGATAATAGTGGAATATTATAGATGAAGAATAAATATATTATACATAACTATTTTATATGTATTTATTATTTAATAACCAGCAATTATATACAAATATAAAAAACATTCTAAAAGTAATGCAATTTAATGAATTAAATAAAATAAAATATAAAATATATGTAAAATAATAAGTTCGACTAGACACAAACATGTAAAACAAGCCAAAATCCTAAAGACACATGCGCTTAGCCAAAACAAACTTGGCCAGTGGAAGCAAACACTGACTTAATTCAAATGGAGCATCTAAGATGAAGGCATAACGCAATTGTGACTTTGGTTTTTTTATTCCCCATTACACTTCAGTTGCTTTCTGGGCAGCTCGTTTGGCGCATTTTTCCTTTTGCTAATGAAGCTGAATTTATTGCCAGAACATTATGAACATAAACACAGTTTGCACATACTCATTTTATGGGCAAGAATAACAACAAAAAGAGCAACAACAACAACGACAAAAACAGCGATGTGAATGACGATGACGATGCTAGCCAAAATGAGACTAATGTATGCAAATGTAGCAAGGAGAATAGACAAAAACAGAGACAGAGACGGAGACGGAGATAGAGAGAGAACGAGAACGAGATATGCCGAAAAAAGTTTGTTATAATGTATATGGACCAAGTGGGTGTAAAAATGAATAAGTATGAGTGCTTGCATTGCCATGTGCTCTTGCCACTTGAATTTGGCTCTTACTCTGTCTTTCTTTATCTCTTTCCCTCACCTTCTTCTCCACTTTTCTCCAGCGTCATGAGAGCTAGCAAAGGATTTTGTCTGCGAGTCGGGACACTTCAGCTAGGCTGCATTAAAATGACTTTCAGATAAAGTGTGAAAATTGCTTTTGAATATATTTTTGATGGATTTTCTTGATGCTGTTGTTGTTCCTGCTTCTAACGCTTGTTCCGTATAAAATGAAGACATATTTTCGGCATTTTCGAGTCGTTAAACCGCCGGTCTTAATGTGAATATAGGCATACTTCAGCATTACGAGACGTATACGCAATATGCCATCGTTGCTTCACACAGACCCTAAGCAAATGCTTTTAAAACGGATTTGTCAAGTTGGCTTGTCTACGCGTGTCTACGTAAGCTGAGATTAGTAAATTTGAGCAGAAAATTGGTGGAATTATGAAGTAAACTTTGGCAAAATAACAAAATCTGATTGAGTGGGCTGAGAAAAAGGCTTGCAGAATAGTCGGTTAAGATGGGCTTAACCGTAAATATTGTGAAGGAGGGATGCTAAGATGCTTATAATATCAGAATTATGCTCTTTAAATTCAAGATTTACTTTAATTTCCTTTTATTCCTTATTTGCTACAAAACTTATTTCATAAGAAGAAATTAAAGAATATTATCATATAACTTTTTATAATAATGGTCAGTGAATTCCATCCAGTTAATCAGTAATTTTTCTTTTAATAAAAAACCAATTACTGCAATTTGTGTGGCAAATTGTTTTGCCTAATTATAAAAATATTTTCTTCGAATTAAGAGAAGTTTAAAATTTTGTTAAATATTTTCTTACAATTTCTCTACTTATTAAGATCTTAAGGAATTTAGGTTTCAATTACATTTCACATGTTGTTGTGTAATTTTGTTGATTAAAATATTTGATGGTTAAACTAGTTTTACTTGTCAAAACATGCAACATACTTTTCACAAACCTTTTTACTAACCTTACTTTGCGTATCCGTTGCTAAAATAATCAATTATGATTAGCGAGTTAATGATAAGCCACTCCCAGGCTCTTCTAGTTTCCATTTGTTTCTTATATTTGTGGTTTCTTGAATTCATTCGTCTTGGAATACGCATACAAAATTAACCTCAATACAAGTTTAACCTAATTTTTTTTACGCCGCTTCCCTTCACATACTTTCCTTTCCTAGCAGACAGGTAGATGGGAGGGAGGTGAGTGGGGAGATGGGGTTTTCCTTAATAGATTGCGCTCTAAATGGCTGGCAGGCACGTGTAAAGTCGACATCATTAAGAAGGCAAATTCTGCAAAACTGAATCGCAGCAAAGAAAAGCGTAATGTGACTTGCGGGCATAATATGCGTAACAAAGGAAAACCCCAAAACAAATGCCAGAAACAAAGTTTCCGAATTGTTATTGTTGTTCTCTCTGTTGCTGTTAGTGAGTTAAGAAACTGTACTGGGCTTATATAACATAATTGTCGACATTATTGCCCAATGGGGGCCGCAGCCCCCCTAAAGAAAATGCTAATGAAAAACTGGCCACAACTTTATAATAAAGTAAAATAACAACAACAACAAATAGAAAGAGCAACAGCAACAACAACAATAAGAACAACAACTACAGCAGCAATAATAACAATGGCGGCCATGGCTGACTCATGACGCCATATTAGCTAGCGGAAATGCCAGGACATCCGGTACGCGGGCCAAATCCGTTTAACTGACCAAAAATACAACCACACATAAGCATATAAACACAAAAACACACACACTTACATACACACATGCAATAGCAGAAGAAGCAGATCAACTAGCAAGTTGAAGTTCTTGGCCTTGTCAGGTCTTGGTCTTCGATTTAGGCCGAGTGCACTTGAATAATGGCCGTCGTCACTGCAGTCAAGTGAGGCGTGTTTCTCAACTACATAACTCGGCTCACAGGCAATCAGTGTCAGTGCCAGGGGCAGGACATAAAAATCCAAACTTTATTTGCAGGTAGCAAAAAACATAAACAGATACAGACAGCGCACTGTGGAATAAAAAGGCAATTGAACTGGCTATAATTTACAGATATTTAAGGGTCAAGAAATGCAGCAAAGAATATTTGGTTTGACTACTGGTATTTTCAATTTAAATTAACAATAACATTTATTTTCTATATTCTAAATAAAATTTAATTTTTTTATTACAAATAACTTAATTTATATTTATTATGTTAATGTTTAAAATCAGGAAAATGTTAATTACTTTAAATAAAAATAATTTTAAATCAATTTAAATAATTTACATTATTTATATATTTATTAAATTGATGTTTATTTTCTTTTGAGATTGTCAGTGTTTACCTACAGTGCTGGGTCAACCAAACGGGCTTGCTAAGTTAGAAGGGGGAAGGTGGATTGAGAGGAGATGGTGTTGCTATTGAGGATTCTATAGATTGCTGCCGCTTGCATTTAGTTCATGGTGCGGTTCACTGAAGCGTTAGGTCAAACAGAAATTGATTTCTTCTGTTTGGAATTTGCTGCATATATTTATTTAATTATTGCCAAAGGCCAACGAGACAGAGAGACAGAGAGAGTGAATCGTTACCATTAAGGTTACAGGTACGTACTACGTACGTGCAAGGGAAGGGACTTTGATTCTCCTTGGATTGGCAGTGAATTCAAATCATATTCGTCTATGTGCCATGCATTTGATATGTTGATATATCAGAGAGCTTTTGACAGGTTGTCAGTTACACTGGGAGAATATAGCTAGTGGGATAGGAAAAAAATAAAGATATTGGAAATTGTGCGATCACAGTAATTAAACTGATAGTCAAGAAAATGTATAGTCCTTTATGAGCTCTGCTGAACTTTTAATTTAATTAATCTTTAGATACATTTTATAAATTAATTTAAGCCTTCTTAAAGTTTTTCGAAATATTCCTTGAAAGCTTCACGTCTGCTTCAGTTTTGCAATTCTAATTATAAATTACAGAAACTTACGTGCCAACAATAACAAGCACACAAATCATTCGGGGGAAGACAGCGAGTACTTCAAGTGTTAGCCGTAATAACTTTAATTAATGTAGCAGCAACAACAGCAACAACAACAACAGCCGACACCCTCAGATACGTCTGAGAACCTGCATTTCCTCCCCACAATACAGAACTCGTGCCGCCACGACCCCAAACGAGGGCAACTGAAAAAATAAAAAAAGTAATATTAAAAAAATAAGAATTTTCTCACATTTCGCGCGCTCGCTCATCGTAAATTATGCAAAACTTTCACCCTGGCCATTCCAGTAACAAGGCAGACATATTTGATGCAGCGCTGCCAGCGTCAACGTCAACGTCGACGTCAGCTGCAACAACGACAGCGACATCACATGTCAGAAGTTAAATGAGTTGATGTTACCGACTACCATCCTAGGCAAACTTACGAGGTGTCCTCGACGGTTCAAAGGAATCAACAAAGGATGAAAAACTGAAGGAAAAATGAAAAAAAAAAAAAGAGGGAAATTGCTCCGAGCGCATACAAAAATATGCTTTTAAGTGGGGATTGGTAACATGGTTAGTCATTTTATGGCCAATTTGACAGCCGACACTTTGACAAAGTAGAGGGAATGACATTTATTGAAATATTGCATCACATTCGAGTACGAGTTCGAGATCGATACCATAAGATATAGGGGGAATTATTTAAATTTTAAAAGATGGGGAAAGCAACAGTCGAAGAACTCATTGCACATGCAAATCACAAGCAAATGTTGCTGCTGTCGTGCGGGGTTAGGGCCAGGGTCAGGTGTCCTGTCCTGTCCCTGTGTGTGCTGAATTTCAGCTTGAAGATAAAAAGAATCAACAGGAAAAATATGGAAATTTGCGCGTTGCTTTCAATACAACAAATTTGGTTTTCGCTGACACCCTTTAGAAGAATCCAGATTCATCTACATGCGTAATACACACGCAAGAGTGTTCGAGAATGTGTGTGTGAGTATACATGTATTAGATTATTCAGCAGTTTTTCTTTCCCTTCGTTTACAGCAGCAAGTAACTCAAATATGCTTTCAGTAGAGCGCTCCCTAATAAGAATTGTGGAGCACGAGTACAGAGCACCTGCTGTGCGGCAGCATCATTTTTAGCTGCAAAACATCCTTTGATAAATTATATGATAATAAGAAGTGCATACACGTGAATGTTACGAGCAGCAAAGGGTAGTAATAAAAGAAGTTAATAACAGTTCCGTCGGAAATCATATAAAAAACACAACTCCACTTTACAAGTTACTAAAGTTCTCTAAAAACTCTTAAGAAATCTTAAAGAAAATGGAAATGGAAATTTATTTCATATGTGAAACTTCGCTTATTATTATTTTTTTTTATATATATATATCTCCAACCAGGGTAATAAATATATTTACTTTCCATCATTTGGATGTACTTAATTAAATTATAAATTATTTGTTTGCAACTCAAACCAAAGCCAATCGTTGATCTATTATGTAACGAATCGATAAACTATTTGTTTTGACTGCTGACATATCAATACACCTCTGTCATTTACTTTAACACAATTATTTTTAATTATTGCACATAGTGTGTAACGCGAAAACGTGTTTAACTGACGTACACATTGTATTTTAATTGTTTTAATGGCAAATACAACGTTTTTATGGTAATGAACCGTTTGACTTTATTACCAACTCGACCGCCCAACGTTCTGCTTTGTCCATTGCGTGTGTTTTAATTTAAATTCAATCAGCCCCACGACAGATACAGATTATTTTGCATCAAGTACCTGGGGGAGCACGGCAAAAGAGAGGCGAGGCCACTGATAATGGTAAACAATAACTGAAATATCATATTTTAAGGGAAGAAGTATTAAATGTAATTGCCTGTGGACAGTTGCTGGCGATTCGACTCCGTTTGATATATTATTCAATTTAGTCGACCTTTTGCACACTTCTTCATGATATTTACTGATTTTTTATATTAAGCACAAAATTTCTTAGTCACAGTAAATAATTTAAGCAGTTTTGGTGTAAAAGAATTTATACAGCCCACAAATTTCGTAGAATAACGTGCGTTCAAATAGTAAACTTAATTATTTTTATGCACAATCTTTGTTTGCACACCAAAAAATAACACGAAAAAGAAAAATGTGCCACATACGGAGCACGGCTATAACAAAAAATAAGCAAAAAAGAAAATGAAATACACAGAAAAATAGAGTAGAAAACTTTATACATTTTCGTGCAAGGACATGCGTGACGTTGCCATCGTCGCCATTGCTGTTTTCTGAGCTCCTTCGCACTTGAAACTCCGCTTGGAGTTGCAAAAAAGCAACTGAGATTGCTGAAATTTAACACGAGCATTGCGAAAGGCATTACGAAAAGTACAAAGGACATGCTATGATTAGCATTTTAATGCGCTCTGACCCCTCGATGTCCTTGTCAGAGCATTTCAACACAGTTTATTATTCATAAAAATGATCAAAATGCTATAATTACGAGTAGTTGGCCAAAAATTTAAATTTTTTGTTGCAGTCAATTTGCAATAAAAATAAACTGTAACGCGTGGCGTATACGTAATCTACATAGCTCTCTATCTCTCTCTTCCTGTCCCTCTCGATTTGCTAGCACGTACAGTGTTGCCAGAGTTCCAAAGGATAAAAAAGGCATATAAGTTAGATAACAAAATCACATGTCTTTAAATAATAATAAACTGATATTTCTTAAGTATATTGAAGTTTTTTGGCAATGAATTATTTAAATGATTTTTTAAAGCAGCCAGAGTTTCAGCTAAGATTTTTTTTAAATTTTCTTGCTTTCGCAATTGGAAAATAGTTAGCTCCAGCTATAAAATAGCGAAAGTGTCAACACCAAGCACGTGTCATCGCAATGATTATCCTTGCGTGTGCTCGGATTAACTTTAATTGTAAAATGACGCACCACTTTGACCAATACAGCGTTTGCTGTGCACTGAAAGAAAGCTATGGAAAGAGAGTGTAAAAGAAAATGGAGTAAATTAACTGAAAAGCGGGTCATATGCTGGCATATAGTCCTCGATCACGACATATTTGTGCACGCCAGCGGTTGACGATCAGGTTTAAAAGTATGACGGCATCTTTTATATTGATAAGTTCTTTTTCTGGGAAAATGACATATATTGCCATATATACGTGTACATAATTTTCATTCAAGTTGGCAACTCGGTCACTTATAAACTACCATTTAAGCTGGATTTAACAAAATTAACATGACTATTAAAGAGTTAAATAAAATAGATGAATATATTCCCCTATTTTAACCTCTCTCTTTCACTCGCTAATTTGTTATAGATATTGATCCAGTAATTATCTAAAAGGAGTAATTACATATAATTTGACCATAAAACATGTTTACAAATACCTGGGGAGCTTTGGCCCAGTTAATAGTTGGTCAAAATAGACACGCTAAAGAGCGTTAATAAAATGCTATGCACACGGATTTAAATTGACGAAAAATGTCACAGCTCGTCAACATTTGGCCGCAATTCTCATTTCAAATCAAATCAAATTCAAGCACACGCCATGGAATTTTTAGTATAGAAATAGTCAGAGTTCATGAAAGCCAAATCAATAATAGCTTAAACCAATATATACTCGTGCTAACTGAAATGCCAGTTGGCTGCGATCGCATCTGGTATGTGAAGGCTTTCCTAGGCCACAGTTATTTGTTTTGCTTGATTAAACCATGTCCGTTAGCCATATCCTACTAAAATACACATGCACATACATATGTTTGTCTGTCTGTGTGTACTTTTGTGTGTTTTATCGCGCGCATTTCCGGTTCCCGGCGCTCTCATAAACACCATAACAATCCCATCAATATTCCAGTGTGGCGGCACTTTTGCCCTTTGTAAACATCAAACTGGAAAATTGTTTAGCAATTTAACGAATTTAATTAGATTTGCATTTTTCCTATCAGTTTAAATTATATTGGCCTCAATTTACACATGCTTATGAATTTATAAAATTGGTTGAGTGAAATAATTTAGTCAAACTTTTAGTGTTATAAACTGCATTAAGACTGGCCAAAAACATTGAAATTTTTGTTTATTATTCCAGCAGAATTTCATAAAGTGCAACGAGAAATTAAATTATCGACAGAACTTTGAAAAAAAATAGGAATTATTATTATTTTGTTTATCCTCAAAAAATCTTTTGATGTCAATGTGAACTGGCAACAGTTTTTTTATTTTTTTGGAAATATATTTCAGATTCTCTATTAAGTAGATATGATATCGGCGTCATAAAATTAAGATACTTTCTTGTAATTTCTAGTTTATTTCACAGACAACCGAACAGAACAGATTTATTTTTTATTTTTTATCTCAATGATGTCTTTTGATGTCAATGTGATTTTGCAACTGTTTTTTTATTTTTTCCGAAATATATTTCAGATTCTCTATTAAGTATATATGATGTCGGTGTAATAAAATTAAGATATTTTCTTGTAATTTCTAGTTTCTTTCACAGACAACCGAACAGATCAGATTTATTTCTTATTTTTTATTTACTTTTTTCTTAACATTTCTAACGCTACAACATTTCTGCTTTAACATTGACACGATTTTAGGAAAGTCTTAAATGTCTCATCCTATTACTTCATAATTTCTCAGCTCCACTTCCTCATTACCTACTTAATTAAATAACTTTAAAATAGTCCACAATTAAACGTCTCATGTTAAGACAAGTGCAAGGACCTGCTCTAATTCTGTAACAAACAAAAATGAGGGGAGATATAGTGTTGAAAAGCGTCGCATAAATAATTTGAATAAATTATGCGACTCGACGAGCTGTTTGTCTGTGCAATTTGCTTTATTAAATGCACTACAGCAGCAAATTGTAACAAATGCGGGTAAATTGAATGGAAAAGGCAAAATGAATGTTGACCTGCATTTGACATTAATTGTAGTAATTGTAGTATGTGGAGCCTTTATAAATACATGGCAGTTGACTAATTATATAATCGATAAATGCTCATAAATATTGCAAGGACCCAATTGCGATTCAAAGTAAAAGTCAGAGTGTGTAACAAAAGTTATAGTTCCCACGGAGGACTTTCAGAATTATAACTATTATAAGTAAATTGTGTATTATTATTCCTCACTTTCTTTTTGTCTCTCTCTCTAACAATTTGTTAACAAATGAGCTAAGCTATCAGTTAAGCCTAGACTCGTATCTGAGATTCCTTTTATTTTTAAGAAATTCTCACGCAACAATTCTGCTCCTTGCCCATTCTATAGGCAACCTTACCAGGCAACGTGTGCTTCTGTCTCCAGAACGACTCCTAGAATTCGAACCGATCCGACTCGAAACTGGCACTAAAAATGTGTGCGTGCCATGGTTTTTATCGATTCGCATATCTAAATTTAGTTGGCCGACATATAACAGTAGGCCTGGCCAAACAAGGCAAAGTCAGGTAAGGCAAGGCATACGCGTCTATTTACATATGTGCAGGTCACATGGGGCACCAGGACACGCATTGTGCCAGCCAGCCCCCGAGTTTCTCCTGCTTAGTAATAAATATTGCATTGTGATACACAAAATGCCCATCGGTGGCTCGCAAGTTGAACGTATAATTAAAGTTTTCTGCCGCCGCCGTTGGGCTACAATTAGATCCCGGAGAAGGTGAAGCGACCGCACAATGGCAACCAACCGACTAGGCTACCTTTGCAGTCCTTGAGCAACTAAAAGAGAGAAGGAGGCAGGGAGAGAAAGAGTAAGAGAGAGAGAGAGCAGTCACTCAGCTCGTTCTGGTCACCCGGATTGTCCTGTCGCCAGGAGGCAGCTTCATGATAAATGAGCTACGCCAACTCATGTGGCAAATGTGACATGTGCTCCAAGCATTTTTCGTGTGTGTGCTGATTGTTGTTGGTGCTGCTGTTGTTGTGGATACCCGGGAGAGATAAGCGCTAAAATTACCATATTACCCAACCAGCAAATCTCCCTCTCTCTCTCTCTCTCTCTCTCTCTCACAGCAACACATGTCTCACGTCGCTTGTTCTTAGTCCGGCTGTGACCCGTTGAAGCGCATAAACCGAATCCCCAAGGGAACGTTGCGGTAAAAGGGGCGCAGCGAAGTAATGGGTCAGTTTAGTCTGCGGGCTGCAGAAAATTATGGTTAATTTTGGGCCACATTGCGGAAGTTATTAACTCGTTTGATTGAACTTTGAGGAAGCGTTTGCTGAGGTCTCCGCAGTGTTAAAGTGATTTGTGGATTAAATCAAGACCCCAAGGAGGTGAGTGTGTGTGTACTTTGGATAATAAGCAAAGATTACCTGCACGCTAAGCAACCTGAAGTTAAACGATATCATTTATAACAAGAAGATAGAAATGAAAATGTTACACATACGCCGTGTGCGCAGGAAGATTGAATTGTTTTTTAGCTTCCTAAAAGTTTTATAAGTATGTGCAGTATGGCATAATTAGTATAAAATATCACATTAAACTTGATTCTGAGACGGACATATTAGTTATTCAAGAAATAAATGGTTAAGAAATATTTGGTAAGTGCTATAAATTATTAAATAGTTGTAATTACTTAAACACTTGCTCATTTATAACTGATTTTTGTTCAATTTGAAACGCACTTGAATATTTTGTATCAATTATTAAAACTATATCAATTATTTGCGTTTCTCAATTAAAAAATTACAGACCAGACTATGTGCTATTTAGTTATGTACTATAACCGTAAGTAGTTCATAACAGTAAAAATCTGGACCAAAAAAAATTTTAACAAATTTGTTTTGTTAACATTGTTTGCCTTTTGTTTAGAGCTCAGTTTGGACAAAGCCTCCCCAGAACCCCATGACAGATATTCAACAGCTCATTAAGAAGCCAGACACATACGCATAACAAGGATGACAAGACAGACAGGCAGGCGGAGAGTGGCAAAAAGAGAGAGAGAGAGCGAGGGAGACAGGCTGTTGCTATGGCCATATGATCCGCTGTTGTCGTCATCCTTTTTGTTAAGTGATTTCCATCATTTGCGCCTTTCGGGCAGGCAACCAAAAGGCACATGCCGGGGACTTCCAATCCCAGGGCCATCATCGGGCCCATACCAATTTTTGTCTAAGAGTTGACGCCTTACGTGATGCCCCAAGTGGCAGCTATATGTTTGTATGTATGTACGTCTGTTTTTCTGTGTACACTAAGGGATTAATGGCCTTGTAAACAATTTTCGAACGGCCACAAAAAAAAATTAAGTTTTGGTAGAAGCACTCAGTGGGCTTAGAGCTAAGAGAGCATCCAATTTAATTGAATTTCTTAATTAGTTTCGTTTACTGAGCTTATCTTTTGCCTTTGCTATTCGTGCATTGTGGCTTAAAGAGACTTTATAAATCTGCGCTGCTATGTGTAATTTTTTAAGGGACACTTTTCGAAGAGTATTAAAATACTTAATCAAAATTCAAAGCTAACAAAAATTTTCATTAATTAAATTTGTATGTGCTCATTGTTAAATTAAAATTATTTAAATAGGGAAAATTGTAACAACTATTTAAATATTTACGTCCAGCTTAAGACTCAACTTTAACTCTTATCTTACAAATTTAAAGTAGTTAACTGATCCTTTGAGTATTCTCTTACTTTATCCAATTGAGATGCAAAATTCATTGCACAAAAGCTCAACAGACACACACACACACACACACTCGCAGAAACCACGAAATTTGAAAGCGCGCACTTGAAATGCATAGAAAAGGGGACGAAGCTTTGATAAAGTTTCAGCTTCTTCTCCCTCTAAGCCCCCCACAAAAAAAGAGAAGCAACCACAAAAATGCAAAGCACTAACAAGCACTTGCATACGCAGTATACGTTTGGTTATGAGTGTGTGTGTGGGGGGGGTGGGAGTGTGTGCAGAGTCTTAGAAAACTTTTGTATGTTTAATTTCCGGTTGCTTTAATACACATTCAGTCAGGCATGCACTCCAGGTGAGTTCCTTGTGCTGCTTGCTGCGTGTACTATCCTGTCGCGTAGTCCTTGCGGCTTTATGACCCGCAGATTTGTGGCCAATAGCAAAATATTTATATAGAAATTAAATACTCTCAAATGGGGAATTACTTACGCAAAACCAACTGAAGCGTGGTCAAAGCATTGAGCTATTGAATTGCCAACAGTAAATACATATTTAAAATATGGTCAGAGGTCTAAGGTCTGAGGGAGCAGATGAAACAGTTGATGCATTAACAAAAGTTCTTATAACTTGCCAAAAAGGAAAATGGGAAAGCAAATTAAGTATTCAAATGCTCAATAAAATAGTAAAATATTATGGGAAACTTGAAACAAAAATGGAAGGTAGAGTCGAAAGTCACTTACCATAATTTTCTGTTGACCCTTTAACACTGAAAACATCAAATAATAAACTTTAATTCTACACATTTACTTTACAGAAATGCAAGCTTCTTAGGAGTTACAGCCAAAGAAAGCAGAATCTAAGTTATCTAAATTTTTAACACTGCAAAAATTCTATTCCATATATTTTTTGGAGCAAATCACACAAGGGAACAAAGTTTTTGTTGACTAAGAACTGAATGTTGCTTTTAAGGTTATTTGGGCGCTGATTAAAAATCTGCACTTGGTTTTTTTCATCAGCTCGACTTTTTGCGATGTACCGTTACGTAATATTTATTTATTTTTCTTTTTTTTAATTATTCAGCCATTTTTCTGGAACTTTATTACAATTATTAACCTCCATTTTTCTCCATCAGCTCGCGTTTTTAAGTTACAAGTTCTAATCGAATTTTTTACTTTTTTCCATCAATAATCATAGCTTTACTTCTCATAAGGCGATTTTCAAAATTGTAATGTTATTGTTACCTTTGAAAAACAATCAAACTTTTTAAAATCGCTTAATGAGAAGTAAAGTTATGATATTTTAACTTAAATTTTTGGAAAAAAGTTAAAAATTCGATAAACTTAAAAACGCGAGCTGATGGAAAAAATGGAGATCAGATTTGAAATCAGCGACCTCAAATTAGTATACAACTGCTATACATTTCAAATCAACGCAAAAACGTTCAGTTTTGTTCCCTTGTGTTATCCTTCTGAAAACTTAAAAAGGAGAAAAGAGAACTGTAGTAGGTAAAAGTAAATTTATGGCAATTTCCTAATAAATTAAAAAAGCCAATTTTCAAGACTTTCCACTTTCACAGACTGACCTATATTTTAAGGCATAGATAACCCCTCTACTATATAATGTTTTTGCCTTAAAGTCACGACTTGGCTTTGACTAATTTCCCCCCTTGGTAGATAGCCCAATTGTGCAGTTTACCTGGTCTTAGCTATATAAGGCTATAGGCACGGCATCGTGTGTTATGTGTATATCCTATTCAAGGATGCCATTGTTAGCTGGAGCGACCCTTGAGATACATAAATAAACCGCCTCAAGATTAGTTTAAATGGTTGGCGACGTGCGTCTGCCCTCGTTTTGTGTATGCGCCTAGGGCGAAAAAGCAGCTGCAACTTGTTTGAGGGTAACGCCAGTTGCATCGAGGGTCGCCCCAACACACACACATAGAAAACCAGCAGTGTGTGTGTGTGTGTGTTCTGGGCGTGTCTGTATGCATGTAGAGTGGCGCTTATTTTAAAACACACACTCGTACTCACACCCACATGCACATGCACTCACACACTCTGACAACGTACAACAAGTAACAAGTCTGCAGTGTAGTGTGCTCAACTATAAGATACCCTGTAGCCAGCTTTACAAAATTATAGCATAAAATAGAAAATTAAATCTTATATTTCCATCACTAGGCATGCACCATATAAAATTAAGTTTTCTCTTCTCTTCGTTACTTAATCGCAACGCAAAAAATATTTTTATAAAACTATCTTTTGGAACTAACAAAAAGTTGAAAAAATGTTTACTTATACTTACATATTTCTTAACATCACATTTCATAATTTAAGTTTTTTCTATGTTAGACTGCAGTTTTGTAAGAACCTTTCAATACCTCAATGCATCTCTTATGACCAAATTAAGCAAATCGTAAGATTATTGGTCGATTAACTGGGTTTCAGAAATATTGTATGGGAATTAATACGATAATTAATATACACAAAGATACTTTTCTCGATCAAACATGATTTCACCTGCCCGTTGCACACATAAGCAATTGCCTATACTACCCGTTTTTTGACCAAAGTCATTGTCGAGCATGGTACCGAAAGCTCTTTGGCACTCTCATATGGTTCATGATGCCCTATCCCCCTACACACACCCCTCTAACCCCGGCCCCGCATCCTTTTGACCCGCCGGCAACCCTAACACAGCTATTATGCTCATTATGTGCTCGGTACTCGGCTCGTTTTGTCGTCTTCCCATCGTTGTCGTTGTCGTTGTCGTATTCTTCTGTTTGTTGTCGCCCCACGTTTTGGCTGTCGTCGTCATCATTCTAGCTGTTTGTTGTTGTTGATGTTGTTGTTGCTTTCTGTAGTATTCTTTCTGTTTTGTCTTGTCTCCTCAGTCTCTCTCTCTCTCCCTCTCTGTGAGTGTCTGTTTGCTTATCTTGTTTATTTGCTTTTGTGCCAAATTATTTGTCGTTGCTTCTTGTCTGTTCTTTTGCTACTTGTTATTTCAATGTTTATTGCCGCACTCTCTTGTTGTTGTTGTTGTTGTTGCTGTTGCTTCTTTAGTTGTTGTTGCTGTTGTTGTTAGGCAACCAAGCGATTTTATGGCTTATGCTAAATGCTAGAGCTGAATATAGTTCAAGGTATAACCAGCAAATACTCAAAATCTTGTAGAAATACCAAAGCAATTGCCAGAATATTTTCCATATTTAATGCTCAAAATATGTGCAAAATTTAGAAGTTGCTAGGGCTCTATCCTTACCACCTAAACACCCAGGAGAATGTATGTTTATTATTTTTAGACATACATACATATGAAACTGTAAAATTATAAAGCATTTTTGGTATCAAAAACTGCGTAATAATCTCAAAATATGCCTTAGCAAAAATCCACCATTATTTGGTCTGCTACAAAATCAACTTAAAAAGTAACCGAAAGTATAATTCTCCGCTTTTTCAAGTCTATATAAAATTATCTTTGGTCGGTAGCTCAACAATCCATCAGGACTTGTCAATGATATAAATCACACAATATTTGTTTGATTTTCATTTCCTTTCGTCGCTTTTTGCCAATTTTTGGTGAAACCCAGCTTTAAGCTGCTTACTCTATGAACTTTCCGTTCAAAATATTTGGGCACGTCGAAACGAAATGGACAAAATAAACAGCAGTAAAAATAAACTGAACTGACAGACAGATAGAGAGTTTCAGTTCCCGGTGGTGTCGAACTTCGGGAAAACAATGTACAGTCCAAAAATGTCAATTTATTATGGTGAAATCAGCGCTGTCCGCATTGGACTCCAAATCATGGACAACGCAGACACACGCGCGTGACCATCAGGATGTGCCACGCCTCCTTTCCGCCCCCATTTTGACCATTTCTCCTGCTCTATGTGCAGTCGCTGTCATGTGTATAAATACTTTTTAATCTGAATTATTACAGTGTGCCAGGTTTTTATTGTAATTTATTCACATAAATTTCCCATGATGCATGGAATTTAAGTGGCTGTGACAGAAAAGAGAAGACATAGGATGAGTTCAGGGAACTGGAGAGATGAGTGTACCTAACATGTCGCTCAATGTTAAATATTTTAGGCCCACAAAACTGTCAAAAATGTGTCACAAAAGAACATAAAAAAAGGGAACCCAAAATGCAGCCTTAAGTGATTAAAGGGATTATAACTTTATCAACATAGAAATCTGATCTGATTTGTTCGCTTCGTTTTGGGTTTATGCTAAAAGTTTTTTAATTACTCAACTAATCGATAAATGATGCGAGAGCTTGTTCCTCATGTTTTATATGGATACTATAAATATTGTTACAATATTATAAATTTATTTGCACTTTACATTTAACTGCGGCTTAAACTGAAACCGCAATTTAATTATTTAAAACAATTATGTAACTAAATGAACAAACCACAGAATATATTCATATTGGCTATTGGCAATAAAATTTAATAAAAAGTCGTAAGCGTTGTTAAAATTCTTTACTGGAAATTTTATCAACGTCGTATTGTAAAACTCTTCGGACACTTTGGTCAATTCAAGCAGCCCATAAGCGACATTTTACTGTACTTGCAAAAATGGGAAAAGTGACTTTACAAAAAGTGTTGCATACCACGAAGGCGCCTGCTGCTGACCAGCTTGCAACATGAACCTCAATTGACTTTGCTGATGTGGCACAGTTGCACAGTTGGCGTTGCAGTTGACGTTGCAGCTGTGCTTACATTTCTTAAATATCTTCAACAGCAAGGGGCAAGTTCGATTGCAAGTTGCCTCGAGACTGTAGCATGTAATGCCAACAGTAAACAGCTGCATTCACGTACGAAACGTGCCACATGCTGCAAGAGGAGACGAAGAAACAAGAGGGGCAAGGTTGTCTTTTTTTATTTGATCACTGGCCAAGAGGCAAGCTGGGAAGCAAACTGCAACAACGTCACCAGCTCAATGACTGTGCCAATTAAGTGTAAACAGTATAAACCTCTCACGCACCAAATGATACACTGAGAGAAATCATTGAGATGATTAACAGTTAATTAAAGAAATAATTATTCGAATTATTAAAATATAATATAAAGTTGCAATAAGTTTAAATCTTTTTGCTTAACATTGTCAAATGCATTTAATATTTATTAATTATATACTAATAATAATACTTTTATAATTTAATTTAATTTAATTTAATATTAATGTCAATTTTTTTTAAATATTATATAAAAACCTTCAGCGTAAGATAGTTGGATAGTTATTAAACGATCTATAATTATAATAATAACTGTTGTATCTTTTTCAATTGACTTGTGAATACCTTTACAAAGCTTTAAAAATGTGTTTAAATTATTACATTTTTAATAAATAAATACTTAATAAAATTGCTTTTACGCACTTGTTTCTCTCAGTGTACTATTAAGTTGATGCAAATGTTTGCACCGCAAACTGTCAAATGTGTTGTGGTGCTGTTTAATTTACGTGCAATTAGCCAGGCCAACTCACGCATTCCTACAGAAGCGTTGCACTCATATCGTATCATTCATGCCATTGCAATGGGTTCACTTTTTGTTCGAACAGGGAAATGCATAGCTCGGAGTTTTCTCTGAGTTGTCGGGCAGGTGCTGTGGCATTTCAATTAATGCAATGCGACTTCAATTATTGGCATTCCACCAACAGGTCGCCGTTGTCGTTGTGCCAGTTTTTGTTGCCTAAGCTTCGACTTAAAAGGCTTAACTTGTCTCTGCTGAGTGTGTGTGTGTGGCAGTGTGGGAGTGTGGAGCATGTCTTCCATTTTATCGAGAGTGCAGTACACTAATTGAAATGCGAATGAACTCGCATAGCCAGCAGGCAACAGGCAACAGCCAACTGTCGACATCGAGACGAGTTATTTAATTAGGCATAGGAGTTGCAGCTGCTTCAAAGTGCTTCGAAATTGCGTCACAGCAAAGTGCATCGGGGCGTATGCGTAATTGCAATTGCCAATTGGTTAGTCCCCCAAAAGGTCTCTCTCTTATCGTTATCGAACACAATCCCATTGTATGTGGGTCAAGTACTTACCTCAATTATCCGGGCATTACATAAAATTTCCGGTCGTTTAACTATGTATTATAATAATCCCATCAACATCTCAATAAGCTCTGTTACCACCGACGACAAGGACTCTCATTTATAATGCATTTTGCGGTGACATGTTGAAGTCGAGTCCAGCGCAAAAAAGCTTAACATAATATTTTGAAATTGCTTTCACTCTTGCATAAGCATGAAGTTTTAGCGCTTAATTGGGTTTAATCAAAGTTTTCTCTATTTTGTTGTTGTTCTCTTTTTTGCCTGTCTGGAAAATCGATAAAATAGTTGTTATTGTGTTATTGTGTTGTTGCTATTGTTGTTGTGAATGCTCCGACATTTTAATGGAAAATTAAAATATTTTCACGTTTCTTTTTTTTAGAACGCGGCAATCAATATGACTATCGAAAGGTCAGCGTCTGTTATAAGGCAGGTCATAATCACACGGTTACTAATACAGCTCCAGCTTAGTTAATCATCTATTATTAAGCAGGAAAAAAGTTACCTTGAATGTATCAGCAAATCAGTTTAGTTGTTTAAGAGTGTTCTATTAATTTGTCCTATGTTTACTTCTGTTGTTCTCTGATTCGTTTTCCATATCAAGATATAATTGCATAATTATTATGCTTAATATTTAGGTAGCTCACTTATGACCCACAAAACTCAATCTGATGAATCAACACCAAACCAAATTTCATTTACTCAGTTTCTAAATAGTTTAAGACCTTTGCAGCTTAATGGAATTTTCAAATAAATCCATTCGTCGCTCTCTCTCGCTCTTGCTCCTTCTCATTTTACTGGATTTCCATATCTCTACTAATTGGATTGGATTTTGGCAAATTACATATTAGGCAATTTTGTCATTAAACTTGCCACAAACTGTAAAATGACAGCTGCATTACACAAAATATTAAGCATACGCAACGTCTGCTCTATTCGGAAAGCAAAACTGCAACTCAATTATGACACAAGCAAAAAAATAGAAAGCAACTAATTCGAGTTGTGCAATAAATTTGTAACAAATTATTAAATTGACTGGAACTGCAAAGATGAAAAATAAAAGTGAAGATAAAAATAAAAGAAGAGAGCAAAGATAGGAAAGGCTGATAAAGTTGCCACAATAAAATATGAAAAGTTGCCCCAAGCGGGAAATGAAATGCACAACGAACTAGAGACAAGTCGGACAACAAAAGCAAAAAGGACGCCATGGCAAGGACATGGCGAGTTGGCTTTTCGGTTAGTTTTGTTTGGTTGGCTGTCAGTGGCGCCGCTTCCTGCCAACTGGCGACGGATTAGCTTTGACCAACTTGCAGTCGTAGTCGCAGTCGCCCCGTCGAGTGGCGCGTGGTTTGTGCAAATTTATGCGCCTCAGCTCGAACGAGGCCCGGAAGGCATAAAGGATATAAAGGATATCAGCAGCAACAGCAGCAATAGTGCTGAGCAAAAGGGCAAGGGGCGAGGAGTAGGCCTAGCATAGGGGAAGGATGCTTGCCTCATCCGATCTCTGGTCAACTTTTCTGGCTATCATTTTTTTTTTCTTTTGGGCTTTGGTTTTTTGCTCTGTTTTGTTGCCTCTTCAATGAGCAGAGGCCCAAAAGTTTTTCAACTTTTCAAAGGGGCGATAGGCGTGACAGTCAAGTGAATTGACATTTACAGTGCGAGCAACAACAACTTTGGCTGTGTTTTTTTCTTTCTTTCTTGTTACGAACGCTTAAAATAGATTGAGGTCAATAATTGTTGAGGGAGACATGTGGAAAACGCTGGGAAACTACCAATTTACATATGTATTCGTAGACCGAATGAATCCATGATGTTGTTGTGGCTAACACGGGGTATATATTAAAATTTGTTAGCTCCTTTTACTCACGAGTCATTTGGTTTATTTCTGTGCTTTATGGCCAAAGTCACGTAAGAATCAAATAAATGTATAATGAAGCTGGCGTTTGGCGTTTGGCCTACAGCAAATGCCAAAGCCACTGAGCAGCCATCGAGTATTGCCGGAATGGATTTTACAGGATGTGTAGATTCAGGCTTTCTTACCCTTACATATGTACGGCCGTCCATCTGTCGGCCTGTCTGACTGTCTATCTGTTCGTGTTTTCTCGTAGACAACACAAAGTTGTTGGGGGAAAAAAACAACAAGTTACGTGTTTTGTGGTTTGTATCGGAATGAGTTCAAATACAGATTGACAGCTAGCATCAAAAGAAAGTAAACAGATCTCAGCTTGAAGAAAATTAAGCTTTAGCTAGGAATAAACATTAATGCATATTTAGTTTTGATTTTTATTGTAAGTTAAACAAGAAATAATTTTAAATTGCGCTAAATGTAGTTATTACTGCCAATGTCATTGCTTGTAATAATTAAGTTATAATTATTAAAAAATTAAGAAATAAATCTTATAATAATAAAGACTTAAATATTATGTATTGTTTTCAAAATTTAAGGCAAGTTTTCATCGTATAAACTCTTTTTGATTTTGATAAATTATTGTTTGTAAACTTTTATCACGCCATTTTTAATATTTTTAAATTAATATTTTAATTTAAAAGTTCAATTTTTAATGATTTTTTCAATCAATTTTAATAATATTAGAAAAGTTTACAATAATCCAAGTAAGTATTTTGGCGTCCTTTATTAATTGTTTCCAATATAAACCTCGATAAAGCTTAAAATGTTTGAAGACATTATTTAAAACTTAAAATAGTTTTCCCAACATGTTAAACTGATAGAAAGTCAAACTCATTCGTCATCTCCTAACAGTAAGAGGTCACAAATGGAAATAGACTAACTGCAATCTAAATTCTATTATAAATCTTATTTTGTAAACTCGAAATCCAAGCTAAAATATTTATCAGGCACTCAACTGCCCTTGCCACTTGAGCTTTTGGCCAAAAAGAAGTGTGTCGAAAGCGCTTTTGGCTAATGCTAAAAAGCAAATGCAATACGAAACGCCCACTCTCGAGCCAAGCCCAGTTGCGTGCCAACTTGTCGAAGAAGGAGCTCTACAATCTACAAATTTCATAGTATAGAGCCAATATTCTAACAAAAATGTCGTCAGTCAGTCAAAGCATTTTTTAATGATTTTAGTTGTTGATTTTTGATCGCAAATTGTGGCATGTTGTTGTAGTTGTTCTTGTTATTGTTTCTGGTTGTCATTTGCGGCCATGGCAAAAACAAAATGTTCATAGAGAATGCAATTTTCATGCACTGCATTGAATAGAAAATAGAATTTCTCTCGTTTTTGTACAGCTTTCCGAGTCGCATTTTGTTTGATTTTTGACATGCAAAAAAAAGATAAATCCTTCAGAGCTACCACAAGATTTTAACCACAAAATTCAATTTCCTTATTGGCTATACACACAGAAAAGCACACTAACACACACGAAAAGAAATGTATTATTTGTGTAAGATTAAAGATATGTTTTGCTTACAAATTAATCGGCTTACTTTGAAATCGTTGATCTTACAACTTTTTAAAATAATCTGCAAGCAGTTTGAATTGTCTTTTGCAATAATCACTCGAAAGCATTTGGGAAAAAACGTAGATCATATTCAACATATTTAGCAATAGTAGTAATATTTAGGGGTTATATTCATCGTATTTGGTAGTTAAATTTATAAAATTTATAAAATTATAAATCAAATAAAATTTGATCTAATTTAAAATACATAAAAATTTTAATCCAATATTAAACAAAATAAATATACCTCTTCATATATCCGTATGTAAATAAAAAAATATCTATTTTTAATTAATTGTGAATCCCCTGAAAAATGAATTTATTCGTCAAAATTAATAGAAAGACATTGTTAAAAAAACATATTCAGTTTTGGAGCAAATAGTTCATCTATTTTACAAGTACTTATATTTAGAAAAATAATATTCCGTTAAAAAAATGCATATATTCTACACATTATTCTTATTTCTTTAACACAATATAAGAGAATGAAAATTCTATACATTTTGAACTGTTAACGGGCTAAGAAATTATTGTTACATTTTTATGTATTTGCTTCTACTTGCAGTTGTCGTAACATGGGCTGCGCCTTTGAAGCAGCCAGAGAGCAGCCCCAGCAGAGAACAAAGCAACCAAATAGAAATCAATGCGCTGCCAAAAAAACAACAACCACACAAGAAAGTACTGCAACAACAACGAGAACTTTACTACTAAAAGCAGCAACAACAACAGAAAGCAGAGAAGCAGAGGACATACAAATCAAGGATAACTATCAACAAAATCATAAAACGCAAACGACAACAGCAAAAGCGAACGACAAACATCAAAAAGCGGCAGCTCAAGTGCTTTTAGCAACACAACAGCAACAGCAACAGCAAAAACAACAGCAACAACAACAAAAACCGCAACAGCTTTGTCAAGTGGCGCTGGATAACAAGGACGCGTTGGCGACGACACACGAAACGACAATCGAAACAACAATCGATATTGAGGCAACAAACGATTTGCAAATAACTTACAACAATTGCTACAGTCGCAGCCCAGAGATTAACAGAGATGAGCAGCAACAACAGCGACGACGTCGACGCAGGCACTCGAGGCGTCAAGATCATGCGGCCCGTGGGCGTCGCAGCAAGGACATGTCAACAGCAGCAACATCAACAGCAACAGCAGCGATGGCAGCTGCAACATTGGCTATACCCTGTCAGCGATTGCACGAGATGTTGTTGCATGCTCGAGGTGCCTTAGCGACGTCACAAGCAGTGTGCGTGGCAAGCCAAAATGAAAGTGAGGATGATAAACAGAAACAGAATGTCGTAGTGCAACAGCAACATGCGCAACAGCAGCAACAGCAACAACCATTTGCCTATCGGACCTGGCAATGTCTGTCTGACATTGTCGCCAGCGCCGTCGTTCCCGCCACCATGTCAGCCGCTATTTTAGCCAATTTGAGCGCCACCTCGGCTGCCGCTTATCAGTATCTGGGCCAGCATTATAAGCATTATAGCCAATCGTTCAGCTTCTATGCGGCATCCAGTGTCATACTGATGCTGTGCTATCTGACCACCACGTCCACGGCCGCTGCCACACAATCGGAGACGGGTGCCATTGACAAGCATCCCATGTAAGTGACCCCACAGCAAATAAACAAAGAAAATACGCTCCCTGCCTAAAAGCAGACAATACATTTTTTATATATTTTCATTTACACTCCCACACACGGTATCTATGATCTCTATCTCTCTCTCTATCTACATATCTATCTCTCTTTATCTATCGGAATCTCTGTCAAAAACTGTAAATTATCTGTATCTGTATATGAATATGTAAATGTATCTGTATCTCTGTATTGCCTGTAACCCTTATACACGAAATTTTCTATTTATTTTCTTTTGAAATTCTTTCAGTCATGGCATCGATTGGTCGAAGTAAGTTTTTGCACCCACACCAAGACATACAGAAAAGACTAAACAAAATGCACAAAGTGTTAATTTTTAAATTATTTTGCTCTAAATTGCCTAAATTTTAATTTGTTAATGCTAACAGTTATTTTTAAAATTATTTTAAATTCAATATCCTAGTATCTGAATATCTGCCTATACTGATACAAATTAAATTGCAAATATCAGTCATCATTATGACTAACTAAACAATATCATCTTTCATACTTAATTTAAAAATTATCTGACTTTGCTAAATTTAAAAATGTAATCTAATTACACTGCTGTTTGTGAATTTTTTATTTTTTCTGTTTATAAATTTAGTTTGAAAATTTCCGTACATGCTTTACTAATTTCTCCAGTTATCAGTTTTCCATCTTAAACTCTTTACTTCCTTCTCAAGACTAAACGCACAATTCATTGCTCTAAAATTATTTCCTGAACTAAATTATTGTTTTAAAAATATGTTTAAATATCGCTTGCCTTTCGATTGTTATAATAAGACAACTTCTAACATAAAATCTTTCTCTTAAATGATATAAAAGTATCTTTACATACACACACATACAAAACTGTTGTTCTGAGAAATACATTAATTATTGTGTTGAGATATACTAACATTGTTGGAAATCTGTGAAAAGCCATTAATATCAATTGAATCTTTACTCTTCCCACATGTACAGATTCGATGAATCCAGTTCAGATAAGGAGATATTAGATTTATTACTCGAAAAGAAACGCTATGATAAACGATTACTGCCGCCTGTAAATGGTAAGATAAGCATTGCAAAGTTTTCCATCTTTAACCTTTTTCTCAACTTTAAATATTCAATTTAACTAAGTGTCTTCGACTTGCAACTACACTTGCAATAAGAAGCATTGTTCTTTCTTCTACTTATTATGTTGTTTGGTTTATCTTTTGTTTTTTGTCTCTGACGTCATTAAGTATGATCTTGTAGGGACAACTGCGGGGCTAAGGGAACCATTTTCAATGTTCCCAATGTTCCAAATGCTCCCAAAGTGCCACGATGACAAAGACAACGCGTTGCCACTATAAAATCAATTAAACTTAATGGCCAGTCTGGTTCAGAGTGCACACAGAACGCTTGCAATTTTCTCAGAACGTTTTTGCCGGGGCGGGAAAACAAGGGAAAACTAAGAAAATGACTCGAGTGTTTTTATGTAGTTGCATTGGCCAGGCCATAAGTGTATCGTAATTACATTTCGGGCTGTGTGTTTATGTGCATCACAATAATTATACATATATTGCGAGAAACCATTGTGACAAGCTATAAAATTTGAGAGCTCAATTTAGTTTCATAGGAGAAGATGTTAAAAAAGCGCAGAAAGTTACTAAATGTTAATCTAATATGCAACTCAACTTAAAAATATAATTGTATGTATTAAAGTATAAGTGTTTTTAATATTCCTGAAATTATTGTCTTCGAGTTTTAATAAACTTTAAAGTAAGTTCAATAGATATGAAGTTTCTAAGCAACCTATATACACTGATAGACATTAATGTGTATGACATGTAGTGTAGGTTATTTAATCTATTATTAATTAAAAACTGAATCAACTTAAGTGGAATAAAATTAAACTTTATAGAGTCATAAATTATAAACAAAAATTTTAAAATGCTTAAACATGCATTTAAAATGATAATCATAGATTATATAACATTTGGTAATAATTTAAAAAGCTAATGTCCATTTTAATGGCCTAATTGTATAGCCCCATATCCATTAAATTTTACAGATGAAGACTTTTGCTGTGGCTTACAATCGCCCGATATGGCTACAAATCAAAATGCACGGAGGCCACATAATCGCGGTTGGTGAAATGTCCTAAACAAATCACAGAAATTATTAAACTATTTAATCTGATCAACTGAACTTACAGTTGATGTTTGATTTTTTTACATCTATGTTTTAGCTAGCACAGTTTACGAACCAGTTTCATTTTTGTAGTATTTGTAGTATAATTATATTCACATTTCTATTAAGCATTGCGTATACTTAATTTCTTTGATTTTAGCACTAAAGATTTATCATTTTAAATAAGATCCCTTTTAATTTCGAATACAATTTTACAGGCACGCTGACAGTTAATGTTAATGTGTTGCTTTTGAGCTTAGCATCGCCCGACGAGAGCAGCTTGGTAAGATCAATTTACGAATAACAATTTAAGATTTGCCTATTCAAGTTTGGATTTCATTTGCAGAAATATGAAGTGGAATTCCTGTTGAATCAGCAATGGACCGATCCACGCCTACAATATGGCAATAAGTCGCAATATGATTTCTTAAATGCTTTGCATCATCATGACAGCATCTGGACGCCCGACACGTACTTCATTATGCATGGCGATTTCAAGGATCCCATCATACCAATGCATTTCGCTTTAAGAATATTTCGGAACGGGACCATTACGTACGCAATGAGGTGTGTATGTCTCTCTCACCATATTTTAAATATGAATAATTCTGTTCCCTATATCTACGTTTTATGCGATTTGTCGCATAACTTAAAAGAAAAAGTACAGTACAAAGAGAGGGCGCTACAAATGCAAATGTTACAAAGTTCATATTCATTAGATGAGTTCCTGGGCGGCGATGTACAATTTCTTCTTCTTCTTCTTCTTCTGTTTTCCTCTTCGGTATGGGCAGTGTGAAATATTAAATAGTCAAGAAGAAATGTGAGCAAGCTGGCAAACATGAGGCTGTAATGAAAAATAGCACAAGAGGAGCACAACACAAAAGGAAAACAATAAAATGTAGGTACACGAAAAGTCAAATAAAGAATACTCTGCTTTAACGGCAGCTGAAATATGTGAGTGCTAATCGTTTATACACGAGCAAATAGCAGTTTCCAGTTTCAGACAGAAATACTTTACCTTAAAAATATGCGAGCAAATAGCAGTTTCCACTTGCAGGCAGAAATTCTACACCAAAAGAGGGGAAACTATAAATATTGCACTTACAAAATGAAAACTGCGTAGGAAACTTTTATATACTAACAAGAAAATTAAAACTATTAAATCCACTCGAATTTAACTAGATGTGTTGCATCCTAAGATAAATTATGAATTCTTTTTCATATCTATAAAAACAGGAAGAAGCCTTTTTAAGGCTGTTATAGATTCCCTTACAAAACCCACAATATTTTCCTTGTAAGGGTATAAAAAAACATACAAAACAAATGCAAAAAATGGCTACAAATATTTGGACAAGCTGGCGGGCTATCAACGATCCATGTGTGCACTCAACTCCTGGCCAGGTAAAACTAAAGCCCACGTGCACTGTTTGCTCACACACAGACACACAGACACACACACACACACACACACACGACACTCAGATACACAAAAACTGAGAAACAAAGTTTGCACATGTAACAATATGGCAACGATTCTCGTCCCGTTTAGAGCATTCCCGTTGCCATTTCTTGTCAGGATGCCATGTTACTACCAAGGCAAACGTAGAGAAAGGGAGAAAATGGAGGGTGGAAAGTTGGGAAGTTGGGCCGCCTTTGCTTGTCTGCTTTTTAATTCAACAGAACTTTTCCAATTGACTGCATAGCGTAAAAGTGTCGTCCAGCAATTAAAATAAGTTGCAGTTGCCATTTACTTTACTTTTGCTTTTCATTCCCTCTCTCCCTCTCTCTCTCTCTGTTTTGACGTTTTTCTGTTTACATAGTAAAACGGAACAGAGCGGGCACAACTCAGATTCAAACTGACAGAGCAGCTAAACTTGGTCGACGCTATGACTTAACTTCTAACGGCACAGCGAGAGAGATAGTGATAGGAAGTGAGGAAGTGAGAAAGGGAGGGAAGTAAAGACTGTCACAGGCTTGTGGAAAAAAAAATATTATGAAATGGCACAGAACAACATAATGTATTATTAAGTAGCATAGATAGTAAATTAAAGAGCAAAGCAATGCAAGCTTAAAATAATTGTATACAAGTTATATAAAAGTTTCATAACTAGAATAATTTCCGCATACAGCGCCATACATGGTTTTTTATTTTTAATGAATTTTCTTTTAGTTAAAAAGGTTCTTAAGCAAAGTCGATTGTTATTGGTCAGTCTCCTTACACTATTTTCTATTGTTTCTAACTAATGGTTTTGTTCAAGTGTCTGGCGTGGGTGAATTAAAGTTAATTATGCTGGATTTCGAATTAAATTTAAATTTTCCAACAAAAACCTATTTTTGTTCAAAAATAATTTTTTTTCAAAAGAAAAAAGGGTTTCCTTCATATATGTATATGTACATATAATTTGAATCTAAGTACGCATTATACATACTTTTTCTTGCAAAAACTGCCTAAAAAATATATGACTCTTCATTTTTTTTTTCTCAAACTATATACCCAAAAAAAATAAAGAATTTGTCCAAATATAAATTAAAATATCCCTCATAAATACATATTTGCATAAAATTATAATTTTTCCATAATTGAAATATGTTCATGCGGTAGACGGCTAAGAAGATGGCTTCACAAAAATTCAAGTTCTAGATTATATTTACTTTCTTATCTTTCGAAAACCTTCTAAAACTATGTATTCCTCAATCTCTGAAAATGTATAAAAAGTATATATTCTTAATCTGAACCGAACTCACAGATTTTCTATTTATTTTGTCCTGTATATAGATATCATAGTATTGATCGATCAAACTTTAATACATATCTCCGGCGTGTCAGGGATAACTTTCCTTTGGTGTTTAAAAATACATATTATAATATATGTATAATATATTCTATATAATACATATCTAAAATACCTAATTCTCTAATTCTTATCTTAACTTTTTGCTTTATTCGTTCACTTACAGGCGTCACTTGATATTGTCCTGTCAGGGCAGCCTGCACATATTTCCATTCGATGATCCAAAGTGCTCGTTCTCAATGGAAAGCAGTAAGTACAAGTATTGTCAATAATCAAATCATATGAAACTTAATAGCAACATAAATAACTGTCGGCTCATAAAGCAATTAGATGAAAAAACAAAAAAGAATATGCAAAGAAAACACTGTAAACAATATGAGAATTATGCTAAACTGGGGTGCCACAGAAATCTCTTTCACCTGAAAAATGACGTAAATTTCATACAAATGTACGTCAAATTCAGGTGAAAGAGATTTCTGTGGCACCCCAGAAAGTGTTGAAAATGTAGAAGATATGAAAAATGTGTCGATGATGAAGCAGATAATGACAAGAACAAGGCACAACCGTGTTGACTGCCACTCGAGGGAAATTGTTGTGTAACTGTAACTGTAAATGTGTTGACGACTTACGAGTGTCTGTGTGTGTGTGAGTCTGTTTGTGTGAAGCTGGAACGACAAAGCTAACAAAGTGACTAACAAGACTGGCTGACTGCCTGGCAGACTTGCTGGCTGTGTGCCTTGCTTTGTTGTCGTTGTTGCACATTGGTTTTCAACTGATGAATTAGAGACGAAAATCTACAATTTTAAAACTTATCTAAATAGTCGCTAATTATCGTCAATAGTTATACACCCAAAATAAAACAAATTATTTATTTGAAATGCCGTTTCGAATATGCAAAAAAAATAAAAATAAAATTTTAATTAAAAATAATATTTTTTGAATATACTCAAATATTATTTGCAAATAAGTATTTCAATTTTTTTTATGATTTTTCGAAAATTGCTAAAATGCCACATTTTGCGTAAAAAGTAGGAAAAATGGGATAAAATACTAGAAAAAATATTTTTGAAAATTTTATTTGCTGTCACTCTCTGAATTGTTTCCAGAATTTTTTTGCATCAAAAAATTGTTATGAAAAAATCGAGGAAAAAAGTTAAAATAGTAGACGTTTACAAAAATTCGAATTTTTCAATGGAATGAATGAAATTTTTGCATCATTCAAACGGAATTTAAACGACCTTTCCAAATAAAAATAAAATTATTAAATAAAATCTTTTGTTTTTTTTTAATCAAGGTGATAAGGTGACTTTTTTCGCTGGCTATTTTTCTACGGCCATTGCCTCACTGTGCACGGTACTAGCCTTTTGTCTTTGGCATTATGCTCGAAAAGTTGTTGTTGCCACAGACCCCTACATAGACGCGTCATGTCTATTAACCCAGTCAACCAAGACAAAAGCAACAACAACAATAAAAGCGCTAACACAACGTCATAAATTACTTTGTGGAAACGAAGGAAAAGTCACCGTTATATGACGTGCGCTGTCGTTGAGATTTCCATCTTTGATGGTGGCCTCAAAGTGTTTGTCCCCGTCTATTGTTGCCTGTCGTCGTTGGTTTTGATCATTCTCATATTGTATCGCAACATTAAGCTAAATTAATTAATTACCCAAATTGACTTATCACATGTTGTGTGTGTGTGTGAGTGCGAATCTCAGAGTATTTGACACTCCATGAACTAATTTATACTGCTAATATTAAATACAGACAAATGTCTGTTATTTAAATAATTTTTACGAAAATGTACAAGAAAACTTATACGCAAATGTATAAATTTTTAGGAATCAAAATTAACTAAATTTATTGTAGAAAGAATTCTTATATTATAATGACTATGTACGTATTAAATATCAAATAAAAGTTGGATCCAATATTTAATTTTAAGAATAGTAATTCAATAAAATTATAAATTTCGAACAGCTTGTCAAGCAAGCTTGTCAAGCAAACAGCTTGTCTTAGGAAATAACTCAATATCTGTCATATATTTAAATACAAACCCCTTTAGTAATGCTCTCCCAATGCATGTGTGTAAGTTACTTTTTGAGTATCAGTGCGTTGAAAATCTTTCTGCTTCCTGGCAGTTACGCTACGAATTAAGCTTCCAAAGAGTCGCGTTCGTGGGCTGCGTACGTGAGCTTGTTTACGACAAAACTGATTTAAGTCAAAGACTTAATGGCTTTATCTTATACTCCATCAACTTTTCTCTCTTCGTCTCTTTCAGTTTCCTACGAGGAAGCACAAATCAAGTACGTTTGGAAGAATGATGAGGATACGCTGCGCAAAAGTCCCTCGTTGACCACATTGAACGCGTATTTGATTAAGAATCAAACGACGCCCTGTGATCAAAACAGTTGGCGAGGTAAGTTATGCACCAGCTTTAAGACTTCATTTCAATGTGGATGTTTCTTTTTGATTTTTTTGTTTTTATGATATTTTTTTTTTTTAAAGTACTTTATATCTATACTTAATTTCGGCTAAACATTAATTCTGAGCTCAAAAAAAATAAGAAAAATGTTGTTGAATAAAAATGCAGCTAAAACTTAAGTTCCTTAGTTTAGAGTGCAGTTTTTAGTTGGTTTGATTTACGACATTTTCAGTAAGTTTGCCATGTAATCTGGATCGTAGCTTGGTCTATTGGTTTCTTTTATGCAAAAAAAAATTAAAATATATTTCGTCTATCTAATGGTCTTATCTTTGTCTACCCCTAACCAAAACGGTAATGCTACGACATCAAACAACAACTTGGCCAACTCCTAAACTCTTTGCACCATATCAATCCAAACAATAAAACTAAATCAAATATTCAATATTAAAAACAATACAATGCCGAACAAATCGATTCCATAGGGAACTACAGCTGTCTTAGGGTCGATTTAATCTTTACCAGAGATCGTGCATTCTATTTCACCACCGTTTTTATACCTGGCATTATATTGGTGACGTCATCCTTTATAACATTCTGGCTAGAATGGAATGCCGTGCCAGCTAGATCAATGATAGGTAACAAACAACAACAACAACCAAATAAATTAATACCAAACCAAAATACCAAAAGATATATCAAAAACAAAATACCAAACGATACCATTAACCAACTATCTGTTTTTGTATATCAAATTTATCCTCTCTCGCTCTTTCACAATTAAAATAAATCAAAAACAAAAAAACCCAAATAAAATATAAATAAATCAATTATGCATACGCCATTGAGAATTGATTTCTATCGCCTTTGTAGCAATATAATTTTTGATTGCCCGATTTATGCGTAATTTGTAATACTTATTTCACATTTCGATTGCGTAATAATTTATATTTTCCCAATTTCCGCCTTATCAAGTAGTTTGACACATACCCAAAAAGAAATACACAATGCGAAAGCCATTTGATTTAAATGCATTAAGACTGCCCAGCAAAAGTATGAGACACTAGCTCTTGAAAAGTTATATATTTTTTTGTAAGGTTTGCTGCATGGATTCCGTTCCCTTTTAGATTTTTGAATGCCAATTCTATATTACCCCCAAAAACAAGGACGTCAGAAAACCAAAACCCAAAACCACAAATATATCTTACACATTTTAAAACTTTGTTACTGTTCTTTAAATGTTGTAGCTCATATAATACAAGAACTGATTGGATTAAGCCAATATAAAGAATTTGTACTATAGGTAAATAGGTTAGGCTAGGCTAGGTCTTAAGTCTCTGTGTGTTTCTGTCTTTCTCTCTCTCTATCTCTTTGTATCTGTCAATGACTCTGTCTAAATATTGTGCTGCGTCCTTCGCCGTTTACAGTTCTGTGTGTTCTAAGAGATTTTTAATTTGTGTGCCAAATTCAACGATTTTGGCCTTGTACTTTAAGGTAATTACAGTTGCCTACAGGTCGAGTTGACATTTACCCGTGATCGTGCGTATTATTTTACAACCGTTTTCATACCTGGCATTATATTGGTCACCTCGTCGTTTATCACATTTTGGCTGGAGTGGAATGCAGTGCCAGCCCGGGTAATGATCGGTACGTAAAACAAAATTCAAAAAAACAAAAAAATAATTTCAACTGTCAAAAATAAAAAGAAAAATTACTTGTACTACAGAAATCAATCATGTGAAAAACCAAACCAAAAAACGTAGTCTTATTATTACTAATGTAGCGGCATTTTTGGCGCAGCTTAGCTAGTGGAATCCTAGCGAGTCCTTGTCTAAATTTCACTCTCAATTCTCCTCTTCCAACAGGCTATAAATACAATTGGCAGTCAATTCAATCTACAGTTTATTATAGACTACTTTAGTTTCCAGCTTAGGTCCATCTATCAAATTCATATCACACCCTACCAATAATATATACAAAAAATATCTAGGTGCTAGACTTTCTTAGATTTTAATACATTTACTAACTCAATATGTTTTCGTTTCCTCCTTTACTTCGATAGCTCGAACTACATAATGTTAAGCTTAAAAATATTTACTCTAAATTTTGCACACCTTTACTAAACTCATTAATCCTTTAAACTTTCCATTGCATGTCTCTATTTACAACTCACTTTACTTTCTCTTTGAGACTTATCTAATAAGCATTTATAATAATATCAAAAAATTTCAAAGAGTGTCAATTTAAAACAGATCTTGTTGAATGGTTCAAAACAGTTGATTTCTTTGAAAAAGTAAAATTCAAGAATATTATGATTTTAAAATCATAGTACAGATAAAAAAATAACAATAAATAGTAAACATAATAAATAAAAATAAAATAATGCTTAAAATCGATGTATAAGTAAGCTAAAAGTAATGTAATTGAACTCAAATATAAAACAAATATTAAATACCTAAAATATAATTAATAATAATAGTTTGTTGTCATATTCTTAGCTACATTATAGATATTATTTCACAATATTCCTATTTCAAATAATGTAGACAATGAATTACGGATTAATTGCATAGTTATAAAATAGGCTTAATGGTTTTATTGGCTCAAGAGTTAACAATAAGTGAGATTTTCAGGGAAAATACTGTAGAAAATAGTAGCTTAAAAAGTTTTCGGCTTTAAAAATAGCTGTGGCAGCTGCTGCATATCGTGTTGAATGACTGGCATGACAATTTTCTAAGAACCAAAGAAATAAAAACGAAAAAGAAAACGCAAGGATAAAACAAGCAATGCAATTATGGAATATGCGATACTTTTAAAATGGATGGCAAAGGAAACAGATACCAAAAAAGACCCAGAACGACAACCGAATGTCAACACAAAATCATCAAAAGTGTCACTGGCAGACATTGCAACTGCCACAAACATTTACACACACACACACCCACACAAACATAGACAACAACAACAAATGGAACTAAGGAACTGGGCTTAAAGGATAACAAACTGGAAAGGGAGAACAACACATGGGCATGAACACGAATGTGGTCTGGTATTTGCTTTGAGCTCTGTTGCGTTCCTTTGCTGTGGCAATGCAGATTATGATGATAATTATGATGATGATGATGATAATGATGATGACGTCGGGTTGGGCATGTTATAGATGATGATTTATGCATAAGAAGCCATATGTGCAAATAGGGAAGCTCTCGCGCTCTGTGCGTTGACTGTCAACGGCAGCTGATGCTGTAAGTTGGCCACGTTAAGAGCATTGGCTTATGAATACTTGAGTTAAGTGCCCCAGCAACTGACCAGCCAAGACATCGAGTATGCTTTAAATACTTAAACGACTCAATTTAGTTCAGCAAATTTGGCCTGGCCTAATGACGGAATGTCAACGCTACCCTTTTGTTAGCCAAATCGCTGACTGTTGATGGATTCTTGTCGAGCAACATTTTTGCGTCACATCGAAATTTTCAGCTTGTAAATGCAACCCCAAGCAATTTGCGTTTTGCTCCTTTTGCCACATCTTTGCCAACTTTGTGCCTCATTTGGGAGCTGCTTAGCTCTTGAGCTGGTTTTGCTGCCACTGTTGATGCCACATTTCGCTTGAGTGCAACTTTGAGATTTCGACTTCGTTTCCAACGTTGGCAAATTGAAAATCGATGAAAGTGCTGACTCCTGCGTCCTGTGAGCCGAGTGCTGTGAACACTCCTCGCATCCTGCCAAAATACGTAGTTAAATTTGTTGCTGGCAAATGCAGCTAGCACATTGTTGACACAACTAATTAGACAGCCCAGATTGATTATGCTTACTGCAAATTGCATTTTCAGGTCGAGGGAAATGCGCAGAATATCAAATTAGATAAATGACTTCAATGCAATTCGCTTTCTGTGTCAATTGCAGCCATTAAAATAAATTAATTTATAGTAAAAGGCAATGCTTCAATATTTAATAGTTTAATAGCTGGAATACGTACTTATATAACTTTAAAAGTTTTTTATAAATAAGAAATCAATCTAATGGTTGAATAAATTTTTCTTTTATACATAGGTAAAGAACTGAAATGAACTTATTATAAGTAAAATAGAATTAAATGCAAAATACATTATTTAAACAAATAACAACAATAATAATAAACCTACATTACATTTACAAAAAAAAACTTTTTAAAGAAAAGCTTCAATTTTATAATAAAATAAAAGGAAATAAACATAATTAAATAATTTATAAAATGAAAGCAAATTACGCAATTACAAAAATTCTTTTGCACTTTTTTATAAACTTTTAGAACTTATACAAAAAACCTTTCTTGCACAAACTAAATAAAACATTTAATTTTTAATGTGCAACAATTTAAAACTAAATAATGCATTTTGTTGCAGTGCGTCTTTCTTAACTAATTTTCCCATAATAAATGAGTTTACACCCATTTCTGTAGATGTAGCTGTTTAAGTATATAAGCTTTATACAAAACGAAACCAAAATTCAAAAATTCCAAAGCAGCCAACAAAGCTGACCATTAAACTCAAATTACAAACTTTTCTGTACATATACATACATATAAATACGATGGCAAAACAAATTATAAACTTAACTGGACAATCAAATAAATTACCCACACATGCTTTGATTTGAGAAGCGCCTCAAGAAATCCTGCCCCTGAAAGAATGCAACACATTTCGTTTTTGAATTAAGTTCCAAATGGGTAATGAAACTTTTCTCTTTTTCTCTCAAATGCAAATGCAACAATTGCAACAATTAGGTGTCACAACAATGCTGAATTTCTTCACTACCTCGAACGGTTTCCGCAGCACCCTGCCCGTCGTCTCCAATCTGACGGCGATGAATGTGTGGGACGGCGTGTGTATGTGCTTTATTTATGCCTCTTTGCTGGAGTTCGTTTGCGTCAATTATGTGGGCCGTAAGCGTCCACTGCACAACGTCGTCTATAGGCCCGGCGAAAATCCCGTAACACAGGTAAATTATATTGCAAACAAAAGAAAGTCATGAAAATACGAAGATAAACAAATGGAAATGATGGGCCATTCGAGAGGCCTGTGGCTGATTTAATATGCATCATAAGCAATTAAACATGAATTTTACATAAGCGTACAGCCAAACCAAACAAAACACACAAAAACAACCAACCAACAACAGTAAAGACGCCTTTTGTACTTTTTTTTTAACACCAACGATATCAAACACCTGAGCAAAAGTCATACAGAAAATAAAAAAAACCAACAACTTCAGTCATTGTGTTGCGTTTGTCTCTCTCTCTATCTCTATCTCTTTCTCTCTGTATCTCTCTGTCTCTCCACCTAATTACTATATATATCTACTTCTTCTTCAAACTACAAATGCTGTAACTTTTAGTATCACCCTCTCTCTCTAAACTGTCTAGCCAAATTTCCATTATATATTTTTATAAGTTTTTAACATATACATTAAGTACTTAAACGATGCCAAACAACAATAAATGCTCGCTATTAAATTCACCTTGTGTTTATGCTACCCAAAAGCCCCGCCCACCCCTAAAATAAACCCTTCCTTTATTAGCATTTTGTATTACAAATTTTTCAATATACTAAACGTAAATTTGTGTGTCCTCTGTAAGAAAAACTAAAAAAAAAAGAATACGTGTCTTCAAAGTAAGCATAAGTTATCAATTTGATTTTTGTTCAACTAATTTTTTATGTTTACTCAACATACTGTCAGTATGATATGAGGGGTAGTTTATCTATGTATGTGTATTTATTGTGCTGATGCTCAGTTCTATTATTATATTTTTTCTTTTTTTTTTGCATTTCTTTTAGTAATGAAATCGTGATAATTACTTCTTTTTTTTTTTTTAAATTCACATATTTGACGTGATGATTTTCGTTTAATTTTACTATCAAATAAATGTTGTATTATACAAATATTTATTATGTTTAACAAATGCGTTTTATTCCTCTAAAATTAGTACACCTAATTAATCTTATAATAAAATATAAATATAAAATAAAATGATTTGATGTAAATTGATGCATTATACATGCCATTAGGTGGGTATATTTATTTATTTATTTTCCATATTTATTTATAATGCAAATTCAAATAAAACTCAGTTAAGCATATTTATACCATATTTATTTATAACGCAAATTCAAATAAAACTCAGTTTAGCATGTCAAGTATTTTCCTCGATGCTAAAAAGAAAACATTCTTAAAATATTTGACATTTAAAGTGGCATATTGACAACATCATTATATAGTTTATAGCAAAATCACTAGAGTTCTAAACTTGAGGAAAAGTTACACAAATAAAAGCATGCTTAAGATAATGATTAAGAATTCTACTTGGGTTATATTTTTCGACTTGTTCTATGCATTTTTATGCCCGCTTTCTCATGCTCATGGTAGAATTGAACTTAAATCTAACATGTCGTCAAGTTTTCATAGTTTCCAAGCGAAAATAATAAAAAAAAAAAAACCATACATAGACTGACAGCCAGTCATATGCCACTTAATACATTTAACATTTAAATAAATGTTGTTATTTTAAATTTTATTTAATTTTTATACAGCCAAGAACCAGAAAAGGGTTCTACCAGAAATTGCGTAAGCCAATTAAAAATCGAACATTGTTCCCAATTTTTGTGATATGTGAAATAAGTAAATTCGAGAATTCTTACTTAATAGCAACTAAGTCGCAAATAACGCAGAATCAAATACAAAAAACAACCCCAACAACTTAATTCAAAAATCAACAAACAATCGAAACTTAAAGTGTGTTTTCGAGTATGAACATTATTTTGTGTACATTTTTGCAGCGTCTTCCAGCGGTACTAAGCAGGATCGGAGTAATTCTTGCAAGTCCTTTGGTAAGCTATCAACCACAACTCATGCACCTAACCAACCCCCCCCCCCCCCCCTGTCTGCCCTGACCACAAACAACCCCCCAACCCCCCTTTCAATCAACAATATCAATATTGAAGACCCAACAAATACAATACTCGTAACATGAAAGAACTTTACTGAAATACACACTACTTAAACCGAACACAACCACTCCAGCATCCACCCTCTTGCCCCACCTCAAGGTGTTCCCCCTGCGCCTCTAAGAGATCACCCAAAACTAGCAAATCAGAAAATGAGAAACAAATCTAACAAATGGCATGTGAATTTCGCTTTTAAATGCATTTGATAAAAAATTATACTTTTCGTTTATGGAATTTGTGTTTCGAACATGTTCTTTGATTTCATTTCGAAGCCTATAAATCAAAATAAAGAATATAATCAAATTAATAATAATAAACTTTAATTAAAATTTTCATAATGTAGACGCACGCTTTAAGTGTTTTGATTATTTTTTCTAGTTTCCAATTAAATTTTCTTTCGATTATTGGTTATTTTTAATTAAACTTCTGTTGTTTCTTTTTATCATAATAAAAACTTATAAAAAAAAAACACAACAGCCCAAACAAACTACAATATTAACAATTGAAATATGACAATAACTACAACAAAACAACAACTAACAAGCCTACATCATCAGCAACAACAACAACCACAACATTTACTATATAAATTGCGCATAAAAAGTAAAAAAAATGAAACAAAAAATCAAATAAAACACACTTTAAGATCACTTACAATTGGGAAAAATGTTACGAGCGAAACTCGAACAAATGCGAAAATATGGAAAATTATTCTTTATTATATAGTAATTAAAATTAAAAAAAAAAAAAAAACAAATCTGAAATGAGCAATAAATCAAATTTTATATTGTGCATATAATTTATTTTATTATTTATTAAAGATATTTGCATAATTAAATTAATCTCGTTTTATGTTTCGTTCTATTGTTAATTACATAAAGACACGCCTTATTAACAACAACTAGCAAATACGCTTTCGTTTGATTTTTGAAATAAGAAACTATCTACGAGATTGGCCAAAGACTTAATACACTTGCAGAGCTACACAAGACTGTTCCGAGTTAAACATTCTCTTGAATAAAACGCCTTTTTGGAGGAGTCCATATTGCGTTTAAGCTATCCAAAAAGGATATAGTGCAATTGTTTTGATACCGAAATTGGGAACAGTTCAGAGACTGCTGTAATTTCTATCGAAGGTTGATAGAATGTCAGAAAAGTCAGCTGCAAGTGTATCAAAAGTGCCTGCGTTTGTTTTTGAACGATTCTAAAATTGTATTCCGAGTTTATAGTTTGTATTTTTAAGGTATGTTGTAGTACTAACATGGTATATACATAGTAATTATTATTTTTGGTTTTCAGTTGCCCCCATGCCTGAAAGCTTTTTATTAGGCCATATTTTAGAATCTAGTGCATTTTGTGCATTCTAACGATTTCTATACTATATATTCTATGAAAATGCTAAAATAATCCCACACAATACAAATACCAATACTTATAAGCATAACTGTATATACTATATACTGTGTGTATGCGTGTAGTGCTTAGATAATATTTAGTGCTTTTTATGTTTGTTTTTAGCAATTTCTACTATTGTTTTTTATGTTCCAACAAATTGTCAGCTAACATAGCCAAACACATAGTCGAGGGTGTATTTATAGATTTAAATGCATACTGATGTTTAGAAATCTGTCTGAAAAGAGTAATCAATAGTTCATATCATAGCTTAAGGGGATAAATAATTATATGTGGCCCTAAATTAACAATTTGTTTTTTTATTACTCGAATAAGTCATTATTAATGCTGATAATGAATATATATAAGAAAATATGATGTTTACTAATGAATAAACCATAAATTATGCGAATAAATAGACGTACATTCATATTTATGTATTAAAAAATGGATTATTTAACTGTGAATGTGAAATGTCACTGAGTGTTGTTATAAATTAACAAATCATCAGACAACTGCCTGCTAATTGCGCTACAATACTTTTAACAGTCGTGTGCTATATTCTAACATAAAAGTTTCCTTGTTGAGCTTCTCTGTTTTATAACAGTTTATTGATAGGAGCATCGCTATCAAACAAAACTAATTGAATACTAGTTAGGCTCAGTATAGATCAACATTTTATGAATTCGTTATGTTAACAGACAATGTTAACAAAATTAAAAGCATCAGCTGCAAAATCGAAAGCAATCTTCATGAATGCCCCTTACCTCATAATTTATCCCCAATTAAGAGATTTACAAACTAACAACTTAATGGAGGAAAACAAAGAAGAGAAGAAGATGCAATAACTGAATCTATCGCAACTAATCAAATAAACCAATCGAGCATGCAGCAATCAAATCCGATCTAAAGACAAAACTCCAAATCTCACTCCAATCTCAACATCAACATATGTCTCTCTTTCTCTCTCTGTCTCTCAAATGTGCAAAAACAAAACATACAAAATCATAAACAAAAAATAAAAAAAAAAAACCGAAAAATACCGATAAAGTACAAAACTATACCACCCAACTGTCCCATCCACACATCCAATATAGGAAGTAATCGAAAGAGAATTTCACGCTGCTTTGTCGTCCTACTCCAAAAAAGGCAAGCGCCGTCGCCACACCGGCCATGGCCAATACGCCGCTCTCCATGGGCACGGCCGCATCGACGGCAACGCCGGGCACACCTCGTCAGTTGGAGCAGGAGGAGCTCTTTGGCGGCGGCATGCGGTGGCAGGAGGCGCACGGTGGCATCATCGGTGCGGCAGTGCAAAATTTGCGGGCACGTTCGATTAAACGTAAAAGCGGCCGCGAAGCCGCAAGAAGCCCGTCATCGACATCCACATCGCCAGGTGTGAAATCAGCCCCAATCCCTGCCGAGCATATCTATGAGGAGCCAACACCAGCAACAGGAACAGGAACTGTAGCTGCAACGCGTGTTAAGTTTAAGGATGAACAAGAGGAGGAAACCTCCGCCACATTCTCCGCGCTGCGTCGCTCCGTGGCCACAAGCACGCCGGCTCTGGTGGTGCGCATCGAGCGTGACCAAGAAGCTGGGCAGGAGGAGGAGGATAAAGAGAAGCAGCAACAGCCATTGCAGTCTATCGAAATGACCGAGCATCAATGTCAATTGGCATTGCCATTAAAACCGCCACGCAGGAAATCTTCGCGCTCCAATTCGCCGAGCAATCTATATACGGCGGACGAGGAGTCAATGGTGACGACGACAACGATGACGACGACCAGAACAAGGGAAACTGTGAGTAGTTGCGTTACAACGACAGACCCAAATAAAATGCAAGAAAATTAACAAAAAACTAACCGAACTAACCCTCGATTGTCTTGTTGTTCTTGGTGTTGTTGTTATTATTGCCCCTGCACAACTAATAACTAACCATAACAATGTTAACAAGTTTGGAAAATTCGAAATCAAAGCCCAGCAGGACTAAGGGAAAGTCTTCTCCATTCTCCTCTCTCTGTTCTCAATTCTCAGTTGCGAATTCGGTTTGCAGTTCTTTGTTACGAGTTTGGCTTTGTCGCAGGGCAGCCAAACCACTTTGCCCACTAAACTTTATTGCTTGCGGTTATTTTGATTGCAATTTTCTCACACACAAACACACACACACACTTACAGACTCATCTACTGCAAAGTTTTTTGCAACTTGCAATTCAACTTTCAATGAAAAAGCGACAACAAGAAAATGTCCTTTTGGGTCTGAGAAGTCGTCTAAGGTTGCATAGATTTCAAAAGCGTTTAAGTACAATAATTAACAGCAATAAAAGCTGATAATCAATTTAAACTGTTTAAGGATTAAAAAATGATTAATTTTGAGCCACATTCTGAATTGAATAATCTATAAAATTACATTCGATTTATTTTGAAAAAATTGGCAAAATTTTATCTAATAGTAAAAACTTATTTTTTTTTTTTTAATATTATTGAAATTATAAATATTTCAAAGATATAAGAATTCAGGGAATATAAATTATTTGTGTTCAATTACTATCCTTCATTTAAATAATTTTTTTGTACTGTTTATTTAGATTACATTTGATGTAAACAATTCAATAAATTTACAAATTCGTAAAACAATTATAAATTTTATTTTATTGGTATTATTAAAATTATAAATATTTCAAAGAAATACTAAGCTATAAACATTTTTAAGATATCAATTTATTTATAGCTAAAATATATTGTCTTCAAATTTATTTTTCAACGATTATAAAAACAAGTCCGTGTATAGGGATTTCCAAATGATTCCAGAATAAGTATGGGGTTTATAAGACCCTTATAAGATTCATTAAGTACTCACTATAAATGTTATCGAAGCGATTTTAAATACTGAATGGAATCTCTTAAAAGCGCTTGAAATGAAAAAAAATACAAAAAAACTAACAAAACTAACGGAAGGAAACCGCAAGAGAGCACTATCAAGAAAGGAAATCATCAACGGAAATGCAAATAAATAAAAGTCAAAAAGAAAACCAAGAACAATTACTGAACGTGGTGAAAAAGCATATCGCAAAATGCAGCCATTTGAAAAGCTTGCCATGAAGAGTTCCGACACTCAACCACATCAACAACAACAACAACACGACTGGAGGAGGCGGACTGGTAACAACAATTACATGAGTAAAAGGACAACAACAAGAAGGTGGCTCGAGAAATGCTCTTCGTCCATTAACATGTAAATTAAAAATGGTGTACGCGTTTAAATTGACGCACGGCAGCCGAGGCTGGTGGCTGGTGCCAGGTGGCAAGTTGGCAGTTGAGAGTTGGCTGAGTCGCTTCGAACCAGGGCAACATAATTATTCATGAGAGCCCAAAGTGGAAAATACCGTAATGAGCCTGAGAGCAACACGGAAAACAACAAGAAGTAGAAGCAAAAACAACGAAAGCGACGAAACGGAACACAAACAAAATGAAGCCAATGGAGAAAGCTGAATAAAGTAAAAGATACTTTTCTGTTATATGCATCATAATTGTCGACAAAATATATGTAAGAATTGCCCCGAAAAGGATGTACACGATTTAAGAGAAAAGTTTAAGGAACTCACGAATCATTTTAAAGTCAACGACAAAAAGTTTTGCCCAACTTTTCCGTAGGCAACAAAATCTTTGGGGAACTGAGCTGACAGCAAACATTCTTGAATGTAGGCTCTGCCATATTCCCGATTTTACTCCATTCCCACTGTATTCTACGGTACTGCCCTCCACACAGTTATGTTGTCAGTGCTAATTGCGCTGTGCAAAAAGTCACCACTTGGCATACATTTTTCAAGTGTTACCAGGCATTGTGTTAATAAAATTAAATTGTTTATGGCGGGCAGTGAAGTGTCACAAAATCCCCAGTGATTCGATGGCACGTTTTCTGAAAGTTCCACATTGTTAAAGTTGCAACTCACTTCAAAACATGTTTCCAAAGAGAAACCCGGAAATCGATCTAAAAATACCAATGCGACTTTCGAGTGTAGTATAATCTAATATCTAATAAAACTTCCATTTGATTTAACAATAAAATAAATTTTTTAAGCAACTGAAAAGTATGCCATACTAAATAAAAAAGCGATGTGTTGCTGCCTGATTAATAGAAAATTATAAAAGTTAACTAAAATATTAAAAACATGTCAAAAATAAAGGACAGAAAAATTTTTAAGCAATTGGTAATCTATAGAATTTGGGGCCGTATTTTAATGTCTAAGTAAGGTGTTTGAAATCTATTGAAAAGAGAATTTGACATAAAATGTATAGAAATTAATGTCAAATATGCAGAGCTCCCAAAATATTCAACACAAAAGTAAACAAAGCAAGAGCAAAAACGAGAGCAAGAAATTTGAAACTAATGTGCATTGAAAAAACGACCCTTTATATTTGTTATTTTATAATTAATTTTAAATAGTTTTTCGGTGTTTTGATAAAAATGTATAGCTTATTTAAATAAGCTGGGTTGGGTTTATAATTATATTCAGATAATTTAATCACAGCAAACCAATTTTAGGAGCAATTGATTTGGTAAAAAAAACATTTAAAATTTTAAGTAACTTTCTGTAAGTGCTGAGTTGCTGTTTTCGTCAGCACGTCGCAGCTAATAAGGTCAGTCCAGCGGAGTTTCATTCTTGAGGCCCCACAACAAAGACAAATCAGCAAAGCACACCCACTGCAATCCAATTCCATTTCTCTTTCACTCTGAGCATTACTAAAGCCAGGAAACTGCAACGTTTTTCCATTTAAAATCATGTCCAAACAGAGTACGTGCCACAATGGTTGCAATATATTTGCAGCTACCTCACAGTTCAGTTAGTTAATTTGTGTAGCTGCTGCCACCTTCGACTTCGCCACATCATTAATAAAACACAAAATGTAATGCTAATTATGTGCAGTGCAAACACATTAATATTATGCGATTTCAAACAAAAAGTTAATTTAAGAAATAAAATAAACATGTTTTGAATATTAATTTCTCAGATTTTATAGGAAAAATATTATAGGACAGAAATATATGCACTTAAGTTGACAGTTAAGAACGATTTTTTGGATTCCCTTAAGTCAGTATTACAATTAAGTTATTAAAATTATACTGTCCCACATCGGTTTATTTTAATTACATATATTCTATGTGTGTCTGTGTATGTTAATTTTTTTTCAACTTAAAGTAACACCTTTACCTGTATGCAAACGTGTTAACTCTTTCCCTCTGCTATGTGTACTGTACCCGTAATATCTAAGTATGTACATTTGTTGAGCACGCTTGATAAGTCAAAACATCTATTGCTTAGTGTAAACAGCTCATCCTTTAAACCGAAACAAATCCCACAAGCATTCAATCATTTGCATTTCATTATAAAACAAATACATTAATCGATTTCTACAAAACTTTCATAATCAAAATTAAATATTTGCTTAAAATTAATTTAAAATTATTTTGAATTCATTAACTAAAACACACAGCAAAATTCTCATGCCATTATTATCCATGTCAGCCATAACATAAATAAATTATACCAAATTGCCAAAGCTTATACTATAAAGATAAAATATAAACTTACAGTTGTACCAGCAAAAAAAAAAAATATCTTAGCAAATTTCTATTAAAAAATAATAAATTGATTCATTAATTTGAGCAGCCTTATTAAATGTGAATTTACTTTTTCCACTTCTTTAAATGCTGCCTCAAAAAAAAATACAAAATATGTATAAAACTTATAAACATTAACAGCCCGTAAGTATGCAGTAAACAAGATAACAAAACAGTTGAATATCTTTTGTAGTTTTAAAAAAAATCTGAGCTAAAAAGTAAAAAATTATTTGGCAGCGCTTTTTATTAAAAATAAATTTCTTAGTCAAATTTTTATTTATTTAATTTAACCTTTTCACATGTTCAATAAACCGTTAATGAAACAATGTTTTTTTCTATTCTTTTATATATATACAACTCGTACTTAAATAAACAATGCTTTTTGCTGTGTTTTTATAACGAAATGCAAACAACCAAATGCAACCAAACTGCAACTGCAACAATTTTCGTTTTCCAACTTTTTGTTGTGCAACCGAATGCGTATGTGTATGTCCGTGTGTAAATAATAACGTTGTATTGTTTTCTGTTTCTACATACTTGAACTTAAAATTTATGCATTTTGTAAATAACTTTGGTGTGAACCAACAATTAACGCATTAGTTTTTTAAATTTACCGCCATCTATCAGGGCGAAAAGCGACGCGACGCCGGCGCTCCGAATGAGATTGTGGCATGCACCACATGCGGCGGCAGCAACAGCCCGTGCACCCATTCGGCGAACAACGGCTGTGCAACGGAGGTTAGTACAGGAACAATCATTCTCTATACATCGATATTAATTAAGAATGAATCTCATCTAATCAATTGATTCCTTATTTCAGACCTGCTTCGTTCAAGTGCGCAAGAAAGAGCCACCGCATCCGATTCGTGTGGCAAAGACGATCGATGTCATTGCTAGAATAACATTTCCAACTGCTTATTCCATATTTCTGATATTCTTTTTTGTACACTATAAAGGATTTTCGTAAGATTAAGCTAAAAGCAACCAACAAATGCAAACCAAACACAACCAAAAGGCATGCGCTAAAAAAAAAAAAACAATGACAAATAGAAACAGCATAAGCAAAACAAATATTAAGTAAAATTGATTTGTAGAGAATATTACGCAAATAAAATACGATAAATGCTGATTTCTAAGTTCTTAATGCCTTGCGAAAGTCATTTAACTTAAATGTAACAAAGGGAAACACAAAGTAATTTAATTAAAAATTAATACACTATGAAAATAAAATGGCAAACAAGTGATAAGAAAGAAATAAGTTAAAAATAAATAATTCACAAACACACACTCACACATTTATGTACACACGAATTGTTTAACATAAGTTGTTAATATTTAAATAATTACGAGAATTAAATTAATGCAAAATTAATAATATAAATACGAAAAGATTTTCGACTGCCTTTTTTAAAAACAAAACAAATATTAAAATAACGAAACTTGCAAATTGCTCGACAAATGCATTAATTACTTAAATTAAAACGTAAATGTTTAGCAATAATTACAAATACATAAACAATTTATTAAGAAGTTATGCTGAAAGTATGTACCAAAATGAAACACCATCTAAAACAAAAGACCTAGCTTATAATGAAATGAAAAACAAAAACGAAAACTCAACACAAAACGCAACCCAAAAACCAGCTTTAACGCTTTATCTATGCGTAGTTAAAAACAAGAACAAAATGATTGCCGAAACTCATATTTATACATACATAAATATATAAAAGTTATATACATACATATATTTACAACAATTCTAGTCAAATATTATAAATTATTTAGTTCAAAATGCCTCCAAAAATGTCAAAATGTTATCATAATAATTGTATGTTGATTGTCATAAATATATAAAATTAGATCTGTTCCGAATTTTACTCATACATTTGACGATCCTAAAGGTATGCATTACTTCTAACTGAAAAATTCATGAGAAAGTGTAATATGCATTGTAATTCAGAGACCTGCAAAAATACTTGTTAACTATTAAAATTAAATTTGACAGTTATATGTAAAGCATACTTTCAGGATCAGCATTGGGATGTTTTTCCTTATTTTATTTATTTTGTGAAATTTATAAAAAACTTTAAAAAAAAATCGAATTCGAAACATGTTTGATTATATTACATAAAGATTACGTTATTTATATTCATAATTGCTATACAATTCCATTTGATTTGTTAGCACTAGTAAACTTTTAACACCTTTGTAGCAGCAGGAATTGGATTAAACAATTTAATTGAGAAACATATCAAAGCTAATAGAAGAAACTCTTATAAAATAAAATCTAAATGTAATGAAACAAAATAAAAAACAAAACTCGAAAAGCTATGCCAACCCAACTATGAAAAAACGCCCAAGTATTTTAGATACAATTTATTTCGAAAGCAACTAACGCCCTGCAAACTTTGCATGTAGAAGACCAAAACTAAACAAAAAATACACCCAAACATATATAAATATATATTTAAAATAAAAACTAGCTAACTAAACCAAATCAAACCTTAAAGTCTTGTGATAAACACAACCAAAAACAAAAATAAAAAAAAACAAAAAATTAAAAGAAGAAAAAAGAAACGAAAAATCGTAAAAAAATATATATAAAAAAAAGAAAAATTTTGCATACAAACTTATTCAAGTTATTTAATTGAGCAGGTTAATGAGGGCCACCGTTACCAATTATTTAAATAGTATTTATTATAAAACACAATACAGAATGCATATATAAAGCTTTTTGCAATTTTTATATTTCTAGAACCGTAGATTTGTTCAATATTTAGGATTCTCTACGAGTTTCACTTTTGAATCAATTTCACAGTGTATAATGTTTGTTGTGCATTAATTTACATTTATGGCTGGGGAATTGACTTGAAAGTGTAATTCCGAATGAATCCATATATTATTTTGCAAGCAACAATATTTTTAGCTATGCGAATTTCTCTTGTTTCATAAAAACAATAACAAAATAAAAAAAAAATGTAATGAAAAACAAAGACACGGACAATCTTTTTGCAATTTAAATAAACAAAAAACAACCATTAAAAATTTTTAAAATATATAAAAAATATTAGAAAATTGTTTTGTCGCTGAAAAAATTTTTTTACAAATAGTTCAACTAAAAACAAATTGAATATTTATCACGCGGCCTCTGCAAGAGAATAAATACTATAATAAAGCAGCGTTAAAATAATTGTTTTTGGCTTAGATTATGTTTCATTGAAGAAAGTATAAAGTGGCACTTGAAATAAATCTGTAAAATGTAGTGCCAATGAATGCAAGGAATGTACAAAACATTAGATCGATTGGGAAAGATATTACAGAGAATGTAACTATTAAAATTCAAATATTTAATTTTAATATGAAAATGCTAACAATTTGAAGGTGCCTTCTTTAAATGATATTGTTATAAAAAAAAATTGTTGCGGAATGTTAGAGGTTCGAATTAGCTTAACTGGTTTCATGCGGCGAAAAATTATAGTTCAATTCTATTATTTAAATGTATTTTAATTTAGGCTTAACCAAACAAAACAAACATTTTAATCAAATCAGAAAGACCACTAAAAATATAATTCATATAAAAAGATAGTAATATTTAAAAATATTTCTATATTAATATAAAATAATAATAATTAACATAAAAACGAGACATGTTTGCAATAATATTTTCGGATTAATTTCATTCAAAACTGTAAAGCATACTTTTTAGCTTCGAATGAAAGGTTTTTAATTTGTTAGCTGATAAAATTATAAATGCGAACTAAAAATGAAAGCAATATAAATTTTAATTTTTACATACCCTGTGCCCATTAAAAACGAAGGAAATTCTAAATATTCGACTACCTATTCGTTTTTGTAAATTTTCTAAAATCTTTAAAGACATTTATTTTGCAATTTTTATAATTATACGATTAAAAATAGTTTATAAAAAAATAGTATCAAAATATTAAGAAAAATTAATATGCACAAAGGTTGATCGTAACTTTTCCGACTGGCATTCGCAGCGATCATCTCATTAATCCAGTCCTTATGATGATACACATCCGTATAGACTGAAGGAAGATCGGTGTTACCACAACCAATACTATAGGTAGAAATGCCATAGAGCGTTGTGCCATCAAGGAATGGGTCACCGGAATCGCCAGGACAGGGATCTTCGTCACTATTATTGAAATTTCCCGCGCATAACATTTCTACCGAGAAATATTTAATATAGGATTTGCAAAACGATGGTTCCTGCAGTTTCACATCGATATACAGAATTCTAGATGCCAGAGCTCCTCCCTGAACACAGTATACAACAGATAAGATAATATGAAACAATTATACAAGCGACTAGTTAACCTCATAGACTCGTCCCCAGCCCAGAACTCGGTAGAGGTTACCAAAGTTTGGTGGTTTACTGGGCAACTTGATAATACCAACATGCTTGCTAATGGGAAGATCTTGAGCCAACTTTATGATTGCAATATTATTTGTATTATACAAAGTGAAGTTTGTGTGCACAATTATCTTTTTAACCGGCACATTTAAAGTCTGATTAAGGATATGCTTAAGTCGGTTCGGCGTTCCGGCAACGACCAACAAGACTCGACTTCGATGCATGATTTTGCGATTACTTTAAAGTAAGGATTCGTAAATGGATCTTAAGTATGGTAATTACCTACTCCATGACACAATGTCCGGCTGTTAAAACAAATATGGGAGATATTATGGTCCCGCCACAGAAATGATTATCGCCAAAGTATTTGTGAGGCGTTCGCGACCTTATGGAGACCACATATTTTGCCAGATTTTGATATACATCTTCATCAAAATTTGGTGTCGCGAGTCGCTTAACGCGTTCTAATCCCACCACAATCTTGGGAACTAAGCTTAATACTAACAGCAAAAAATTTGTAAACTTTGTATAGATCATTTCAACTTTTAAATATGATTATGTACTTTTTGTGACAGTGACAGGGAATGAGTGGAAAGGAAAGTGATTGATTGAAAACATGTAACAAGACAATGTTTAACTAAAACAAGGATATACAAATATCCTAAAGCTCAAATAACGATATAAAATAAGATAAGATTAAAAAATTCCATATATTTTCACCATTTTTATATTCTATGAATGGGTGCAGGGTTTAAAATATTTAAGACAACAGCGCGGGTATTAACTTTAAAAATTCTCTTTTCTTTTACTAAACCACATAAAATAATTAAATAAAAATAATTATAGTTATGCTTTAATTCCATGATTTGTTTCGATGATTAAAAACCCTTGCAAAGAAATATTCAATAAGAAAGTGTTCAGTTTACTGCTACAAACATATATAAACAATAATTTCAATGAGAGATCTAACTAAATTCAAAATAATACACTTCCTTTCTGCATGGGTATAATAACATCTGCTGAACTAACAATTATATTAAATACATTTTAAAAGACAAAAAATTCAATAGAATTGTAAATAAAGTATTAATTCAAAAAAATTAAATGGAAATAAATTAAAATATCTAAAAAATATTACGGACAGGTGGCTTTATAACACAGTAAATATATATAAAAAAAAATTATCTATAAAAATTAAATCATAGGCAAATGCTTTATAAGCTGTAATAACAGCATAATGCAAAAACTGAAGAGCAAAATGTAAATAAAATTAATTAATAATAATATTCGTTAATTCATTCTGTTAGTTACAACTAAAAAAATTTTTGAAGTATTTATAATAAAACAAAAAATCTAGTAACAAAAAGAAATTTTTGCTATATCTAAGTACAACTAAATATACAAAACAAAAAAAAAATTGTTTGCTAAATTAAAAAAGAATGTCACAAAAGCATTAGATATATGTATTTTAGGTTCCTCACATCATCACACAATAGAGTAGATTTCTTATAGATTAAAATTACAAAACTGACACTATTTAAAAATCGGCGCAAAGCAAGCAAATCAATTTTTTAAAATCTTTAACAAAATCGAGATAAAGAAAAATAATAACACAACTTGAGCAAATTTATTAACATTAACAAAAAAACACGCTGTAAATACACGAAATGACAACAAGAACAACAACAACTAGTTATAAATAAATAAGAATAATGAAAAGACAAGAAACAAAACAAACTAAGAAACCAGCAGAACAGCTTCGCATTAATAAAGATCGTCCCAAAACAGAAAATGAACAAAAAATATTTAAGTAATGTCTTTGACTTTCGACAGGTTTTGCCAATGATTAAAGGGCGCGCCCGTTTTCAGTTTGTCAGTTTTCAGGTCAATGCACACGCGACACAGCCGGCGGCATCTTAACGGGGCACAACCCCTAAATTGAGGGAACAGAACAACCTGCCAACTGATCGAACAGCTTGCAAGATCTGCGCGCCTGAAAAACACACATATTGAAGAGAACAAAGAAAACAGGTTCCTCGATCTGCCCTTTTGGCTGTTTTAAGGGAACAAGTGTTTTCTTGGCCGGCGCAACAGCTTCCTTCCGCTGTGACCAACTGGACTCTGCGAGTCGCTGTCTGAGCTGGAGACGGAGAGAGAGACAGAGGGGCTAAAGTCTCGCTTCGGTGCGCTCGTTGATTTCTACACCTGCAGCTGCAACTGCAACGTGGCACGCGGTAAAATGCAGGCAGCGGCAACTATTCAAACCCGGCTCTGTAGCCTGTGACCCCTGCTCTTTGTAATTATTTACTACCTTTATAATGGTCAAAGCCCAATTGTTCTCTCGCTCGCTCTCATGCCTTGGCCCTAATTGATGCATGAATGAATGTTGATGAATGCGGGAAGGGAAGAACCTGACAAAAATACGTTACATTTGGCCATAAGAATGATCTGCTGAAATTCTGTGTCAGGGTCAACAATCGAGCATGTCTTATAGACAAGCTAATCACATATATCTGAATATTTTATATATAATAGTAAACTTAGTTCCCTTCTACTAAACTTCTGAAGTTCCTGGATAACCGTAATCTCGACTGGACAATCAAAGTGCATAATAAAAACTTAATCATTAGCTTTACACAAATTCTGTTTAAGTGCAGCGCAATTAACCTGTGCAGGCAACTCCCCTATCATTACATAATTTCCATATGCGACACATGCAAAGCAATTCAAGTGGCGCCACTCAAGTTCATGCAACATTGGGGGGCAGACGCAGGTGAGTAAATAATAGGGCTTAAGTTAGCTCAAGAAGGTTGTTTGAAGTGAGCTCCAAACCTACGTGAGTTTATATATTTAAAAATAAAATAATTGGAATAACTTGGATAAAATACTGACAAAGCTTAGGGTGGAAAAATTTCGTGAAATCGAATTATTTCGAATTTAAGTAAGTATTCTGAGCATCAATAAAATAAATAATAAAAAATAAAATGTTTATTAAGATTGTATAAATAAGAAGTATAAAAAATCGACGCAGTTGAATAGGAAATGTAGTTGCAGATGAAAAAAGCTAATAAATCTTAATGGTGAACTAATTCAATAAAGAATGCGATTTCACAGTTTGAATTTCATATACCTTTACTTTTAGAAAAAAAGTAAGTCTTTTTAAAATTGAACGAAACAGTTGAAAGTGAAACACTAAACAAGTTTAGGAAACGCTACTATACTCTTTATAATGATATCCAAAGTTCCAATCGCTTTTAATCGATTTTTGGCTAAATCACAATTCAGAACATTCCTGTTAATCGTAGCCACTGCAAAATAATATCGAATTATTAGAACTATAATATACTTCGGAAGCCTAATTTCGAAACATATAAAAGTACTTAGTGCCAGTTTTCATAGGCGTGGCAATTAGTTGTTCATGTGTGCGCATTAATTGCTTCTCTGTCCAAAACCCAAATAAAAAAAGAAAAAAAATTAATAACCACGCATTTGCCAGCCGTGAAGCTCGAGGAACAACACCGTCCCAAGGCAATCGCTAGTCCGTGCACTTTCCCACACTAACTCAGAGCCGTATAAATATATGGTATATATTTATATGGTATGTATAAGCAGTACAATATCAAACGACAGAGTCCTGTTTCCATTATTACCATTCTGTTTGTTTATTACGAGTCGGCGGTGCCATATCGTGAAATCGCTGAACCACAACGACTCAACGGCAGGTACGGTTCTATAGAGTAGTTGTACCTACCCCTTGATAACCCCTAGTTAACCCAACTGTCGGCAAATTAGTACAGGCTGCCCTCTAACCTGCTCCTGAATCAATCATTTACATAATCGCAGCTCGGCAAAGCGTCAAATTTTCACGCGCTCTGGCAAAACTATCCCCCCCAAAATCGACAGCGTAAATTTCTTAGCAGTGTTTCTGCAAAACCCTAAAACAATTAGTTATCTTAAAGAAGTGAGACCTAGGCAAAACCCTAAAACAATTCAAGTCCTTAGAATATATAAAAATATCATAACACTTTTAGTACTGTAATTTGGACATGGTTGAATAAACAGGTTTTATATTCTTCGTTTGTTCAAAACACGGACAATGCCGGGTAAGACCATCGTGTCCATTAATAAATTAAGTTATCTGCAATAAACCAACTAAATTACATAGGTATTAGGTTGAGTTCTACGAAATATAAAGAATAAAGGCTTAAATCTATATCTATACTGGTATGTTATACACATACATATGTATCGCTGAAGTTGCCCTGAAAATTTCTATTAGAATAAGATTCAATCAATTTTTTGTTTGCATTTCGATGTTTACGGAAATGATAATATATCATTAGGTCAATAAAAATGGTACCTAATTGTTACTAATTTTCTGTGGATTTTCAGGAATGTGAGTTGAAATAAATCCAGAATAAGAGTCAACGAAGTTGAACAATTTTATTGTAAATGAAATATTATTATAATAAAGAACGGAAATTCATAGATAAACAGAAGTTTCTCCAAATTATAATATAGAATTACAAATTTATTTAAAAACTATATTTTAGTTTCATTTCCATTATAAAAAACTGCTATATAATATATATATTAATTTTTGGCTTTTTCAAATTTTAACGGAAAATATATTTACATTAAAAATTAATCTCAAAATTCTACCAAATATAATATACTAAACATTTTAACGGAAAATATATTTACATTAAAAATTAATCTCAAAATTCTACCAAATATAATATACTAAACTTAAATATATTAAGTTCTTGAAGAGACTTCTGCTTAACATAGCTAGGTATTAAATTCAATTGGAGTAAAGTTTCAATGTGGATTCCAATCCATTCAAACTACCCTATTGCTGCCAAGTTGCTCTACTTGCTTTTAAAAATAGATGTACAAATTAATTGAAATAGAATTGGGTTTTACTTTCTTAGCTGCAACTAGCTGGTAGGCTCTTCTTTTTTTTTTTTTAGCCATCTATCAAAGTGTTTTTAAGCCAGCCAAAAATGCCGTTAGCAACAAAAGTACAACAATTTCGTGTCGTGAATAAGCGAACAACAAAAACACAAAAAAATCGAATCGAAAGGTGAATGCTGCCCATTAACAATAAAATATACAATACCCAGCAGAAACAGAAACTGGAGTAGGAGTAGGAGTAGAAGCAGGAGTTGGAGCAGGAGCAGGGGCAGGAGTAAGTCCTCATGGCAGAAAGAATTTTATGTACCGCGAGTTCTTTTTTATTTTTTTTACTTTATAGTTGTTGTTGTTGTTGCTGTGGCACGTTATCAACAATCTCGTTTTACCAAATAACACAAAGTGCGCTCTGGCATTGGTATTGGTGAAATACCAACAACAACAACAACAGTCAGGTGAGTGGAATAGGGCTAGAGGGTTAGTCGAGACACGCTATGAGCCAGGAGAAGAGAAAAACTGCAATGTGTATGAGGGAGTGGTCGCATGTGGATCTGGCTGTGTGTAGGGCTAGTGGGAAAATTGGTAGCACCGTTGGTGGTTGCTGCTGGTTGGCCAAAAGACAGCACAGTTGTTGTTAGCAGCTACTACCAACGACAACAACAACAACAGTTGCTGATGACGGCAGCAACAGCACCTAACAACCCCTAGACTCAGTCCTTCTCTCTCTATCTCTCTCTCTGCCTCTCACTCTCTCTTTCTGGCTATTTCACTAGAAGTGTGTGTGTGTGAGCATTGGTAGCTGCCTGGTTCTGCTTTAAAGTTTTGTGTGGTAGCAAATAAAATTTTAGTTAGTCACATGCCGTCGTCAAGGATACGCCGTCGTCAGTCCTGTTTGTTGTGCATTGAACGCGCCGTTGCCACAAGTTGTCACTAGCAACCAGCTAAACTAAAGGACTCTCACACATACGTATGTGTGTGTGCATGAATTGTTTGCTAGCCTAGGCATTATTTGAATATAAACCAACTGAACTGAACTGAACGAAATTGCACTGGCTGAACAAGGACAACAGCTTAGCACCTTAGCCACCTGTCTAGATCTAGAAACAAAAATATTAGCAGTTTCCGGCTGCGCTGCCTGACGCTGTCGACAATTCTGCCTCTGTCTCTGCCTCTGACGCTGACGCTGACGTCGAAAGGCACGTTACATAGCTGCAAATTCAAATTTGAACTTCAGTCAAGTGTCAAAGCTCAAAGGATTAACATGTCCTGCGGCTCTAGCATGGCAGCTAACCAACAATTCAGTGAACAAGTGTAAAACAGTTAACATCCATACAAATCCAAGCAACTACACTGCCAACAAATCATAAACGATTACCAAAAAAAAATACAACTACAAACAAGTAACACACAAGAAACTTACTCAGCGATCAAGCTTGAGTTGCACAGCGTGAAAACCAACTGGAAAAGCGACTGAAAAGGTAAGTCAAGATCAGTTTACCGGTAAGGCTGTTGTTAGTAGCTGTGACATTGGTAAAAACAATGCTGCTGCCATTGCATCTTGGCACTGGGAGAATTCACAGTTGGCTTCAGAATATTCTGTGGTTCTGCGGGTGCCAAAATTTAATGTGTGGTAAGAAACAACTCAAAAATGATCCTTAGAAGAGGACAGCGGAATAATTACAATATATATATTAAATTTGATGCAAAACCCAGACGAAACAGGAAAATATTTAGAAATTTTGTCAATTTTAACCGGTTTTGAAAATCTACCTGAGAAAGTAGAAAATTTTTGGATTTATTATAATAAAGCCCAGAGAACATAAGAAATTAAATATCCAAAAATGGGAAAACAAAAAATGACCTCAAAATATAAGAAATAAACAAAATTCAGCTAAATAATTAGACAAAATTAAGAATTACAAATATATATGTGGAATTTAAAATTTTTCAAAAATAAAAATATTAAAAGAATATAAATATAAAAAATCTACTCAAATAAAACAAAAAGTTAATAACACTAACGAAAAACCCAATACATTTTAGAAATGCTTTGAATAACACATTTTTAAGTGTGAATATAGAGCTGATTTATAAAAAATATATTGGCAAACAATCAATATTTATTCAAGCCGAAAGTATTTTTTTTTCATTTGAAAATTCTTTTTTGTTTAACTAGATCTTCATAAACTAGTTCTGCAATTTTAGGGCATATATGAAAATAAATAAATAAAATAAAAAACATACTTATTCACTTACTTCCACAATTAATGAAAATGCTTACAGATACGAAACAGATACAAAATTTAAACGAATATATCTTAAGTTTAAGCTATGGAGACTTCGACTCATGGAATTCTTTTTTTTAAGTTTAGTATACTCAATTTGGTTCGAGTTAGTGAAAATTCGAGTTATAGACGTTCGAGTTACGAAAGTTCAACTGCTTAAAAAAACTAAAAATTGTCGTATACTCGAATTTCTAAAGCTCGAGGAGACTTTGAAAATAAACCATGTACGTCATTGATAATTGGAATGTAATTGATCAATTTTATAGTAAATATGTATAGATACTTAGCGGAAAGACATTGAACTTTGATAGTCAAGCCGACTTAACTTGGTCACAAGGTCTAGGGGATTTCTAGGAAAGCCTGAAAAGCCGTAGCACTATGCATTAATTAATCATATGATTGCCTCTGCACAGTCCGCCCAACTTGATACGTAGTACAACAATTAGTTGCACTTAAAACGTCAGCGCTGGGTGTTTATATAATTGCCCTGAGTGTGTGTCTGAGTGTGTGTGTGGGTGTGTGTGTGTGTGTGTGTGTGTGGTTGCCCAAAGGTCCTGTCTGTGCCCACAACATCGAATGAAATTTACATTTGAACTTATCTTGATTGGAAATTACATTTTTCAATGAATGTTTGCATGTCCAGCTTTTGCTCAGTCCGAGGTAATCAAAGGCTGCATTGACATGTGCGAACAAACTGCGGGAGAGGGGACACTGATGTGTGGGAGGGGAGGTGTGGGGCAGAGTAAGGAACTTTAGTCAGTGGCATTACTTCAATTCGGTCAGCCCCGTGGGCGTGTTCAATGCATACGAAATTCCTTGCAGCAAGCCGCACTATAACTCATTTGTCTAATAGCTTTGAAAATATTATATATCGAGGGGTGTGAATTCTGATGCATTCGTCTGTCAATATGCAAGTGGAATGGGCGTTCACTATTAAATATTTAATAGATTTACATGTTTATTAACAATTAAGCGCAATAGATAATCATGATCAGCAATTTCAACAAAAATCTACAATTAGAAAATGGCTTTAGAAATTAATTTATGAAGTATACCAAGTTTTCTAAATTTCTTTGAATTAAATTTCTTAATTTTTATTTAATTTTTTAATTATCTAACTGCCATTGAATTTTTTATCTACTCGTGATCAGAGCTTTGACACAATTCTACTAAATATACTAAAAATATATGAAAACATATATGGAGTTAGAAGTTAAATTAAAAGTTTTATGCCTATAACATATTTGACACTGGCAACATTGGCTTTTTTCAATTAATAGATAAATATTCCTAATAGAAAGCGAAAAGTTCTTTTACTATGCCACAATTACGCAAGGAATTGCATATTTTATTTAAAACATTTTATATTATAAGTAAACAATCAATTATTTATCATTAAGATAAATATATTTTGCTATTTCGACAATAATTCCTGTGGCCTATTCTAGTTTTATATCTTGATCATTTCCCATATCATATTTAGGAGATATTTCGTTGATTAATGTTATTAAAATGGTTACAATAAAAAGTTAGTTCAAGCAAACATAAAGCTAAAAGATTAGCACCAATTACTTGCCACACCTGGCTCTTGGCAGGACACTCTGAAGTTTTTGCAGCAATTTAACTGCCTTGATATATAATTTGAGCCATTTGACACGCTGCATTTTGCGCCGGCATAAATTTGCATCCATAAGTCAAAACAGGCTGTATTTTCGCCGATTTCATTTTTTTTGGCCAACAAAATTTGCATATAAAATGCAAGGGAACAACAACAATTTATGCGGCCAAAAACGTAACAAATGGTCGAAAGAAAATGCAGAGCACAAGTCGGGGCTAAATAATGATAGAAGCAAAGTTTTGTAGGTAATTTTCTAGGAATCAGCGTATAGCAATTGGCCATGGGTTGGACAGGTGGGCATTGGTGGACCTTGGGTTGGTGCTGGGCAGGTGGTTGGGCATTGCACCACCAAGCCATGACTGTGCACTGTGAAACTTCATGCATAATTTATTTAATCGCCGGTAACAAATCTAAATTGATCGTTAGGCGTAGGCGACCAAACAACCACCGACATCAACAACATCAGCAACAACAGCAACAACAGCGACAACAACATGTCTAACAGCCTTTTTGCGTGTTTTGATATAGAATTCGAATCATTTTTTACATAGTATTATATACATAAGTATTTGCTATATACAACTGCCCACAGTAACAATTGTGCCCACCTTTTATTTCAGTGCCAATTAGTGCCACGATTCGGGCAATATGGCGCCACAGCAACAGCAACAACAACAGCAGCACCAACAGCAAAACTCAACATTCATCGATGATAATCTTGACACCTGTCCATCGCTATTGAATTTACCTGAAAGCCCCATACTGCCGACCAAACATCAGCATTATCAACACCACCAAAAGCAAGACAACAACAACAACCACAAGGGCAATAAGCCAAGTGGTGAACGTCTGGTAGATGCAAAAGTGACAACAGCAGCAACAACAGCAGCAACAACAACAATTGCAGTCAGCAACGCTGCTCCACAACCAGGCCAAAATCAACAACACGGCAGCAAGGCTAACGGAAATGGCCAACACACGGCCGCCAGTCGACGGCATCGCCATCGTTCCATTTCCCTATACGGCGTAAATAGCACTGTGGTAAGTGCCTCACACGTAGCTTGCCACAGACCCTGCCCCATCCCCATTCCCGTCCCACCCCATTAAGATTGTGGTTGGGGAACTCGTGGGCTTCCAGTGAAATCAAACAAATCATCTAATTGGGTAGCTAGCTAAAGCAAAATATTGTGTGTTGTACTTAAGAACGTGGCATGTTTTGCTTTGGTTAGTTGGGTTAGTCATCCATATAAGGTGGATGGAGTAAGGACTTGGATCGCTTGAGAGGGGGCCCATGTACAGTTGAGGTAATGTCGATGTATAGCCAATACTCGTACTCTTGATAGGTGTCCATATAGGCTGTAGTTAACAAAAAACTTCGTTTAGATGTAAATTGCAATAATGAAAAGACCACAAATCCATGTGAAGTTTGGCAACATAGCCAACAAAATTATTTGTTTAATATAGGGTGTAACTCTACCAAAATCTAAAAAGTTGGTAAGCTGCAAATTGCCAGCAGTACCTAGCAATCTGTGAAGTTTGGCAGCTATGTAGAGCCATGCAAGTGCAATTAGGAAAACTCTTTGTGAAGTTTGGCAACACAACCAGCAGATATATTAGTTTGATTAAAGAATTTTCGCTATCGATAGCCAAAAAATATGAGTAATGCTGCAAATTGGCAACAGTTTCAAGCAATCCGTAAAGTTTGGCAACTATGTAGAGATATGCAAGTGCAAGCAGTTAGGCAACATCGCCAGAAAAATGTCATTGAAATTTATGAAGTAAACTTTCAATATGTAAATAAGGAAGGCAATCTGCAAATTGGCAACAGTGGAAAGCAAACTGTGTTTGGCAACTATGCAGAATGGTAGAAATTTGCTAAGACAATGAAATTTGGCAACAGCGCATGCTAAAATCTAATATTGTAATACTTTGTATACTCAAATAAGTCGTTAATAATCATAGTTAGCGCTATAACTAGTGCGTACCATGTCATAAAACTGAAATACTAACAAACCAATGCATTTTACTTCTTCCACTTCCGGCACACACAGGAACAGGGCCATAAGGAAATACCAATTTGGCTGGACGATGATGAGCCGCGTTATGTGTCGGGCGTAACAAATAAAACCACATGCAATGACATAATCAAAGCCCTGATTGATGACGAGCTGAGAAATGGAAATACCAACAACAACAGCAACAACAACAAGAATTTATTAGGTGAGTCATTCGATCTATGTCTAGTACATAAAAGATCTAGACTATAGTTTGCACTTTTGGTTTTGGTAATTTTATTGACTTAAACTTTTATTTATTTTTGTTTTTTAACTACAATTATTGTTTTCTTTTCGTTTACGTTACATTTGACGCTGTTGAAAAAAAAAAAATCCAAGATGGCGGCCATGGCGCAGCAGCATCGCGTGACTACAGCGATTACGTTATAACGGAACGTTGGCGTGGTATCGAGCGCAGCTACGACGGCAACATGGCCATTTTACCTGTTTGGCGCGCTTGGAGCCGTGTGCACAATGAGGTAATATGCGAGAAACACCAACCCTACCCCTACCCCTCTTCCTCTCCTATCGCCCTGCACTTCCCATACCCAGCCTAAAATTCTGCCCACCTGCCGTGCAAAAACTGGGCCCAAGGCAACAACAACAATAACAAAAAAAAAGTCGACACTGATTGCATAATAAGCGTTTGTTTTTTTTTATTCGTGTCCTGTTCGTCCGTCTGGCGCCGCACGCAAGTCAAGAAATGTGAAATTCATGTTCCCCGATTCCCCTCCCACATTAAGTCACGCCTGCACATACATACATATATGTACATACATATATACAAATACATAACATAACATATATACTTATGTACTATGCTTCATTGTAGTCGCATTTGACTTGATTATGCGTCGCCTTTTCTACTATTATTTTAGTTGATTCTTTATGACGCACGAAATGAAATCTATTTGTATATTGATTTTTATATTAAAGTTAATGTTTTGTTTTTCTATTTCCCTCTTTTTTTTATTTGCTTAATTTGATGTTGCGTGCACTATTTTTATCTGCTGTCCCAGCGATCATTAATTTCCTTGAGCTTTTTGACTTAATAGCATTTTAATTGTAACAGTTGCATTAAGGGATTGGGAATAGTATATGGACGATTTTAGTACAATATAAAAGTACTTAAATTCAATTTCAATCTAAAATTCTCAGCTTAATTTTAAAAAATTTAAAAAAAAAGATACACAAACATATTTTAAGTTTCAGTGTTAAAAATTGATTTTTTTTACTTAATAGCATTTTATTTGTAACAGTTATCATAGATTGGTAATAGTATTGGTAATAGTATAGGAACGATTTTAATACAATTAAATTTATAATTTATAATTATTTGAGCTTGAAAAAATAAAAGTAAATAAGTTTGAGTATTAAAATTGTTAACACTTTTTTCTAAAGACTTAAAAATCAATAAAATTTTGAACAATTAATTTATTTGTCTCAAATTGAGTAAAGGTGCTAACTGAAATTTTGCTCCATGGCTTAGACGAACCAATAAAAAAAAGCTTAAATAATTTCAGTATTTCTGTAATTTTTTGAATACAGTAAATCTAATTCTTAACTCTATTTCTTGTGCTATTTTTAGCTACGTCTATCGCTCAAGCATCGTGAGGAGCTCAAGGAGCCGGTGCCTTTGCAATTTATGCAACTCGCCACTTCCGCTCCCGCCAACAATTGCTCCGTGATCAAGTGGCTTAAGAAGTTATGGCATCTGGCCAATAAGAAGCAAGAGTCCAAGAGTAAAACTGCCAAAACACCAGCCAAAGTATCGCACAAAACGAAGGAGAAATGCTTGCTGGCCAAAAAGCAGCAGGATATGCCCGATGAATTGCTGTTGATATTACTGCCCGATCAGCATTACGAAGCGCCAACCGCAGTCAATCAGAATATTAAGGCCAAGCTATACAATTTGGCCGAAACGCGTGCAACGCAGCGCCGACGACGACGCAGTCGCAGTTACAGTCGCCACGAACCGGCTATGGCAATAACCGAAACCATTGCCAACAACAACTGCATAAGAAGACGCCGGAAGGATGCACCCCTGCGCCATAGTGTGCGCAACAAGTTGGCAGCCCTGCATGCGGATATGAATGTGCGGTACGAGCGGGAATACAATCTGACCCGACAGCTAACGGAAAAATGTAAGCAGTACAAGCTGCACAACGAGCTGTATATCTGCCCGAAATTGGAGCTGTCGGTGGGCCAACTGCAGCGTAATATTGAAGACTGTGCCGAAGATATTATTAAAACGGAACACGAGCTGTTAGACTTAAAAAATGAAATAAAACACGACATTTCCCTCATCAATAATCTCAAGCGCATGACACTCGAGTCAGAGACGCCGGCTAAACCTAAAACAAAAATCAAATCAGCGCCAAATATCTGCAAGATGGGAGACGGAAAGCAGAAGCCAGAAGAGACACCTCAAGTTGCTAAAAATGTACACGAAATGCAATTCGTTGATAATATTTATGAATTTTGCGACAATAATGCAAGCATGTTAGTTTAGTTGTAATCCATTTTGTTAAGTTTTAAGCAATAAACCATATTTTTTAATGCAATTATATTAATTTTATTGTAAAATGATGGTGAAATCTGAATTTTAATACATACTATTTTCTCCAATTCGTCAAGATATACTTATAGAAAATTTTGAAGAAAACCTCATTTCAACTGGAAGTTTCTTATGCTTACATTTCCGAATTGCCTTTATTCTTAATTGATTTTGTTGGTTAGTTTTTGTGAAACTAAAGTTTTTGCGCTACATTTGAAAATTTATTTCGTTTTGATCAATAATTGCGATAAGCAAAATTTAAAATTAATTTTGGCTGCTTTTACGAAATTTCGATATTACCTTCATTTCGATTCAGAAAACATCGATACATACAGTTCTTTTGATGCGATACTTGCAATGTTTACCATCGATGCTTTTGCACCCCTTGGCTTAATAGTTGCCACCGTGTTTTGGGAGCCAAGGCTGCCACCTTGTTTTGCCTAAGAAACAACAAAGCCACTAGGGATGTCGAGTATTTTTAAAGTATCGTATAAACGATATTTTCTGTTTTTTAAAAAATATCAAAATTTGAAATGTCGATATATTTGATATGATTGATTTGCTTGCCCCTTTTTTCAAAATAAAATTTAATCGATTTTCGGTGTGTTTGTGTGTTAATTTTAAATTTTAACATAAAAACACCGCAATTTGGCGCCGTTATTCCGTGATATACGTGGACTCTGAAATCACACAAGCGCAAACATCAAAAAAATTCGCCAATTTAAATGTTACATTTATAACTTTATTGACTGCACTTCCAGAAAATATCATAGTGCTTGTTTTTCAGGTGCGATTTATCGACTTACCGCAATATTATAAAATATCCCAAAAAAAATATCACATATTCGATATTAGATATATCGATATATTTATATTATGATATATTATCAACAACCCTAAAAGCCACTCACAAATTCGTAATAATTGTAGAAAAAAAACTACGCCACGGAAATTAAACTCAAACAAACTTTAACAATTTCGGGTATTAGAAAACATACATTTCGTTAAGCGACAGTAGTTTGGCTAAAACTGCAATTTGGCATACCAAACGAGAAATTAGGTAAGGCTGAAGAATGAGAACGTGGTCGCTAAATTTGCAAGCAAAAACGTGCTAAAAAGTGCGATTGGGGGTGTGAGTGTATCTCAGCCAAGTTGCGTGCGCGGCAATATCTGTGTGTGGCCTGGTGGCCACTTTTACTTGCTCACTAAAAATTATAGACAATGTCTAATGTGATGCGTCGTCTTCCTGTACCTTTTTTGCAAGAGCGAAAGAGAAAGTGCAGACGTCGCTAATGGCTGGTGCAGCTGTCAAACGACTTTGTTGTGTTTGTAGTTGTAGTGTAAATACCGTTTTGAGACACCACGCAACAACAACTACAAAAAACGAACACCAACACACACAGGCAAATTAATACAAAATCTAAGATTAATTTATTGATGTTGTTGTTGTTGCGGACGTTCAATTGATAAGTGAAGTTTTAAGTGCCTAACAAATTTATTATATTCCAGTCTTCAAACAAACAGCCACCACATACAGCGGAAAAATGGCACGCGGTCACCAGAAAATTCAATCGCAAGCAAAGGCAGCCGACAAGCAGGCAAAGATGAAGAAGCAGCAGGGTCACAGTGCCAACGACCAAAAGAAGGCTGCCCAAAAGGCGCTTGTGCATGTGTGTGCGCTGTGCAAGGTATGTGTAACTAACTACGATACGATGAAAACAGGTAGTCTAGAAATTGTTTTGAACGCAATTAAAAGAGCAGTTGGATCTATATTTTTACTTGTTCTAAGAAACTAAACAAAATTATTTAAAAAAAAGAAGAAAAGTTTTTTCTTTTGTTGCAATCAGGGATTAAAACCGTAACCGTAAACCGGTTTTAAATATACCGAAATTTTTCAAACCGAAATAACCTTTAAAGTGCTTTCAGACGAGGATTTTTTAACCGACACTTTTTGTCAAAAAACTGTCGGTGTCGTGTAAACACACAAAATTTTTAAGTGTCGGTGAAAAACCGACGCGCACCGATGGAAATAGAACACGTTCTATTCCATCGGTTTTTTGCGTCGGTGAAACATCAATACGTTAACATCGCACTTTTTTGGTATTTTTTTGTGCTTTTCTTCAAAAATAAAAGTGTGCGCGAGCTAAAAGTGTGTTGGGTGTGACCAGCTACCGTGAAAACAAAAACCGATGGTATTTTGGTATGAACACCGATGAGAATTGTGTAAATGGGTAAATTCACCGTCGGTGAAAAAGTGTCGGTTAAAAAATCCTCGTCTGAAAGCACTTTTAAGAAACATTTAATCACGTTGATAAGGTGTAATCATAGTTTTTTTTTAAATTTTTACTTCTGCCCTAAAAAAATTACATATTCGGGGGTGCCACAGAAATCGCTTTCGCTTGAATTTCACTTAAATTTCTTACAAATTTAAGTGAAATTAATGCGAACGCGATTTCTGTGGCAACCTCGATTGATTTCAATAAAAAGATCTACATTTTTTAATATTTGTTTTCAATTTTACATATCTTTAATATTTTTTGTAAACGAAAATCATACCGGTATGTTATTTAAACCCTGAGAAATAAATGAAATAAATATGGGAACTTAATTTGTCAAAACAATTACTTGACCAACTGTATTATGAACTTATACCTAATAACACCTCTCTTAAAATCTTGTCTTTACAGTCACAAATGCCAGATCCTAAGACTTATAAGCAGCATTTCGAGAACAAGCATCCGAAGAATGAAATGCCCGAGGAGCTGAAAGACTTGTAATGTGCCGGGGCAATAATAATATTAGAGGAAATGCTTATAAAATGAACGAAGGAAATATCAACTAAATGACGAGTTGCCTACCAGTACGATAGACGATAGAAACAAACACATAAAACAATTGCAACAATAAAAATTTAAACAATCAACATTTTGTGGAATAAATTCGAAAGATCGAACGCAAGCTGAATATTTTGTAAACTGCTAACAATCCGATTTGTTTTTTTTTTTTCAAAGAAATAAATACATAATTGCATTGTTTGAAATCGCCAATTGAAATTGTTTACAAGTGGCATAATAATAACACAATAGCAATAGAATTGATATAAAAATATTAACTGGTATTTTACTTTCTCTGCCACCACAAATATTATTATGATTACTGCGCTAGTTTTGCGTTTATAAACAATTCAAATATTTTATAGTTTTATACATTTCATGCAAGATAAAAAAAAAACGAAAACTAAAAAAAATGGGAAAATGCGTTTTTGTACTATAAGAATCAATGTAAATGAGAATTTATTAATACAATAAAATAAAAAAAATAGAAAATTGTTAAGTAACAGCATTTCTTGTCAAGTTTTAAAATGTTGAAGAATTAAACTAAGTGCTTGGCTGCGTCAACTCCATAAAAACCAAATCCTCGCGAGCAGGGAAATCTGTGAGCACTGTTATGCCAATATTATTGTCAGGCAGCTGTGGCGTCTCCTCGTGATAACCAAACCAATAGATGACGATGCCAGGTCCAAATCTAAAAACAAATGGAATCATTAAGATTTGTTTTTACGAGCACTGGGGAAACTTCTACCGATTACAGTAGCTTTGCAGCTGCTGTTGTATGTTCCATTTGTGTCCCTTGGGATCGCCAAAGTTGGCCTTGCTCTCTATCCAGTTGACCACGGAGCCCTTGTAGAGAAATGGCAAAATCATTTTGATATCTGGTGTCTTGTCGTACCCCATGCGCCGTAAGTCCTGCTCATCATAGAAATGAATGCCTGCTTCCTTGGCCAGGTGCTTCAGTTTCACCTCGTACTCCTCGCCAACAATGCGTCGTCGCAGATCCGTGAGGGGTCCCTCCTGATTATCACTGTACAAACACTGTTGTACGTTGGCTGCCAGGCGGGGATCGTTGATCAAGTGCGGATGCTTGAGCAGGCGGGAAACATGAGGTCTCTGTTTGAGCTCATATTTCTCCTGCAGTATTATGCGGCACAAGGCAATGGGACTTATGCCTTCCACACAGGCCATGCGTATCAGAAGGGCATTATCCTTATACAATTGACACTGATCCTCATAGCTGGAGTAACGAAAATCATAGAGCTCTTTAATATGAACACTGTTGGGAACTCCTACTTACGTTTGCAGTAGCTTCTTCGAACGCTGTTCGTGGCGCCAATATTGCCCGCGAGACTTGTTGAATAGCTCGGATTGGAGAATGCAGATCAGGGCAAGTGGTTCCACGTCAATGAAAAAGCGATTCACCATTTCCAGTTCACAGTCGATGGCCAGGCTGCCGTGATAGCCATTGATGAATTGACAAATACGCGCATATTCCACGCTGCTTAGTATCTTCCTCTTTGCTGTTTTATTGCCAGATGCAGCTGTGTTTTTGGCCATTATACGAAATATTTAAATTTAAAATTAGCTCATGAGTCCGATCAGCTGGCAGTGTTGTTGTTCATCTGTTAGTTCACAAAGCCGAACTAGTTCTAATCAAATATAGTTGTGCAACACTGCAAGAGAATATCCCGCCATAATCAATCACGATACCGATATAATTTTAGATAAGTATTTAACGATATAAAAAATCGTAAATAGATCACCTGTTTCTACGATTATTAAAAAATGAAAAGAATTATTAATATTTATAATTATTAGTTATTTATTTATTAGCGAAATATATTATTGTTTATATCGATATCTTTTACAAGTGCAGAAAAATTACATATCGATAACCACCATTTAACATATGTTTTCAGGCTACCTTCAGAGTTGCAATTAACGCTCAGTAACTAAACAAAACCAAGGCAAAAAAGGTGGCGACACGTCAGAATAAATTATTAAAGTTTACGAAAGTTATTTACACAACTGGCATATTGTCATTATAAATCAATTAAAAGTGAGACTTTGTAGCACGTGCAGCAATGAACTGTAGGTTGGCGAATGTCGTGCTGGCGTTTGCCTTGGTTGTGACACTCACTGCAGCTTTGCCTGTGACGCACAACAAAAAGGAAGAAAAGGGCAAGGAACAAAGCAGCACGCCTGCCCCAGCGGATGTGGAGACATCTCTGGAGTATGAGCGCTATTTACGAGAAGTTGTTGAAGCACTAGAGACCGATCCCGAGTTTCGCAAAAAGCTCGACAAAGCCCCCGAGGCAGACATACGTGTAAGTTTTTCTCTGATTGACAGCTGGTTGGGTAATTCCCCCCCCAACACCAACAATGTTTAACAGATAATTCTTTGAAATCTAGAGTGGCAAAATCGCTCAAGAGCTGGACTATGTGAATCATCATGTGCGCACGAAGCTGGACGAGATAAAACGACGCGAATTGGAGCGATTGCGCGAATTGGCCAATAAGGCCTTCGACTTGAGCAATGACATCGATCGTGACCATTTGAAAGTACCAAAGCATTTGGACCATGGCAATGAGCACACTTTTGAAATTGATGACTTGCGCAAGCTAATTCAACAGACGTCCGATGATCTGGCTGAAGCAGATCGCAAGCGACGTGGCGAATTCAAAGAGTACGAAATGCAAAAGGAATTCGAACGTGAGGCTCAGAAGAAGGAAATGGATGAGGAGTCGCGCAAGCGATTTGAGGCGGAGCTCAAAGAGAAGGAGCAAAAGCACAAGCAGCATGAGAAAATCCATCATCCGGGCAACAAGGCGCAGCTAGAGGAGGTCTGGGAGAAACAGGATCACATGGAAAAGGACGATTTCAATCCGAAAACTTTCTTCTCCATCCATGACGTGGACAGCAATGGCTACTGGGATGAGGCTGAAGTCAAGGCATTGTTTGTCAAGGAACTGGACAAGGTCTACCAAAGCAATCTGCCCGAGGATGACATGCGCGAACGTGCCGAGGAAATGGAACGTATGCGTGAGCATTATTTCCAGGTAAAGTCATTGCTCGTCACTTGTTGAATGGCTAAAATCAAATTGATTCTTTCAGGAAACGGACACTAATCACGATGGCCTAATCAGCATCGATGAGTTCTTGCAGCAAACAGCCAAGGAGGAGTTCCAAAAGGATCCCGAATGGGAGACGATCGATCAACAACAGCAATACACCCACGAGGAATATCTCGAGTTTGAGCGACGTCGTCAGGAGGAAGTGCAGCGCATGATTGCCCAGGGACAACTGCCACCGCATCCGAATATGCCACAAGGCTACTATGCAGCACCTCCGCCAGGTGGCGTGGCATACCACCAACAACCGCCACCACCAGGTGCTCAGCTGCACTATCAGCAACCGGATCAGCTGCACATGCAGCAGCAGCAACAGTATGCCCATCAGCAGCAGCAATACGCACAACAACAGCAGCAATATGCTCAACAATATCAACAGCAGCAATATGGACAGCCACAGCCCGTGCAATTAAATCCAAATCAGGTTTATCAGCATGGCGGACAGATACCCGCACAACAACAACAGCAACAACCGCCTGTCTATCAGCAACCCAACCAACAACAACAACCTGTGCAGCAGCAGCAACAGCAACCTGTGCAGCAGCAGCAACAGCAACCTGTGCAGCAGCAGCAACAGCAACCTGTACAGCAACAACAACCTGTACAGCAGCAACAACAACCTGTGCAGCAACAGCAACAACAACCTATGCAGCAGCAACAACAACCTGTGCAGCAGCAGCAACAACCTGTACAACAACAACAACAACCTGTGCAGCAGCAGCAACAACCTGTACAGCAACAACAGCTCAACAACCAGGCACCGCCACCTACGCAGAACCAACAGCTGCCCGTACAACAACAACAACAGCAGCAACAACAACAACCTGTGGCGCCACAACAAGCTCAACAACCACTGAAACACTAAACGGAACATTCCTTCACTGTCGCATTTTGTGCTAATGAAAATACTTGTCTAAATTCTCGTCGACTGAAATAGCAAACAACAAATTAATCTAATCTCAATATATGTATATTTATATATATGCACTTCAATTGATCAATATGTTTAAACAAAACAACAAACAATTGGCTGTCGATGATTGTCGCATTGTCTTTCCATTGCAGCATTTTTTTGATACTTTTAATACTTTCCGCTCTTTTTTACGCATATTTTTTGTACATAAATCCAATTAATATAAATTAATTAATATAAATGTTTTGGCAGAAAATAAAAATGTGTAGAAAATTATTGCTATCGACTTAATATGGGAGGAGCAACTACTTATGTACTTATGTTAGTATATTCATAAACATTTTTGTAAGATCTTTCATCCCTTTTGAAGATCTTCCAGAATGCTTTCAGGATTCTTGGGGTTTTCCAAAAATATAATCAACAATTTTAAAGTTTTTCCTTCACAAAATCTTCAACAATTATTTTAGAATAAAGAAACGCTTGCATTGTTTATATTATTTATTCATTCAAAATTTATTCAAAAATAATATTCATTTTCGAAAATAAATATTATAGTTCAATTTATAAATACTCAAGTCTGAGATTTCTGGAACGGTTAGAGTTAGTGTTTTGGATACTGCATATGGTTCTTATAAAAACATATTTTTATTTAATTAAGTTACCGCAGTAAAAATCAGATTCGGAGAGAGAGAGAGTAGTATATAGTCCAAGAAGGAAGCCCTTAAATCTAGACAAAATCAATTGTTAATAATGCTTAATTAATCAAATCGGATTAAATTCGTTTACAAAAGTTGCAAAATTAATTTCTACTTGGGTTAAAGCTGTTTTTTTGGGAGAATATTATGCGTTTTACTTATATTAGGCAAAGGCAAAGCAGTTGGTTAATACATAGATATATGATTATTGAGTTTAAATTATTAAAAAATATGAAACTCAGTTTAGTTCTTAATTTTATCGAGGATTAATGCAATGAAACTAACTTAATATAGGATATGCATGATTATTAAATGATGGAACCGTCCCTAAAAGAGGGAAAAACTTAATTTTTGTATAATACGCATTATTTTATTTAGAAAAATTCGTTCTTCGTTTGATGTAGTTTTAATGTTTTTTTTTTCTTTTGGCAACTAAAAACTAAATTACAAATGTGGGTTATATACTATTTATTATAGCACAGTAATACAATGCACCAGACAAAAGATGCCGTTTTATAACTATATAGCAAAATTAATATAACAATTTTGATATAGTTAATTATAGATAACAGAACAGTACAATTCATATTGTTGTTGTGTATATTGTTTATATATTGCACTGTTCTTTTCTATTAAATATTGTATTTCGATTTGTAACATTTTGTTTATTATACTCGTAGTTAATAGGTTTATCAGTTACATAATAGTGTTTTTATTTTATCAATTATAGTTTGGTTTCTTGTGGTCTGGCCACTGAGCAGAGCTTAAGTTTATAATAATTTGTTATATACTATGTTTATTAATTCGATTCGCTTTTAAACCACATCAAATAACGTTGATAGATTATTTTTTCCTCTACGTTATTCTCTTTGCATGTTTTACAAAAATATACACCAATTCTTCTCGATACATTATTAATGTTATTATTATTATGCGATTAACAAGGGGTTGTGGTTTTCTATCGTTTAAGGCAAAATGTGTTTTGTTTTTATGTTGTGTTTTTAAACTAAATGCAAAAGTCGTTAATATTTAACATAAATGCTATTGTCTAAATCAACAGACACAGCGGCAATAAATCTAAGAGTCTAAACAAAAGAGAGAGCACAGAACACAAAATACACAAAAGACGATGTTGTAATTATAAATTAATAGGTTTCAACTTTAACTTTAAATGGTCTATTGTGGTTGCTATGGGCGGGCGCTTATTAATTTCATTTAACTGTCATTTGGTTGTGATCAACGCCTCACAATGCTGGAGGGTCGTGGCAATCCGCTGCGTTTCATTTGCGTCGGCGGCCGCAGTCCCGACGGCTTCGTTATTCCCGTTGCTCCGGTTGTTACCTGTGTCAGCTTCGAGCTGAGCACCTGCGTGTCAAATTGCGTGTGATTCAGCTTCGTGTCCTTGCCATACAGACTGCCACGCGAGGATGCCGAGGAGAGACTCTGCCAGATGATGAATTAGAGATAAGTATAAAATCGAAAGTATTTTATTTAATAAAAAATTTAAATACGAAAGTTTCATAGATACTTTTACCAGGGACCGTAACGATTATAATTTTTAAAATATAAATAATAAAATACAAGTAATTTGTTAAATTTTATCAAAAAAAATAAATGAAAACTCTTATTTTTCGATCTAAATAAAAAAATTATAAAATAATAATTTAATTTAAATTTTTTTTTTAAATTATAGTTTAACTCTTATTATACATTTTTATTTTAGCAATTGAAAACAAAAGTTATTTTTCAATTTTTATAATAAAAATTGAAAACAAAAATTATTTTTAAATTTTTATCATAAACGTTGAAAATAAGAATTATTCTTCAATTCTTATTTTAGCAATTGAAAACAAAAGTTATTTTTCAATTTTTATAATTAAAAATTATTTTTAAATTTTTATCATAAAAGTTGAAAATAGAATTATTCTTCAATTTTTATCATAAAAGTTGGAAAATAACTTTTATTTCCAATTGCTAAAATAAAAATTTAAAAATTATTCTTATTTTCTATTTTTATAAAAAAAATTGAAAAACAACCTATTTTCAATTGCTAAAATAAAAATTGATAAATAATTATTATTTTCAACATTTATGATAAAAATTTAAAAATAACTTTTATTCTATAATTTTTAAATAAAAATTGAATACAAAAGTTTGTCCAGTTTCTCATAACTCTTATTTGCGGTCCCTGACTTTTACTGCAGGTCTTTCCTACTCCATTGCCTCTTGGAGAATAACTCACCTCGGGTGTTTCAGCCTCTCCCGCTTGCTTCATGCTCAGACTGTAATAACCGGAGGAAGGTCGTGCGAGTCCATTGCCCACAGCGCGCTTCACACCCGCCGTCGCCGGAGCACGCAATCCGCTGACCAATTTGGGCACCTTAAATACCGTTGTGTCATCCTAAATGACATAAATTGGGATTAGTAAAGTTGTCTTAGTCTTAAACTGACTGAACTCACCTCTTGCTGTTGCATTGCCCTTAGGCCAGTCATCAGTTTGCTGGTCTGGGCGCTGGGTCGCCTCAAAACGCCACCCAAACTGGGACGCGGTGCCATAGACGCAGGACCGCCTATACCGCTAATGTTGGAGGACAAATTGTGGAACGACTTGGACTTGATGCCCATGGGGCTCTTGAGTTCCCCAGCGCCGGATGTTGCTGCTCCAGCTGCTGCTGCTGTCGATGCCGTTGACATTGCACCTGCTGTTGCCGTTGGGGTGGCATTGAGGCCAGCTCCCGCCGATGTTGCCTTGCTGACCGTGGTGAACTTTTGCAGTCCGCTAATGTAGCGTGGCCGGGAGAGTGAACGTGCTATCTGACTGGTGGATTCGTTTGCCGGCAGCTCTGCCACCTGCTGCTGATGCTGCTGTTGTCGCTGGCGCATGAGCAGCGACTTCTCCTTGGGCTTCTTGTAGGTCAAGTAGTTGTTGCTGGCACTGGAGTTGACCTCCCCATCCGCATCGTTGTTGTAGTTGTAAGTCGACTGATCGCGACGCGACAGACGTCCAGGTGGCGACTGCTGACGCTGCAGCGGCTCCTGCTGCACGGATTCCAACGGTTCCACAGTCTCTTCATCGTCTATACAAGGCACTACAATGTTGTCCAGCTGCTCGTCACGGGCGCGCATTTCCTTGGTGATTTTAATGGTCTTGAAACGCTCACGATCTCGCTCCCGACGCTCGGCCAGCTTATAGCTAGACGCTTCAGTCTCAACAGCTGCTGACATCGGATGCTCCACAGGCTCCTCCGTCTCCTCGAGCGGCGAACAGGCCTCCGATGTGTTGGCTGGCTCCTCCTCCCTGCGATGCACGATAAAAGATGCGGAATTGCAGCTCCCTCCACTGGCATTGCTGTCATGCATGGCGCTCAGATTGACATCATCATAGAGGCGACTCCGCCGACTGAGCAAACGTTCCCCACTGCTACTGGATTGACTTGGACTGTGACTACTCAGCAAGTGTGTCTGATTCATTGACGGTGGCGTCACATGATGCACTTCCTCCAGATGTTGTTGCTGCTGCTGTTGCTGTTCCGTGTGCATGGTGTGCTGCTCCTTATCCTCATCCTTGTGGAAACGCCGCTTAATGCTGTCCAAGGATTTCTGCATCTTGATCTGTTCCGGCTTCAGTGAATTCATTTTGCCCAGCTCGGCGAGCATGTGCTCAAACTGTTCCTCATCGCCCTGCTGGGCCAGCATCTCCACCTCCGCCTCGGCCAAATCGAGTATGCATTGCATTTGCTTTTGGTCCTCGGACATCTCGTAGGTGGCATCCATAACTGGTGGTTCTATCTGCTCCAGCATTTCCATCGAATCCATGGCAAACTTTTGGCCATCCACCTGCAGATCCTTGGGTGGCTCATACGTGTGGTTCAACTGCTGTTGACGGCTCCTCAGTGGCGTCGTGTTGCTCACGATGGGCGATATGTTGATTTCGCCACGCCCCTTCAATGTGGGCGTATAGCTTATTTGTTTGTTATTATTATTTATGTTATTATTATTGTTGTTGTTGTTATTGTTCTTGTAGTGCTGGAAGCGTGAGCTCGTTGTCGTTAGAGGCGTCGATTCCATCTGCAGTGTGGACAATGTCTTGTCAGTATTCTCGGGTGTCTCGCAACGCGACGCCTCCGGTGTATCACAGCCTTCCGTGTAGGTTGTGTTCACCTGCCGTCCCGCCAGGAGCAACGTTTCGTTCAGGAGCGGCGCCTGTGGCCTTTTAAATGTGGCACTTGCCTCCAGTTCGATGCCGTTCATTTCGTTTGTGGTTGTGGGCGTGGTCAAGCTATCGACCAGACTGAATGTCGTGTCCCCAATCATCTCCTCACTCAACAGCATTGTCGTGCGCAACTGCCTCTGGATCTGAGTATGATTCTGTTGAGATTGAGATTGCGATTGCAGCTCATTTGGCGTGGAGACGCTGTCCGTGCTGTTGTCCATGGTGCTGCAGCCGGAGGCGGTTTTGCTCAACGTTGCCAGCGATATGTCATCGATCTGGCCAATGTGCGAGTCCTTGATCAAGGTGCCATCCCCGGACATGGTCAGCGATTCGAGTGCCTTGCGATCTCTAATCATATCACTTAGCGTATACACATCGCTGCCCAGCTTGAGGTCCATGTGATCTGACTCTGCCTCCGTGGGCTCCAAACTGTTGGCTGACTGCAGAAAGTTGAGATTTGTAAAGTCAGCGGATGTGATGAGCGAATTGTTCATGTGCTCGTTGTTCATGGACGAGCAGATGGATGACGGCGGCGAGGTGTCCTGCAGAAAGGACTTGTGCATGGTCGTGACAAGTCCTCCAATCTCCAGACTAAGCATCCCTCCTGCTCCTCCATGTGCCGTCGCCGTGCTGGCATTCTGTGTTTGCGACTGAAAAGCATTCGACTTTAGTAAATTGTTCAAGTTTTTAAAGATACATAAATATATTTTTAACCAGGGATTAAAACCCTAACTGAAACCGTAACCTTTAATCGGTAAAAGCCGATTGAAATTTAAAATCGTAACTGAAACCGTAACCGAAAAATAAATATTCATTTCACCGAAACCTTTAAACCGAAATAACCGTTTAGTAACCGTTTCATTTATAAGTGTTAATTTCCGTTATTCATACATAAAAAAAACTAGCTTTTTTCGATTTTTACATCAACATTTTTACAATAAAAATTGAAAAAAACTTATTTTTAATTGTTTTTTTTTGAAAATTTAAAATAAAAGTTATGCTGTAACTTTTAAATACAATTTTAAAACAATATTTCATTTTCAATTTTTATTATAAAAATTTAAAAACAAAAATAATTTAAAACGAAATTTTCTATCAGTTTCGATTTTTTCCGACCCAAAAGTCTTTTTTGCGATCTCTGATATTTTATTATTATTTTTCTATTTTAGTTTTGATTTTCATTTTTATTTCTCATTTTTTATTTTAATTTTTGATTTTAATTTTGGGTGTTTAATTTTGAATTTTTATTTGTGGTATTCATGATCGAATTTTCATAGCACTGAATAAGCGCAAATTAAATAAATTACTTTATTGCATACCTGTTAAATTTCGATTAGAATTACTAATCAATTAGATTATTTTTGGAAATAATCGTAGTGACTATATAATTCACTGTTGAAAAAGTTGTGATTATTTAATGATTACGAAAAATAATCTAAAATTATTACAATTATTCAAAAATAATCTGAACAAATCAAAAATATTCTTTCTGATCATTTCGGATTATCTCTTATTTCTTCTGATTATTTTGGCTACTTTGATTGTGAAAATTTAAAAAAATTTGATTTTTACTTAACAGTCATAAAAAATCCGAAATCAAAAATAATCAGAAATTATCAGAAAGATTATTTTTGATTTTTCTGATTATTTTTAATAATTGTAATAAATAATCATAATTTAATCATTAGTTCGACTTTTAAACAAAAATAATCTAATTAATAATGTTTATGATTTTTAATCATTATTCAACAGGTAGGATTTATTGAAATAATAAAATTGTTAAAATGTAACTAGACTACATCAAACTGAAGAACATGTAGATTTGCGTAACCGATAACCTAAATGCGAACATAACCGAAACCGTAACTGAAACCGATATTCGATTCGGTTTTAATCCATTCTTTTTAACAACATAGTTAATTAGTTAATTAACATTTTTATTTTCACTTACAAATTGTGTCTCCAGATTTGTGGCCGCTTGTGATCTGCGCTTGGGTCTAGTGAACGTCTTCGAGTTGTGTTTGTAGGCTTTATAATTATATATATATTTTAATTGATTAGAATTAATTGATAAATTGATTAAAGTTAAAAAAATAAAAAGTGATCAAATTCTTTATTAAATTGTGAGTGTGTGTGTGTGTGGGTGGAAGCGAACTGCCTTTAAACGTCATTGAATGCGAGTAGCTCATCCTCGTTAACAGTGAGCATCATTTCGTCGTCGGAACAGAGCAGAGTCTCATCCACTTCATCCTCGATATTGCACTTGGCAGCGGGAATAACAACTCGCTTCACAAGCGGCGGCATCTCATCAAAAACTGGCAGAGCCATTGGTGTAGATCTTTCGGGCTTCGAGATTTCGGGTTTATTAAGATGCATCTGATTATTGAAGTTATCATTCAGTTCCATCAGTTGGTTACTAAAGCTGCACGATGGCTTCTCATCCACCTGCGATGATGGGCATTTTGGCTTGCCATCGGATGTCTCGTCATTGTCCAGTGTGATCTGCATCATATCGTTGTGAATCAACCAGCTGTTGGATATGCCCGGACGCATTGTGAACTGACGCGCATAGTTGCGACACTTGTGGCCGGAGCTGGTGAGTTCCTTGAAGCATCCTGCGATGGAAAAGACACGCGAACTATTGTTGTAATTGTGCACGTAGAGATGGGCCTCCTCGAAATCGATCTGCATCTCTGGCAGCTGGCAAATGGCCTGCATTGCAGCATCACGTCCAAAGAACAACTTGCTGCAGGCGGCAGTTGAGGCGCGATTTTGTATTTGATTCAGATCGTACAGCTTGCCGTATCCTGTGTCCTTGGTGGACTCCAACAGCAATAGTTTCGGCACAGAGAGCGAGAGTAACGACTTGGTCTCATAGTAATTCTGCAGATCCATTCGGCGTCTCGGATCATTGAAGATGGCATTATAGGCCTTGGCAAATTTTAAGCAGAATTCACGTCCAATGCTGTTGGCGCCGCAGTAACGCGTTGCTGGAGGATCTGCAGTGTTGTTGCTGTTGGCGTGGCCAACACGAATGTGCTCCACTTGGGGCAACATGGCACGCAGCTGCCACTCCTTGTTCCTGGCCAATGGATTGCTGGTGAGATCCAGAGTCTGCAACTTCATATCTCGCAGATTCTTGAGCTCCATCATGCCCGCAATATTGTTGGCACTCACGTCCAGCACCTGCAAATGGGGCAAACTCGCCCTGGGGAATCGATCGAAGGCACGAAGTGTGCACAGGTAATTGTCGCGCAACTGCAGCACGCGCAACTGTGGAAACTCCTGTGCAATCATCTGCAGCAATTGCTGCAACATCGACAGCACATGCAATGCCCAGAAGTGGCCCAGCAATTCGGGAGCAGCATGGAAACGCGTCAAGTGAAGCGATTGACCTTTGGCATCATAACGTGCCAACAACGCGGCCTTAATCGCTGCCAGCAATGGCGGCTTTAACGACAGTTCGGCCAACAAACTTGGACGAATTCCAGCCTCCACGCAAATATCGATAACTTTGTTGCTGTAGAGCACAGCAACCTTGCCATTGAGGCGGATCATGCGATTGGCCATCAGCTTATTATCGACCAGAAATTGGCCACATTCGTTGCCATCGATGCGCTCGAAATTAAATAACTGCACTTTGAGCGGCATCAGGGCGTACTTGAGGGCCAGCATTATCGAGCTATTGGGCACATCCAAGCAGTTGGCTATGGTCACCGTGTACCATCCAGTCACGCTGATCATTTTACCATTCGAATCCTGTTCGTGCACGTATTTGTCAAGCATTTTGCCCAAATGAAGCGGCGTCAAGTCGCCAAGCATAAAGCCAATGTGCTCCTTGAATATGTTGCTTCCTGTGAGCCTTTGGTTTAGTTTGAATACATTTCTTGGAGCTCGAGATTTAAAATTTACACTTAGAACGTGCATATTGGAGCTTTCTCTTGATTTTCGGTAGCTTTGCATTTTTTTCAAGCGAAATTCTTTCCACGATTTATTTTTCTGATGCGCAAAACTGATTTACAGTTAGTCAATTTGAAGTGTTGAATAATTGCGCGCTGTCAGAAGCTATGAAAAAGTCCACACGTCGTTGAGTTAAATCAGTTATGAACTAGCTCCAGTTCTTAAATGGTATTTAATTGATTCATATCAGTTTCTAAACAAATTACTTCTGTCCAATTTACAAAATTAAATTTACAAACATAGCCAACTTTGCTTTTCAAATTAAATAATAAATTATGCATTTTATCAAACGAAATTACATTTTCTAGCTAGGCAATACGAATTTAAAGTTATTCAAATTGCAATTTGATCAGTGTTGGCTAATTGCGCGTTGACAATTACATTAAAGGGATTCCTGAAACTAATTTCGAAAAAAATTGGACGACCCCACTTGGCGTTTGTTTACGTTAAGTTTGATTTCAATATGGATATTGTTAGTCTTCTGCATTTGAAAAGTTTTGATAATTTAACAAGCATTAATTTAAAGCAGGCAAGCCTCTTTTGAAGCTGCTTAGCAGAATTTGGAGCATGGACTTAAGTAAAGGGAGAGGGAGACAAAAAAAGAGTTTTATATTTTTAAATTGCATAATACTTTTTGCTTGGTATTTTTACTTGTCATTTGACAATTGAGCTGCTTGGTCAGGCTGTCAGCTGTTTACGAAACTAAATCAATTTCAGAAATACGATTATTATTGTTGTTATTATTGTTGTGAGCTTATTTAAATTTAAATCAAGTGTGATTATTATGCAGCAAATCGGCGACTTCTTATTATTACTTCAGGCTTATTTGCATAGCCAGTTTTTATCAGTTCCGCTTTGTGTCGCCAGTGCATAAACCATGAATGATCTGACCACGCACAACTGTTTCTTGACTTACTGTCTGTGTGTGTCTGTTTGCTGATTAATTATTGTCGACAATAACATTGGCCAAATATAGCAAAAACAACGATTGGTGACCATTGGCAATGGGTACGTCAAAGACATACATACATACATATGTAAGTAAGTAAGCGGCCCACACACGTCTCACAAGAGCATTGTCAACGTTGTTGCCGTCAGTTTAACCCACTTACGAATTTGCTTTTAGAAAGCGCCAAATGCACAACTTAGCGTGCACTTTATGAACAGTTGGTCAAGTAAGCGTTTTCACAAAATACAAATTTTAAAAAAATATTTATCTGCATTGGATCTCAATATTTCTATTTTAAATCCGTTTTACGAATAGGAAGCGACAACTATCACTGCGGACGGCAGTCCGCGCTAGTGACGAAAGCAGCACGAAGGGTGCTAATTAAAATACCATCAAAATGTATTTTTTCTTCTTAATTTGGTATTTTGAATTTTGTCAAATTAATTACTTGACCAACTGTATTGTGTATCAATGCGTGTATCTGTGTGTGTGTGATTGATGTATGACACACATGTATGATGTATGTACGTACCTTGCTCATGGCTGTTGTAGTGTAAATGCGGCTGCAATTGTTGCGACTGTTGCAGCTGCTGTTGATTATTTGTTTTCCACTGCTGAAGTATGTTGGAGATATCATCGTGGGTTTTGTCTGCCAGAAATCTGCACAGAGTTTGAAAGAAATAGGGAAACACACACACAGATGTGTCGTCGTAAGTATTTTTAGCAATTAAAGGCGAGCAACCAGCCGCAAGGCAAAAGCAACAAAACAGGGAAAATGCAAATGCGAACGTCACTCACATGTATGAATCATCCTTAAGTGCTTCATCAATATCCAGTATATCCATGTCCTGTTGCTATTGCAGTATATTTACTTTATGCTTAAATTAATTAATTGGCTTCACTGTGGGCTCTGCAAGTAATGAGATACAAAAAAACATTCACTCTTTCCATTTATGTATGTAAATCGGCACACAGAGAAAATTCCTTTGCTTCAGTTTCGATTTCGCTGCATAGGAACACAAACAAACACACAAGCGAAACTTAAGCGTTATTTGTTTACATTCTCTCTTACAACAATCACAATTATGCAATGTGGCATCAATATATATTTTTGCTACACATGCCTAAGCACACATTTGTGGATTATATTATTCACCGTTTTTATAAATAAAAATAAGACAGCACCACAGCGCAGCGCACGGACATTCTTTAACGAAACAGCGACAAAGACGAAATCAGCGATAAAAGCCAGGGCTGCAATACAATGTGAAGTGGTTCAATTGAACACAGCCCGGTACCAGTAGTTCACGTATGTTTGGTATTTTTCAGTGATCAATTATTTATTGAATTCAAAATATTATTACAGAAAAAAAAAACAGAAATAAATATAATTATACCAATTAAAGCATCACTTACATTTATTCTAACACTATACAGCAGCTTACTCGGCATAAACGCGGACATAGTCTATGATCATAGAGCTGTGCTTGCCCCAAGTGGACGACCAAGAATCACGCTGTTGCCAAAACGAAAGTGCAGCACGCGGCTCACGATTCCTGTACGGCTTGGCGTCCTTGGCCAGAATACCATCGTCAAAGTTGAGAAAGCCTCCCACAGTAACGCCGAAGATTAGAAAGCACTTCTCATTGAAAAAGGGCAGGCCATCGTAAAGCTCGCCGTAAACCTCGTCGTCCACCATCAGCGATAACTTCTCCCGCTGCCAGACCATTGTATAGTTGTGGAACTCATCGCCATAATGGGTCTTGCTGAGTTGATTCTTTACAAATTGCACAGCTGTGCCGTGCTGCCAGACAATCATGCCGCCGTATAAGCGGTTGCCCGAAATGTCCTCTTGCTTATTGCTACGCAAGTTAGCATTACCACGAGCATAAGCAATGCCTAAAATGTAGATTAAATAGATTAGAATATTTAAGTACATACAAAACCGATTTTGGTTAAATCAGTGTTGGCTGTCGTATAAACTTGGTTATTGATAATATCGATATCATTATTCAAGCCGCAAATCGACATATGTGTAATCGATAGCTTTTTAAATAACTGTTACTTCCGCTACTTACGCATTTGATTGGCATAATGCGTTTCCGCATGACTTGAAACTGGCTGCAACATCATATCTATAGAAAATATGATGCATTTCAATGAACTTGAAATTAATTTTAAAGTTTAGCTACTTACAAGGAAACAACCAATCGCCTTTTGGCAGCTTGGCGCGTACTACAATTTTACCGTATTTGAAGCTAAAGGATTTGCGAGTGTGCAACTGAGCCGAGTACACTGGAGGCTGGATCTTGTAGAAGCTACCCTGGCCAATGTTGCACTCCAGCTCGGGACTGTCCACAGCCGTACAGCGATCGCCGAGTCGATAGGCGCCTTTTGTCACATCACTAGCCACAATGGGGACAATGTATAGACGTCCGTCTTTAACGTACGAGTTGCGTGGGGAATCATCGTAGGCCACGAGCTCTTCATCTGAATGATACATGCGTTGGCGTATGTCGTGAGTCCAAACACTGCCATTTAACCGAGTCCCATCGAAGTTATCCTCGAAGACAAGGTCACCCTAACAGTAGTATTTCTGATTGATAAAATACTAATATCGATTATTTGATATCGATAACCTACCTGACAGATGACTTGGTTGCTGTTGACAGTACTCTGCGCTGACTTGCAGGACATTTCCTGTTGATCCGTGGAGAGAATGGCTTGGCACTGATCCTGACTTGTTAGGTAGTCTATGCTTCGAGAAATTGTCTGTTGGGTGGACAACACACGCTTATTGAGTATTACCCGTGTCTCGCTTTTCTCATAGATGACCTCGTTGTACTGGACCAGCACTGATATTTGCAGTTTATCGTTGTTTTGCAGGATGGTACGCTGTTTACTGACCCAACTGCCGTTTGTGGCTTGCGTGATGTAGTCCATCAATGCCGGACAGGTTTCATCCACTTGCAGCAAGTAGAAGACACGCTGCATGCCCGGCTCATCTACACATATGTACATACATATATATCTCAGATGCAATCACAATATTAACATGGTCGTCACGCCACGCCTACCTACCTGGTATGGACACCTCAAAGCCCCTTTCATCCAACACTTCTAATTGAACGCTTGGTACTTTGTAGGCAACACTTTGTGGACACCTCAACAACAATAGCAACAACCAGACGCCATTGCAGCATAGCGACATTTTCCAGCACATGACGCAGTTGAATTTATTGTAACTTTAATGTATTACACGATTCTACGAGTAACATGCACGTATGTACAAATATACAATGTAGTTCTGATGAACTTGGCGCCTCAACTGTTGCAAACCTGTCAAGTTGCATTCAGCGTAAGCTTAAAAGCTCTCTGAAAACTAATCGCTAAGCTAAGCTTAAAGTTTTTGTCGCCAGCTTTTAAAAATTACAATAAATACGAATAACATATGTAGATATATTAATTTTAATTTCAATTATTTATTTGAATGTGTTTTTTCGTGGATTCAAAATTTTTATTTTATTATTATTTATTTATATTCAGCTAACCATTAATATAACATTACAATAATTATTTTATTATATAGAGTATTTTATTTTATTTATCTCCTAAAAAAAACATCTTTGCGAGGTAAAAATCTAGTGACGAAAATGCCCCAAAATTTCTGATATCCAGAAATCTCAAATTTTAATATTAAACGGTGTGTTTTTTACTAAAAGTGATTTATTTGCAGATGGCGTGCCAGATACATATGTATAACAGGATTAAATTACCCGGAAATAGAATTTACAAAACACTTTTGTACTGATTGTTACAAGCAGATACTGTGCTTCCCGCTTAATTTTAAATATCGATAGGTGTCGATGACATTAAAAGTATCGAACAGGGTTGCTTATGGAAATGCCGTTAAAAAAAACAATGGCTGAAGTGCAACTAAAAGTTTGTATGTTCAATAATTAATTTATTATATGCTTGAGCGTGAATTATTAAACATCTATTAATTTAAACACGTTTTTCAACGGAAGATTGAGCAAATACGTTGCTGATAAGTACTTATAGAGCAGATAAGACTTTCAGAGCAAATACGTATCACAGAATATTCTTAGAACCGGTCTGGGAGTCCCAGACTGGGAGAGACTTCTCAGCCACCAAGCTCAGTCAGTGAGTTGTTGAGCGTCAAAGAGAACGCGCTACACACAAAATGACTGCAGCTCACAGATTGCGATCGTTGTTTTTGCTTGGCATGATTTTGGGCACTTTTGGCTACAAGGTGCCTGATGCCACAGTGGAACCATTGGCTCAAGGCTTTCGAGTGTCCATACCAGGTAAGTACTCGATCTGTCAGTCTTTCGGCTTGATTTGAATCAATTGCCTTTGCAGACGAGAGCGGCGTACAGAGTGTGGCGTTCAATGTGAATCGCAATCGGCAGTTTGCGGGCTTTGAGCAGGGCGAGTTTAGCGCGCAAGTCCGCGAGCCGCAGAATGGACGCTGGCAATTTGATTTTGTGAGAGCCACACTGAGAGCACAGGACACACTTTACGTTTGGATCAATGTGCAGCATGGCAGAGCCATCTATCGGGATAAGGGACAGCCGCAGAACGTTTGTGATCTGGCTGGAAATCATTTGCCCGATGGCTGCGCGAATAATGCGGCTGAAACAAAAGAGAGTCACAATCCAGTTGAGTATCGGGGCACAACGGCAACGCCTTTGTCTTGCCAAGAGGGCAGCGCGACAGTGATGTCACCGGCACCAACCACGCCCCTTTGCAAGGGTCAATTGATATTTGAAGAGAACTTCGATCAGCTGAACGAGACTCGTTGGCAGCACGAAGTGCGCGCCCCACTCGACAGCACAGACGCCGAGTTTGTGCTGTACGACGGCAAGGCACAAGTGAGCGATGGACAGCTAATCATTGAGCCGAAATTATGGTCCAGCTATCGGCCAGATCTGGACATAACCCGTGCTGAGCTCAACCTGGCCGAACGCTGCACCGGTACCCACAACCGACAAAAGGAGTGTGTGCTTTTGACGGGTGGACCTCGTATAATGCCGCCAGTGGTGGTGCCACGTGTCAGCACCAGGGATTCCTTTCGATTTAAATATGGACGCATCGAGATACGTGCTAAGCTGCCCAAGGGCGATTGGCTTGTACCGCTGCTACTGCTGGAGCCCTACATGGAATCGTATGGCCAGACTGGCTATGAGTCAGGTGATATTTCCAACAAGGAATCCTAAGAATTCTTAGTTGCATTTCCTAATTTATGCATTCATTTATCATAGGGCAACTGCGCGTTGCAATGGCCCGTGGCAATGACCAACTGCGTCTTCCGCAGGGCAAACTTGTTGATGGCCGCACTTTGTTAGCTGGACCCGTGCTCTCCACCGAGGCGTCTCAGCGTGAGGATTTCATGGTGCAACTGCGACGTAGCGTTCATTTTGGCCACGACTTTCATGTGTATGGCCTGGAATGGAGCAGCGAAAGTCTGCGCTTTACCATCGATGGCAAGGATTATGGTGAACTTTTGATTAACTTTGCGGACACCGATTTGAATGCGAGCTGGCGTCGTGGCGGACCAATGGCACCATTTGATCGCGAGGTAAGCGAATTGAAATCAAGCTAAAAGTTCCCCTTTGGATGAATCAAAATTTGTTATGCGGGGATTTTTATCTACTTCTATACCCGTTACTCGTAAAGCAAGGGTATATTGTATTCCTAAGAGTTTATGTACACATTTAACAGGGAGACCCTGTAATGTGAATATATTTTCTAGATCAGTGTTAACAGCCAGATTGGTAAATCTCAGAGACTATGATAGCTGTTACAGACTACTTTGAAGGTCAAAAACAGAGCGCACAAATCGACCTCAACCAGAGTTTTAAAGATAGAAAACTGAACTTTCTATATTATCCAAATCATCAAGATCGTTCAAATATAAGAGTATTTGTTTTTTTTTGGTTTTTGATCAAAGCAGTCATATTTGTTACGTTAAAGCTTAAAGTTAATATCAGGACTCGTAACAATTATAAGTTTTATGAAAAAAATTATAAATGTTTTGTTTTTAGTTTTTATAACAAAAATTTAAAAGTTATACAATAACTCTTATTTTCAATTTAAAAATTAAAAAAATCGTATTTTCCATTATTTTTATTATAAAAATTGCAAATAAAAATTGAACTGAAATATATTTTCAAGAAGTTATTATGTTTAAAAATTTAAAATAAGAGTTTAAAACATAAAAATTTTAAACTCTTATTTAACCTGTTCCTGGATAGTCCTTCAAAAAATAATGAATTTATGATGTTTTCAACGTCTGTAATTTTTTAGTGTTTGATTTTTTTTCCAACTCATAACTCTTATTTGCGATCCCTGTGTCACGAGTATTTCGTAGTCGAAGCTTCGACTTTAGCGTCTTACTTTTTTTTTTTATTTAATTCTTTTGTCAGTTAATAGAACAGGTTTGCTAGCAAATTAATAATTGAAATAGTGGTATTCCAGATATTGATTTTTATATATAATACTTTATACATATACACTGGCGAACATAATTATTGGATTTGGGAGCTTAGTTGTTCCCTTATCGTTAACATATTGGCATCAATGGAAAGGTCATTTAAATTTCGTTTGAATGATATAAAACTTTCCTTAACCCATTGAGTACCCTTTGAAATTTCGAATTTATGTAAAAGTGAATTTTCGAAAGTTTTTTTTATCGATTTCTTAAAAAAAATTTTGTGATGCAAAAAAATTCTTTAATCAACTGTAAGAGTGACTGCAAAAAAAGAAAATTTCAAAAATATTTTTGCCTGTATTTCGTATAATTTTTTGAAAATCCTAAAAATTACCATTTTTGTTCAAAATAAAACTCAAGTTGTAATTTCGGCAAAGCTCAAACTGATGCTCTCCACAAGATTTTTAGACCACGTACTTTAAAAAAGTACAGTGGTCTAGTAACTTTGTCACAAAAAAAAATGTGCGTAACAGGCAGAAGGAGGCGTGGCAGACCCCATAAAGTATATATATTCTTGATCAGCATCAACAGCCGAGTTGAAATAGCCATGTCCGTCTGTCTGTCTGTCCGTCTGTAAGAGCGCCTAGATCTCAGAGACTATAAGAGCTAGAGACTTCAAACTTGGTATGTAGGTGCGCCTATATTGTAAGCAGATCGAGTTTGTTTTAGATTTTGGCCACGCCCCCTTAAACGCCCACAAATTAGAAAATCTTAAATTATAAGGACAATTTTGAAGATAGACATTTCTAAACAAGTATATACGAAGATAATATTACTCTCCACATTTACTGAAAATTTCATAGCGATCGGATAATAAACAGCGAAGATATTGAACAACTAAATTTTCCTTTATTTGCCATACCTTATCAGCAACAATAACAACAACAACAATCACAACTAGATAACAATTACATTTGACTTACAATCCGGTAACAATGAAATCTATAATTCGACAGTTGTCATTGAAGAGCGTCAGTGGCGCAATGTGCTGAGCGTTCATTTTTTGAATAAATTCTCAGTTCGGGTTTCGGGTTCAAGTCCCGGCGCGGACAAAACTGTTTTTTTTCTAATATTTTAAATTTAATTAATTTGTAAGTAGATGGTCTTTAAAGGTTTTTTTTTTAAGTTATTCAATTTTAAAAGGGTGTAGGCAGAACTCTTAACTGCAAAATAAAGAATCGCTGTAGCCTTAACACATGTGCATTTTGTCAAACTCTAATGGTAGTATTTGGTGGCCTAGTGTGATAAGCTTCCGTTTGCAATTTTCGGGGGTCGCGGGTTTAACTCCCAACGAAACAACTTTTTTTAAAAATTGTTTTTTATTAGCGGACTAGTAGAGCATTAGTCGTGGGCTCAACTCCAGCCTTGGACAGACGTTTTATTTTGTTTTAAGATTCATTAATATTTTCCATTTTTACATCAATTCAATGTTCATATTTGGTTTTTTTTTGGTTTATTATGAAGAGGTGTGGGAAATGCACTTACTAAAATATTTTATTTATGTAGCGACTTTTAATATTTTATTTTAAGCATAGAAAGTACGGGTTCTCCGACCGTCGAGTATGCTCGACTGTAGCACCGCCGACTAGTTTTTTTTTGAAACGGATTGTTATGGTTTGTCTTGGCTTATTGACCAGGAACAAATATCATTTTTTATAACAACTTGAGTTATATTTTGAGCAAAAAATAAAACTCATGAAATAATGATTATTCCTTAAGTTTTATTTTTTTTTTTTCAAAAATAATGATTATTGGTTAAGTAGTAAAGTATAACTCAAAATGAATCATTATTTCATAATTTTTTTTAATAAAACTTATAATGATTACAGTCTCGAGATATATGTATTTGTTATAACGATATCTTTCCTTTCACAGTTTTACATAACGCTGGGCCTTTCGGTTGGTGGCTTTGGAGATTTTATTGATAAGCTGCGTACTGCTTCCTATGAAAAGCCCTGGTTCAACAAGTCGCCCCAGGCAAAGTTGCATTTCTGGCAGAGCCAGGATGATTGGCTGCCGTCCTGGAAGCAGCCCAGGTTACTAGTCGACTATGTGCGAGTTTATGCCGTTTAACGAATGGAATGATCTGACTGAATCAATGAGATTTACTATTTAGTTTATTAAAGTAGAATATCATAACTATGGTTGACCATAGTTTTAAATTGAAATGAAATTAATAAATGTCTTAAGAACTCTTCAAAGGAAAGTCAAGTATGTAAATATATTAGTCTTCTGTTGGATCTGTGGCATAGACGCGCACATGATCAATGACCAGCTTTGGGTGTGTCCATGTGCTAAGAAACTTGGATGAGTGTTCCTTAAAAATCACGGGTGCTTTAGGATCGTCGAATGCAAACTTGGGAAGATTATAATCGGCATGAATAGATTGAAAGTTGTGAAGACCACCTGCAGTCAAACCCAATGCCAGATAATATGGCTAGAATAAAGAAATAGAAAAATACATATTATAAAAAAATCTATATTTATATTAATAGAAACTTACATATTGTGCGTTTAACTTATCGAGAACCATCTTATTCGTTATAGTTCCGTATTGAATGCCATCTACTTTGAATATAATGCGATCGCTGTGCCAAATCATTGTATAATTGTGAAAATCATTTCCAAAATGTGCTCCCGGTATTTGGTGTTTCATAAATTGTTTATCCTCGTATAGAAAACCACTTGATTTCAGTCTGACAAATGCACTGCCAAAAATCACATTTCCTCCTATATGATTACGGGATGTGTCTAGTAGATTTTTGTTGCCTCTCACATAAGCAATACGAATGTGTCCAGCGGGATTGTCATGAAACGCATTGTCTTCAGCCTGGAGTATTATATCTAAGGGGTTTCGATTTCATTAGTTACAATACCAAAGAGGCTTGGATGTGGGCAAACTCACAGGGGAACAGCCAATCGCCAATTGGCATCCTAGCGCGTACCTCATACCGACCATACTTTAACATTATACCCAGCCGAGTACGTATTGCTGCCGAGCTAACAGGAGGAAGAATATTACTCCTTGGATCATATATAAACGGTCCGCAACTCCAACTCCAATTCCAAATCTTTTTTCTTGTGCAATTTTTCAAGTGAAACTTTTCCTTTGGCTTTGGTTTTCCCGACGGAATGGCCGTTATATGCAATTGATCGTTTTTGACAACACTGCTAACATTGTTTTTCAAAAATACTGTAAACTCGTGGTGCTCGCTGTAAGTGCGTGAGAAAATTTCATGGTCCCAATTTTGCAGATTGTTATCATTGAAATTTTCCTCAAATATTAAATCTCCGCTACACACTGCATTCCCCTTTGTCATTTTCGGACTCCATTCCGCCTGTATGCAACTTCCATCTAGGTTCTTCCCCCGTTTGCCACTGTTATTAGGTATCTGATTGCAACTTTTCGGTTCCGTTGGCTCTGGCATTTTCTGCTTGACTCCATTTCCATTTGCATCAATCTTGAAATCGTACGATTTTGTAATCACTTGATCTTTGGTTTCGAAAACACCAAAAACTCTCAGCATATCATTGTCATTCAGCTTCTTCTTCAGATCTTGCTTGTAACCTATCGAGTTGCTGCTGTTAACGCTGTGCAGGAACGTGTATCCTGAGCCGCAATCATCGGCTATTTCCGTTGAGAAGAAAACGGATTTGACATCAGGATTTTCTGCAAAAGCCAAATGTTTAATTTTATATTTGATTAAAATTTTGAACAATTAAACTAAATCTAAAATTATAAAGTAATCAAATTTATTAAAATATACTTTAAGCTATAGACTGAATAGAAGAAAAAGTTTAGTCTGGGGTAGGCAATAAATTTATAATTATAATCGGGGATTAAAACCGTAACTGTTTGGTATTAACCGATTGAGCTTGGTTAACGTAACTGAAACCGTTACTGAAAAAAAACTTTTTTTTTATACCGAAACCCAAAAACCGAAAAACCGATATTCGTTTCGGTTTGATACCCTGGTTGCAAGGATTGCGAAAAACGCAGAAAAACCCAATCAAATCAATGAAAAATATTTTAAGTAAAAAACCACGGAAAATCCCTGATCCAGTGGGGGAGAGATTATCACAGGACAGCTATGGGCCATCGCAAAGTGATTAACAAAGATTATTTGCTATTTTTGAAAAATAGTCAAGCTCAATAGATCTCATTACATTTATCAATTAAGAGACAACATTAAATGGGTAATTTTTTATAAAATCTATAATTAAAAACACTTTTTATTTAAATTAAAACTTTAACGTACCGGGTACGATTATTGTTACTTCAGTTCCAACCACACTAACCGTTAACTCTGCCTTTTCTATATCAAATGCAGCCAGGCAGCAAACAAAGCATTCAATCAAAAATAGCAAAAGTCTTAAATGCATTCTTATTTCTTTTTAAATTTAATCCACAGAGGCTATAGGTTATCAGTTGAACAAATATTATATACAAAAGAGCTACGTTTGCTATTGCGCGGATGTAAGCTTACGGACCCGTCAACATGTCGCGATCGACTAGCAAGCTCAAAAAATGTCACAGTTCGACTACTAAAGATGTGCAAATGTTCGATTTGTCTTTCCAATAATAAGCACCAGTGCTGCCAGGTGCCAAAATATGCTAAAAATAAGCTATATCCAAATGAAAGAATACATACAAAATCATTAGGGTTTTTTTTAAATTAAATTAGTTAACAAATTATCGATTTCATAATTTTTTTCCTCACTGAAGTACTTATAGGTTTTTTTGAAAACGACTTACCTATCTTCACAGTCCATGTATGTGAAATTAAAAAAAATAGAAATAAAATACATGTAATAAAATAAAAAAAATTATTATAATTATTTTATTTAAATTTGTTTAGTTAATTTTGTAGCGCAATGTTGTTTCAACAATATTAATCTGACTGAAAACGCGTTCCACTTCCGCATTTGACCACTTGATCAATTTGTGATTTTAAATCATCAACGAAATCGTCGTTTATATGCTATATGAACTTAAAAATATGCTAGATTTATGGCTATAAGCTATTTGCAAATTTTATAAGTTATACCATTTTCAAAAATGCTACATTTAGCCTGAAAAAAGCTAATCGGGCAATACTGATAAGCACAAACATAGATCTTTTTTTTAAATTCACTAGATTTGTGCCTTTGAAATTGAAAACGGTTTTCTTTACGCTTCCGGATCAATTTATCAAAAAATATATTACAAAAGCTGAAAAACTCTCCTGTAAAATTTGGTTTTTATCACAAACGATACATTTTCGCAAACGGGTTGTGATTGTTAATACCACTTTTGCATCTCTATTATTAATATGTATGTGAGTATTCTATAATTCGGTCCGTTGTTTAATAATAGTCCAGGATATATAAATTACATCAAACTATCTTCACAACATATTTATGATTGTTAACTGACAAGACACATCTTAATTACTGACGACACTGACTTTATATTTATTTCATATCACCAAGATTAGTGGTTTTATTAAACATTCGAAATACATATCGTTACATTAATATATATCGACAACATGCAAATCATGTCTGAATTTCATTGCGATTGCAAAAGCATCGCGTTAGCATTCAAGCTAGTCGAGCTTTAACAGTTAGATCGTTCGCAGCTGAGAAGATTGAGAAGCAGAATAATCAAGCTCAGCACAGCGAATACTTGATAACCTTTTCGCCCTTTCTTTTCTTGTGTATACAGGAATAATGCATTGGGAAATTTTGCTATTTTCCATTGTTTGCTTTGTCGGCTGGATTGCGGCTTTTGATGTAGATAAAACAGCATTGACTGTTAACATTAAGGGGAGTGAAATAACGGTTACAGTGCCTGGTATGTTTACAGAAATAACACTAACTAAAAACCCATTTTTTTTTCAAAACTCAATTTTTTTCATTGACACAATACAAAGCATAAAACTTAAAGAAACCAAAATAGCAATTAAAAAGTAAAAAATAAATAAAAAAATTCAAAATAATTAATACAAATTACTATACAAAAAATTAAGTCTTAAATTGTGAAAAGCCAAAACCAAATATTTTATATGTAAATATTGAATATTTTATGTTTTAGTTCAAATAACATAATTCTCCATTTTTATTTCTAAATTTTTGTATTCTTAGTAGTATGTTTCGACATTCGTATCTAAGAATTTCTCGTATAAACTTTACTTTTTGCAGATGATCGTGAGCTGATATCCGTTTTCTTTTCAACGGAACTCAGCGATGAGTGTACCTCAGGTTACACCTTTGTGCACAATTTCAACAATAGCAGTTCGTTGAACTATAAGCAAGATATCAAAAAGGAGCTCAAGAACGATGATGAGATACGAATACTCGGTGTCTTTCAAACCAATGATCAAGTGATCAGAAAAACGTACGATTTCAAGATTGATCCTCAAGGTAATGGAATCAAGCAGGAAATATTGGAAAATGCTCCACTGGAATGTGAGTGCATTCCATCTCAAACGGAGGTACATCATGATGTTCAACAATGCAGTGGAACTCGTATCTTTAGTGAAGATTTCAATGATTCACTCTCCAAATGGAACCATGAGATACGATCGCGGGTCGCAGAATCCGCTCCACATCAGGAATTTGTGGCCTATATGAAAGACAAAGATAATTGTTTTTTGAATAGTGGATATTTGTATTTGAATGCTACTTGGAATCACGTTAACACTTTTCCACTCCAAAAAGATTGCACGAGTAAGGAAAGGGATAGAGGGCATTATAAATCGGAGTGTGGGGGATACAATGGCAGTGCGAATATGGCGGTACCTCCTGTGTATTCGTCAAAGTTGCATACGAAGGATTCGTTTAGCTTCAAATACGGTCGCGTAGAAATACGTGCTCGCTTTCCAATTGGTGACTGGCTATTCCCATGTGAGTAAAAACAAGAAATGTTCGATTTTCTAAATGAAACACCGTCTTAAATGTCAACTTGAATTTACAGATCTAATCCTACAGCCAACCTACAGTAACAGTGAGGATAAATGGGTAAATCATTTACGCATTGCATATGCGCGGGGAAATATAAAATTACAGGATGAAAAAGTTGCCGAAATTGGTGGAGAAACTGTGTTTGGAAGCGCCGTGGTCTTGTGGCCTGGAGATGAAAAGTTCACAGAGTATAAGAACCCACTGCCTAATTTTCCGGGTCACCATTTCGGGCATGATTTTCATAACTATACAATGATTTGGAGAAAGGATCGCATTATATTTAAGGTTGATGGGTTAACCTATAACACAATAACCGATGAGGATATTCTCGAAGAGTTCAACAAACATGAGGTGCGCGAAATTAAAACAAAAGAAACAAAGTTTTGAATTCTAATCCTTAACTTTATTACAGTGCTTCATTGTACTGGGCTTGACTGTAGGCGGCGCCGTTAATTTTCCGGACGATGAAATTTTGAAAAGTCAAAAGTTCTTCGATAATTCTGATGCTAAGGTTGCATTTAAATTTCGGGAGAACCTAAAGCTAACCACTTGGAAACAGCCCAATCTGGCAATTGATCATGTACATGTTTACACAATTCATGAAAATGAACAATAATATTTATGATTTTTATCATACTGACTTAACTTTAGCTCTCATTTCTAAATCTAAAAAATAAATGTAAAATAATTATTAAACTTGAATTTGTATATACAAATTATGAAATCACAAATATAAATTTCTTCATTTTTATATTAAAAAAAATCGAAAAAGTTTAGTATTTTCATTTATAATCTTTGAAACTTTCAGTTTTTCTAGTTATTGTTATATTATATTTTTCAGTGAACATCAAAAATAAGAGGTAAACTCTGGGATTAATCCCTGTAACCCTAACCAAAACCGTTAACCGGTATTAACCGATTAAAATTGATAACCGTTACTGAAACTGTAACCGAAAAAAAACTTATATTATACCGATACCGAAAAGCCGAAATTAATTCAACCGAAAATAACCGTTTCATCCATAACGGCTAATTTCGGTTCGGTCAAGCATTAAACTTGATAAAGTTATTAAGGTGTTATCCTGTTTTTCGGAAGTAAATGTGATTTTAATAAAGAAATCTTAATTTTTTCAAACTTACATGCCTTCAGCATTTTTAATAGTTTGTTGAGAACCAAAATCATACCGGTATTTTGAAACCGAAACATACACAAATGCGAACATAACCGAAACCGTAACTGAAACCGATATTCAATTCGGTTTGATACCCTGGATAAAAATAATAAGAACTGAAACTCAAAATTTCAATTCATCCAAATATTACGTCCAGAAATATTATTTATATTATCTTATGATAATAAAATACATGCAGTGCTGGCGCCAATCAGACACACAAGCTCGCCCTGACGACGACTTTTTTACTAATCGACCAATTGATGTTGATGTAGTGCGACCCAGTAGAAAATTGGTGCCCCTCCCCCGCTGAACCAGATGATAATTTACAGGTTTCTATAAAATTCGATAGCTCTTATTTGCAATCCCTAAATAAAGGACAGTTTAATACGATTTAAAAAGTTTTTCCATTGTTCTTTTTGGATCCATTGTTGCGTGAGTTCTGTGTGGATTTCTTTTTGCGCTTCTCGGACGACCAGTCTACATCGTCCTCATCGTCGGTGCCGCCAGTGTTGCCGGACTGTAGATACGTTGATGATGAGCTGGAACTGGCGCTGGTTCCCTCCTTGGTCGCCAATCGTCGGCTGGCAATGCGAGACGAGATGCGACCCATGCCCATGCATTTCTCCAGATGGGGCGCGAATCGGGCTGCCGCCACCAATCTATCACAATTGGGGCAAGTGCAATCCATGGGCTTTTTAGCCGTTGATATGCCAAAGATATCCAAATTTGGCATCTCGCAAATTCGATAAGCTGTCTCTGCATTCTCCTCCCCGACGCCATCAAGTGCCGCCAAATTGTTGGTTTTGCGCAAATGATGGGTTTCTATAAATATCCCGGCCACCGCATCGTCCAAAAGTGTCTGATACAAATAGTTGGCCGCCTCGTCCAATCCTTTGGGCTCCTTAATCAACTCGCGAAAATTGGTCGCTATTGCTGCGGCTGTTGGATGCGCTTGTGTCGTTGTAGGGGTCTGAGCAGACGGCGTTGGATTTGAGTTTGCCATATTAAATCTACAATTTGATAAATTTGTTTTATTTCAGATGCGATTATTTGCGGCCCTTTGTTATTTTGCAAAAAACTGCAGCCGGTTAATGTTTACTACATGATTAGAGTTGCCGCCTCGCTAAAAACGATTAAATAATATCGATTCGATAAATCAACAGTATACACAGTATTTTCTAGAGCTGGGCTTGTTAGTTCAATTTGCTGAATAAGTTCAACCGTTCATTTTTCAGTCGTGAACTAAATCAGTCATTTAGTTCAGTTATTCAGTTGGTCAGTTAGTGATGTAAATTTGAGTGGAAACATCGATGTCGATGCTCATCGATGTTTTCAAAATTTAACATCGATGTTAGTTGATACATCGGGTCGAAACATCGATGTATCGATGTATGTCTAATGTTTGACAACCATACCATTTTTAGAAGAAAACAAGAATTTCTTAGATTAATGAAGTTAATTTTCTCTTAAAAACGTATGCTTTCATAGCAGTCTTAAAGTTTTAAACAGTTTTTATCTTAAAAGTATAAACACAAACTACAAGAGGTATTTTTGATGAGAACTTTGAAAAGACATATGTAAGCCTTCTTGTAGCTATATTACCAATATAAATAAATTTTCTCACTTGGGCATTGCAAACACTGCCCAAATTACTATAAACTCAATGTAAGAGCGGCGAAAATGGCGTGTTGAAAGTGCGGCAGCAAAACATCGATGCATCACCATGCAACATCGATAAATCGGCATCAACAAAAACATCGGAAAACATCGAGAAACATCGCTGAAAAAACATCGATGCTCGATGCATCGATGTTTTTTTACTTCACTATGGTCAGTTGTTTATTAACGAATAGGCTACATCTGTTTCTTTTTAGTGGAATGTGGAGTGTATTTTAAATCTTTAATAAGAATAGACGACAAATGCCATGTAGATTCAGAACTATCTTTTATTATTTTGGGTTATATTTATAGCCTGGCTTATTGAAAATGAGAAAAAAGAGTAAATTGGTTTTATATTTTGGGCTTAAGGAACCATTCACATTGCTAAAAACTTAAAAATATATTAAATTGAAACATTGTTATGAGTATATAAAGAAGAAATTTAATCCAATCGCGGAACTCCAGGTATTCTAATTGTATTTTTCTAAGACATATTTTTTTTTTTTAAGATATTACTGACCAACTGCGAAATTAACGAATAAGTTCATGATTGACTGAATAAGTTCATTCGTTTATCTTAATGACCCGTTCATTTGAACTTTTCAGAAGGAAACGACACAACTCTAGTATTTTCGTATAATTATTATTAGAGTTTACAAATTGTAATTTTATTCACATAAATATGACGCTTATAAAAAAGCCACAGCTATACAAAATGCTGGTGGAAAAAATGTACAACAGATGCCAGCAAATACAGGCAGAAAATGAGCGCAGTGTGATGAGGTAAGAAGCAAAAAGGTAATAACATTCCGCTCTATCACTCAGAATGTTGACAATTGCAGAGTAAATGGCATTAAGAAATTATTACGCCGACGCACATACGATGTGGAGCTGTTGAAAAGACGACTTGACAAGCACGGCGACAATTGGCGGTCAGTGCCGATGGTGGCGCCACAACCAAAAGGAAAACCCGAACAGAAACGCCGCGGTCCCAAGCCAAAGAACAAGCAGATAAACACAGATGGAACACACGACCAACAACAACAACAAACGGCGACCCGCAAACCAAGAAAACAACGTGTGAAAAAGCAACAAACTGAAGTCAATGCAGCGCCAGCGATACCACAACAACACTTGCAAATTGTTTAACTACTGATTCAGATTTTTGTTTTTGGTATCAATTTAGTTTTTAAGCCGAGAAGTTGTAGATTAATTACATGTATTTTATAGAATTTTTACTTATATAAAGCTAAAACAAAGAAATTCAACGACATCGGGTAATCTTAGATGGAGATGTTGTTGTTGGAGTGGAATACGGTAAACATCGGCACCTATTCGGCCTGACGCAGACGCGCTAGGCGCTGTGTCAGCTCATCCTGCTCCTGTGAGACTTGTGTGGTGGAGGCGCCAATTGTTTGACTCTGCACTCCGCTGGGCAATTCCATGTTGAGCTCAAGCCCTGCCTCGTCCGCGACCTGCTGCAATAAGTTATCGACGTCACCCTGAGGTACCGATGTGGTCACTGTGTCGGACATGGTGCCTTCCATCACGGAGCTTTGCACATCCAAGTCCTCAAATTGTGATTCGAATTTTTCCATCAGAGATGAGATTTTCTCCAGATTCATGCCCTTCATGGCAGCATCCATTGCCTTGACCACACCGGCCATTGAGCCAGTTACCTTACGCGTTGTCAGCGCCGACTGAACTCGACTGGAGACTGCATCTACACGTGCGCTCATCCGGAGATAATTCACGGCCTGGTTCTTTTGCCGTATGGCATTCTCAGCGTGAATGCGGGCCACATCCATGTTGCCCTTCTGAATGGCCTTCTTGGCTTTGGCCTTCTCCAGTTTTTCCTCTTTTTCGCATTTTTTCGAATTGCGTTCCAGCTCTTTCACAGCAAACTTTAGATTGAAAAGATGCTCTATTGAGGGGTGGGGTAGTGTGGGGTGGGGTTAATGTATGCATTTGTATTAGTGGGCGTCTGAGAAATGTCGTCATCAATTCTTACTTACTTTCCATTGAAGATGTAGACATGTCGTTACCCAGTTTGAAGCTTTTTACTACTAATCGAAATGACAAATAATGTTTGGCAGTTGGCTTTGCTCAAAAAAAGATAGCTGGGCCTTTATCAATATATTTACGACGTTTTTCCTTGTGTATGAATCACTCTTGTGTTTGCCCAGACAGCTGTTTTTCGTTCGATGTATATCGATAAGAGTTTCGATATGCTATGCAGTGTTGCGTCTGAAAATCTATATGCTTTGAAATATTATTGTTGCTATCGAAGTTGCTAAATTTCCTTTGATTTGGGTTTTTATTGGTGTGTTCTTGCAATTTGTTATTTAAATCTAATATTTGATGTCGGTAAATTTGAATTTTAGAGGAATGACTGGCAGGCTGATGAAGCTACTCTTGAAGGCATTCTCTGTGGGATACTTGTATTCAACTTGGAAATTCCTAACCAAATTGGCCACAGTAATTTCCATCTCCATGTCGACAATGCGTTTGCCCACACACATCCGTGGTCCGAAACCAAAGGGCAGGTATACAAATGGACTCATGTTGTCTGCAACGAGGTTGTCGCTCTCGTTCGGCTGCTGGCGCAGCCATCGCTCTGGCAAAAACTCTTTGGCTCTCGGATAGAAACGCTCCTCGTCCAGCAGCAAATTGGAGTTCATCAGGAGACGTGTGTGCTTTGGTATACGATAGCCGTCCAGCACCATATCCGCACCAGTTGCGCGCAGATTGCCAAATGCGACTGGATAAACACGCAAGGATTCCTTGATAAAGGCCCTTAGATACGGTAGCGCCTTCATATCGCTAAACGTGAACTCATCTGTGGGATGCGGCAACTTTGCAAGAATTTCCTCACGCAGCTTGGCCTGCTTCTCGGGATTCTTGGCTAGATTGAGCATAATGCCAGACAAAGCTGAACTGGTCGTATCCACGCCGCCCATCAACATATCAATGGCCATCACAATGGCAAACTTGCGATCTGTTCGCGCCAGCTGCTCCAGCACACTCATGTTTCCAGCCGCATCTGCCGGTTTCTTATCAATGCGCTCTAGTGCTTCGTTGATGTAGAAGGAGCACACCTCAAAGATGTCATCCATGGCGCGACTGAAACGACGATATGTCGGTGTGGCCACATATTTGTAGATTGAAGGCATCATGGTCAACTCGTAAAAGGTTTGCATAAAGTTCTGCAAGCTGTTGAACAGCTTTTGAGCCTTTGGTGACTGCTCGGGATTCCTAATCAGACCTAGTTCGCGATCCAGGGCCACGACGGCAACCGATTCGAATGTCAGATGATTGATCTCCTTAAGAAAGTTACCGGGCACTTCCCGTGTTTCCTTATCTCGGATCTCCCGAATGCGTTGGACAAACTGTTGATTCACACGCTGCATGGACTGCAAATACAATGCCGCATTGCGATGCTGCATCAGTACGGGATTCGCAATAGATCTTAGACGTGCCCACTGTTCACCGCTGGAAAACGTAAACCATTGTTGAATGTCGATCATTGGATCATTGGAGTACTCACCTGGAAAGGAGGCCCATGCAATCTTTAAAGAAACCATCGGCGCGTTTCTCTCGATAGTGAGCGAAAACTTCGTTGCCTGGACGCACAGGCCATTGACCCTCGGTGCGAAAGGCCTTCTCAAAGTTATCAACATTGAAGGTCACCAAATTATTGGGCATGCCAAACAGACCTGGCAACAGAAAGGTGTCCCCATATTGTTCCCGAAAGAACATCATCAAATTTCGCATGTCCATTTTCGCATACTCTCCGCCCTTCATGAAACCCCGAAACAATTGCCAACGTGTCGGTCCCGGCAGTTCCTCAAAAGACTTGGCCGTCTTCCATTCTGCCTGCAACTGTTGCACATATGAACTGTCGACGGCATTGGTCTTAAGCACTGCTGCGCTGGAACTCCATCGATATGCAACATTCTGTCCTAGCTTAATTGACTGACGCAACATGTTAAATGTTTGGATAGTGCCCGAATTTAGACTGTAATTCCTCGTTGGGTCTATCTACCCCAACTGATTAACTTTGATTGGACTCAATGACATTTATATAAAATTCCCAAAACAACAAGTGGCCAAATCAGCTAGAGATAGCTTTTCATATTAAAGCTTTTAATTGAGCAAATGCTTTTTTATATTTATTATGATCTTTTTCAATGAAAGCTCGCATACTAAAGCTCTAAAACTGGTTCCATATGCATACAATAATTGATAACATTGCTTTCTATTTATATCACATATTTATTCTGTTTGTTGATATTGTCAAGTTTAGTCTGCTTATCACATTAGAGATGGGTCCAATTAACAAATTTATTTTTTTAATATAAATTCTTCAAACAATTCTAGGAGTCACTTGTATCATTTATAATTTTTTGAAAATTGCTTTAAAGGCACTTATTGAATGAAAATGACGAATAAGTGACTTTTAAGCAATTTTAAAAAAATTATAAAAAATACAAGCGAAGAGATTTTTGAAAAAAAATTTTTGCAGTCACTCCCAGAATTGTTTGAAGAACTTTTCTGCATCCTAACATTTTTTGTAAAAAATCGAGGAACAAAGTTGAAAAAGTAGACATTTACATAAATTCGAAATTTTCAATGGGTATTTCATAGGTTAAGGAAAGTATTGCATCATTCAATCGGAATTTAAACGACCTTTCCAAATATAATTTTTTACTGTGAAAACTTGACTTACAATAGCTGGTATAGTAAAAAAAAGAGTGTACTTATTATTTTGGACAGTAGTGTATGTATGCACTGCAAAAAAAAATTTAAAAAAAAGCTTACAAAATCCATTAATTTATGGATAAAATGCAAGACTCTTGACCTATAAATCATAACAAAGTGAATGAAAAACTTTAATTTACAAAAAGTAATGCACAGAAGCATACGAATTTATGGAGAGTATATTCTTTGTCACATGATGACTGTTATATGAATTTGCATTTTTATAATGTTTCCTAGCCTGGGTACTTACATATATATTTGAAACTTTTTGGCCCGAAACTTGGCCATAACAATATTTATAATAATTTACAAAATTTATGTAGAAACTTTGGCGTACATCGCAGTCAGAGTTAATTGGGCAAAGTTTTGGCTTGTTTGGCGGTCAATTGTGGTGTCATTTGTACGATTTAGAAGTACGAGTAAATAAGGCCCAGTGAACTAACCCAAAATGCACTCACTTGACTGCCAATAAATCGGCAAATTGGCTGTGAAAGCAACCGCTAGTTGCAGCTGCCACATGTACCCTAGAAACGGAAAAGAGCTAGGGTATATTAGTCACTGTACTTACAGAAATATCCCTGATCACAAAGGTCTGTGAAAAGGACAGGTGAAAAATCATCCTTCATCACATTGTTTTAATGTCTTTAGTTCCCTCAAGTTCTATTATCTTTAAATTGTATTTAACTTATTAAATTTAATAATGTTTTTTATTTTAAGTCCTTATTCAGAACCTTATTTTATAATTTGAACAAATAAAATATAACTAAATATTCTTCAAAAATATACGTAGTGTTTAGTCAACCAGATTTGGTTTGCCCGTAAAACAAGGCGCAAAAATGTGTTGCATACTTTTGTGCGCTCCAGAAAATCCTTTTAGGCCGCTATCGACGATGTTTTCATTGCAGCCTGCAATTTAAATGGATTATTATCAGTGGGCGTGGCAGTGCTCAACCATGGCCACAGCCATTTATTAAGCCACCAAACATGTTATCAGCCATAATATGTAATACATTTCACTGGTCAGAGCCCCTGATTGGATACTGAGACGAGCATTTCGGCCAAAGCCTCCAAAGTTGGTGCAAACAATGGAACACTGCCCTATTGGCCCATTACTGTTACTGCTTTTTAAGCCTGCATTTTTGAACCCCGCGGCCATTGTGTATTTGTGTTTGACTGTGAGTGTGGGAATGTGTGTGTGTGTTGGCCGATTTGGTCTTTTGTTTTGGTTTATTGTTTTTGAAATGCACATAAAATGCGTTTTGTGCTCTTTGGCCTTTGTTAACACAAGCGCATATTTTATTGATAGCATCCAGATAACGTTACTGAGCTATAGAATGGAATTACTTGGACCCAGTATATAGGGTTGAACACATACATATAACATGGCTTATATAACTATGAGAAGCATTTCATGCGTGTTTCGTATCGATTAAGACAGAATACAATAATACATCAGGGATATTCAAACGAAAAAGTTCAAATAGAAGATACCCTGTAATCACAGACGTACTCGTACCTATGCATTTACTAATGTGAACGATTGAGCGTACTGACTCTTTATGGAAACAGTGACGTCTGTGCTATTAGGCACACTTTCTTCACTTTTTAGGGAAGAAGAGCAAATCTTATGTTATAAATTTGTTAAGTAACTGTCTTAATAAAAAAAACGTATACATTTATAATTTGTTTTAAATAGTGTAGTATATTATTTTTAACAAAAAATATAGGAAAATATTAAAAACCAAGAAAAAGTATTGCATTTTTTTTGTGTAAAAATAAAATTTTTCAAAAAAATATATATTTTACTAACTATGCATAAATGACAGATAAGTGTGGTAAAAATATTTGCAAAAAATAATACAGTCTAAGGTTATTGACTACAGTGACGTCCATGCGGATTTTTTTACCCTAAGTATAGAATTTCTTAATGTCATTAATGGTGCTAATGTCCCTTAAATTAAAAGAAATTTTCAGTGTTCCTTTAATTATTGCTTTTTAATGTCAAAACAATGTTTTGATAGATTTGATCAAATTAAAAATTTATTGATTTTTAAAATTAATGAATACATAAAATAAAAATGAATAAACAAATAATTGTTGGTATACTAAATTATAATTAATAATTTTGTCGAAATTCGATAAACTCATGTTTGTGACTATGAAAATATGCCCGAAAAATTAAGCTCCTGAAATCTCTAGAGATTTGTGGAGAACTTCTAAATTGCACATTAATGGCATGAATTCGACACTTTGATATTGACTTTAACAATGGCATAGCTGACAACTTGCAATCGTAATTTGCGAATTTGCGCAGGCATTTGTAGGTCATCGAAATTGAATGCAGTCAGTATCTGTAGAAATTGCCCGACATTATCATAAATGCATCAAATTTGATATTATTTTTCACCTCTATTTTATGTTACTCATCCGACACTTTAAGCTGATAAACTGCAAGCGGTAATCTCTTTTTTTTTATACTTTTCTGCTCTTTATCACGCGCCAAACTTGACGCCACGTAACATTGGTAGCCAAGCCTTAGCAGCAGACGACGACGAGGACGAGAACACAATCCCAAGCCCAGCACATAACCCCGACCAAAACTCAAACCCAGAGCCAGAGCCAACGACAGACACTCGGCCTGGGGCAACGAAAAGATTAAATCAGCGTAAAGTGCAAACACTGTGTCAAGTGTAGCCAGGACGCTCAGACAGGCAGACAGACAGACAAAAAGACAGGCAGACAGACACGGATAACAGAGACACCGCTAAGGACTCGCAGCAGGAATCGGGGCAGTCCATTGATATACCCAGTCAAGCCCCTTCAGGGCAGTGGGCCAAGCCCAGGTGGGTGTGTCAGTTTGGACGACACAAAAAACGGATAAATGTCAATCAATTTAACTGGCAATGCGATATGCAGCGATTGTTGGAAGCATCGAAGGTATTCTGTGCAGTTTACACGGTGCAGTTTACGGTGATGTGATGTGAAAAATACATTTGCTGCTCGGGCAAAAACTGCAGTGGAATGATCTGCTGAAAGTGTTACAAGATAAAACGTGAACGGGTTTATATAAAAAGAATAAATGGAGATCGAACGTTATGTAAACCCATCTGACAATCAAATTACTTCTGCATGTTCCGAAATTCAATTTCGCATAAACTGAAATTCTTCAGAAATAAAGACTGTACTTTCTGAAAACGTAAGAGGCAAGCTGTTAACTTTTATAAAGAACATTCAGCAATAGATCCTGAAAGAAAATTTATAAGTCGAATTTTGGTTAAATTAAATACAAATTGCTATTTAATTTTCTCAACTGTTTTTCATAATTTATTAAAATTTTTTGCTCATAGAACTCCTAATATAAAAATGGCTAGTATTTAAGATTTTACCTCAGGAGTATGATTTTAATATAATTTTAGTTAGTTTATAGTTTCTTTAAATATGTTTATTAAATTGATGTTTATTTTTATATTCCGAGCAAAATTTATTTTTCTGTGGTGCCTCATTAAAGTACTTTTAATATCTTTTAATTATCCAAATTGATCAAGTATTGTTAGTTGGTCCAAATGCAATAAGCATCTGCAGCTGATCAAATGGTAATTTCAGCTGAGTTGGCCAACAGCTTGAGGGTCACTTTGATGTGAACATATTGGACGCCATTTAATATTTGGGCTTTGGCATGTCAGACTTTATGGCACCCTACGGGGATGACGGTACCCGAGGGACTGATACCACAACTATGTCATCGAGTGTTATGTCATTTCCGTTCGATTGATGGCAGACACTTTACGTTGATAAAGAGAATGTGGTTGTTGTTGTATTTGTTGTTGTTGTTGTTGACCGATAGCGTTGCAGAAGTTTAGTACAATTTAACTTGGCCACAATGTTGTCGGGCTCTCAGCTGTTGGCAATTATATAAGGTATTTTGCAGCTGGCCCTCAACTCTCCACAGCTCGCTGCGCTTAATGTGTGTTAAATTGTTGCTTTGCAAAACACACACACACACACACATTCGCAATCACATTAAAATGTTGTTGCAATGTTGTTAATTATACCCTGTAAAAATAGTTAGCTTGGGTTATAACACTGAAAGCAGAAGGTACTTCTAAAAGTTTTAACAAAATTTACATCCTGTTAATTTAGAAAAAATAAATTTGCTTGAAAAATGCTTAATATAATGTGATTATTTGATAAGAATGGTGAAATAAAGCTTGATATATGATTATAGGGTGTTTCTTTGTCGAGCATTTTCAGCATCAACAATTTCACATCTTGATAATTGCAGAAAAATATATTTCTAATTATAACATTATTTTTATTTTACAGGGTATATTGACAGCCTTGCATTGTTAGCTACTTCTGTGATATTTGCTTGCACAGCTGTTTTGCATTGCTGGTGTCTCTTTTTTTTTAAACTCCTTTGCGTGTTGCTTACAGACATTTAGCAACTTTTTTGCCGCTGCCTTTGATATGCAACTTAATTACAGTGTTTGCCATGCGCTGCATTCTGTAAATAAGAAGAGTAATAATTAATGTTTGCCTAGCCAGCGTTTCTTTTTTCTTTTCTCCTGTTTTCTGTTGTCTTCCTACTGGCGTATAAGCCAAACAGCCTGAACTGGCTGTGGCAATTTATGGCCGCTTAATGGCAGTTTATGCAAGTTTACGAGATAATGACTGTTTATTTGGCTTATGTTTATATACTTATATCCTTATAGCTGACTCGGAAATCTGCCGCATTATAAAGTTGTATACTTGTTATTGGCAGCCTTGGGGCGATAGCAGGACAGTATAAGTTTATTATTTTTTTGTGAGCTAGAAAGTAAAAGGTAGTGTATCAAAATGATTAAAATAAAAAGAGTAGATTAAAATAAAAAAAAGGTATAAATTAAATAATATTAATTTTTAAAATATAAATTATTTTGGTGTTGTTAAATAATTTCTATGATCTTAATAAATAACTAAAAATTTAAAAACTCATCATTATTAGAATAAAAGTATTAGCTTAACATTTAAAATTTAAAAAAGGCAATTGGTGAAACACAAGAAAAAAAAAACAAAAACAATAAGTGTAAAAACAGAACATATAATTCTTGTAAATACATTTTTGTTTTATATTGTAGTATCAATTACGAGATCACACCATGATCAAAATAACATCCCAATAAAAATCGCTTAAGTTTTGGCTAAGTAATGAACGATTTTTTATAATTAATGTTTATATTATCTACGATATATTTTAACGTAAAAATATAAATACCCTTGCTTTAATTACACACTCTAGCGCCCTAAGTTAGTGAGCTAATTTAAATTTCAATTATAAATATTAAAATACTTAAGGAATTTTAACAACTATTTGACACTATGAAGCCAATCAAGACGCCAAAAATGGAGCTGAGCCACATGGAAGTTTCCGCCCAATTGCTGTCAATTGCTCCTTCAGTCACAGCGGACCTGGGAATGGTGTGGATGTGGATGTAGGTCTCAGTATGCGCAACACTGCACGACATAGTTCCATTAAAGTTTTGGACGATAACGCGCCAAACTTTGCGCCCAGCGGTGCTTGCAGCAATTTGCAGGGAAACCACCCGCCCAACAACCCGCTTGGTCATAACTTAGGCGCTGCACTAATCAAGAGCTTGCGTCGCATACCGCTAGACAGACCCGACCAGACCAGACCAAGGCAGGGAGAGGAATGGAAAAGGCATTTATTAATAACGCGATGGCGTTCTGAACTTTAAATAACCCAACACAACTTAAGCCAAGTCCAAGTAGAAGTAGTAGGAGTAGAGTTGAGTCCTCGTCAGCTCCTTATGGCCATAACTACTTTGAGGCTGTTTGATAATTACGCATACGAAGCAGTCTTTGATACCCTATAATCAGGGCATATTTATAAAAATTATTAAAATAAGAAAAGTACTTATTATTAGACCAAAAAAAGATTTATTGATAAATTAAAATATCTTATTATTTTAAATAATATTATATTAAGTGTTAATAAATAATATCTACGATTTTAATGAATTAAAATAAAATTAGATTAAGAGAAATAGCTCAAGAAAGGAAGGTAAAAGCTAAAGAAAGACAGTTATTAGACAGTTATTTTATAAAAGAAAAAAGTTAGTTCTTGAAAGTAAATTTTAGAGTAATTGTTAGTCATTTTTAATTAGGTTTGTTAAAAAAATTAAATAAAATCAAAAACTGTGTTTGATTGATTGAGAATATATTTAACAATAGTAGGTAATTATTATCCAAATAAAATAGTGAAGAAAGTAGAGCATTTAAGCTTCGAATTGATGCCGTTTTCCACAGCCTGCACAATTTCCCTTGGGCAAGCAACAACTGCAGCAGTGCTGTTAGAGGTTATTGTTTATGTTGGCATTTGTTTTGCTATTACTTTTATTATTATTTTTATTATTATTATTATTGTTGTTATTATGAATTTTATTACAGCACATGTTGCCCAATAAAGTTCACTTATTGTTGTTGTTTTTATTTGTTGTGGGCAGTATCAATCTTGTTTTTGTTTTCTGCTTTTTTGGCTGGAAGAGTTTTTTTCCTTCGTTGGCCGTCTGCCAACTTGCATTATAATCAAATGCAATTTTCGAGCAGTTTTCCGACAGCTTCTCACGCCGCTTTTAAATGACTTTTTCGTGACAGTTTTGTACCGAGTTTTCCACCTGTGACTGGAGACAGCACACCTGGCGTATACTTAATCCCAGTTACGCCTGTCTACAGCTGCACAATGTGCACTCTTGATATTTTGACCAAACATTTACCAAAAAAGTTCAATACACATACATACACAAAAATTGGCCAACATACACACACACACACAAGCAGCTGAAAGAAGTGTGCAAGAAAAAGTTGTAAGAACTTCTTCGCCCCCAAGTTGCCCCTTTGGCTGGTTTTGTGTTTTGGCAAGTTTGTCGACTTGGCGCTGCATTACATGTGGTTACAACGGAAGCATCGACAGCCGTTGCAAGCAGCCGTTTATGGCTTGTTTTCTTGCCGCACGTGGCCCAGAAAGTTGGCCCAAAGCATAGTGCTAGCGCATATAGGCTGGCAGTCAATTTGGCTGGCTCAGACAGACTGTTGCATGCGCTGTGGCAGACACTGTAGAAATTTTAGTAACTCGTAAGCTGTCTACATGGTTTCTGTCATATTTTCTACACAATTTTAAATATAATTTTAAGGAAGGATAATTATAAAAATAAATAAAGGAGAAAGAGAATAATAAAAATAAAGAAAATTTACTTTTAAATATTTAGACAAATAAATATATTTACCTATATATTATAACAAAATAAATGTGTTCAATTCAAGGATCTTAGTTATAAAGTCCATTATGAATATGATATCTTGAAATATGCACAATATATAAAAAATATCTTAAATGGATTGAATATAAAAAGTTGACTTACAGTGATTTTAAGTCCATATGTACAAAACTTGAATAATAAACAATACTACAAGTGCTATGATCTTGAAATATATGTATATTACCTATATATTTTTAAAGATTTTTCATATTAATTTCTTTTTATTTTATTTATTTTACAAAACCAAAATGCCTTACTAAACAGCCTCTTAGAGAGCTGCAAACTTTTCTAATAACCTAAGATGCTTGCAAACAAGTGCCGACACTCTACTACTACTTCTCTTTCACACTACCCCAATCTCCATGTTTTTCTCTCTCTTTCTGTGTAGGTCGCATACCAGTAATAACATTGTCAATGTGTTGCAAAAGAAAAATGTGTGCAAAAATAGTTGGTACTCGATACACATGCATATCAAATTGATGTGTTAGTTCTAGAAAAAGTTTCAAAGCAAACACAAAGCATTAAATTTTCAAAAGTAAATTTCCACAAGCGAGATAGAAGATGCCTAAACAGAGGGCAGATAGAAAGAGAGAGAGACAGGGAGAGAGAGAGAGAGAGAGAGAAAGAGAGAGATGTATTGCTGGTTGGCATACGTGATGTATTATTTTACATTACTGGCAAATTGAAAAACTATGCGAATGCAGACAGTAACAAAATTGAATTGAATAATAATATAAGAAAAAGCACAAACAAAACAAAAACAATAGCAATAAAGTTGGAAATTCGCTTACACAACAAAATGTGAATAAATTGAAGCAAGCGGAAATTTAACTGCTTACGCATCGTCAATCCCAAATCTCGGTAATCTCATATTCCTTTCCCATTCTCCATTTCAATTGGCGGCAGCAATTGAGAAGTAAGTGCAAAACTTTACTTCTTTAAATTTATGAATCAATTTATAAAACCTGAAGTAATATTTTCATACACTAGCACAGGGTATTATAAATTAACTACCAAAACACGTGAACCTATAGATTCATTAACTTAAGCAAAATGAACATCCGAAATCCAATTATCCAACTTTGAATTTCAATTTAATTTTTATATTTCTTACACAAATTAAAAGAGTATTTTGTCTTCGGTACTCGAATATTTGTTTTTGCCATTTTTATTTGATAGTCGCATTGAAATTGAAATAAGGCACCGTAAAACTAACTTTAAAGCAAAACTTTCAACTTGATTGATTGAGAGACTGATTGATTGTGTGCTGCCAACTGTTTGAATTGTGTTTATATTATTAGACAGTCTTATAAAATGCATTTAAGTGTACCTTAAATTAAAAGACACTTGCCACACACGTTGGGCGCTAAAAAAAGCATTTGTTGTCAAAAACGAGGTAGAAATTAAATAAAAATAAAAAATTCACAGTTTCTAGTTATTATAATGGACAAATTCTAGTAGTATTAAACAAAAGTGTTTTTAGCGAGCATGCGGATTTATCGACTTTCAGAAAAATTAAAACTCTACTTCGAATCGTGCGTTTTTGTTGCCATTTGAAGACTTAAGAAGGCTCGAGTAGAACTTCTGACGACCCCATACCAATAAAGCTATGAAACTGTATTTGGGACACCCGCAGCCAACTTTTGGTTGAAAACCTAGTGAAAACAAGCTGCCAAGTTACCTGCCTGAGAGGCTCAATTAGTTTGAAATTCAAACTTCGAGCTAAAAGCAATTAGAGAGACACGTATTTAAAAGCATCTGCTAATGGCCGGAAGCTGAGTAAAAGTTGTACAATCAGAGACAGTAGTAGTTATCATCTAGGTAAGACCATTTCATATAAACATACCTTTTGTTATATTATATTATTAATTTCTAGGACTTTCGAAACGCTAAACAAAATTAGAACAGCAAACTGGCGAATCCATACATAAATTGTCATGTTTCGAAAACAGCGGATCGAAAGTATGTGAGAATTTCAAGTAAATCAACTGTTGCTTAATACAATCTTAAATTACAGACTTCATCCGAGATGGTGGAGTGGCGGATTAGCTGGGGCCATCTCACAAACTGTAGTTATGCCCTTCGATCTGCTGGAATCCCAAATGATGATCCTCAAGAAGGACCGAACCACGTTTCAAACCGCAATTCGGCTTATTGAAAAGCATGGTAAGAAAATTGAGAAAATTAAATAAACCCCTTGTAATTATAATTAAATTTCCAAACAGGATTTCATTCGCTGTATGATGGTCTGAGTGCCCAGCTATTACGCCAATTCACCTATACAACATTACGATTTTATCTGTACGATGTTGGCAAGCAGCATGTGGATGAGTTTAACTTTCTTCACAAGGTATTTGTGGCGTTAATATCGGGTCTGGTGGCCGGAGTTGTTGGCATACCCAGTGAAATGATAAACACTCGAATGCAAGTTGATCGGGAACTAAGTCCTTCTTTTAGACGACACTACAAGCATGTATTTCATGGATTTCGTAGAGTTGTACGTGAAGAGGGTTTTAGGGCCCTCTATACGGGCGGTTTCTACGCATGTTCACGTGCCGCACTTATAACTATTGGTCAAAATGCCATGTACGATCAGGTTAGCAAATAATATTTATATTTCTTGAATTGGATTTCTCATTTCCCATTCGTAACTTATATTTGCAGAGCAAGATATTATTTTTGCGTTATCTTAAGATGGAGGAAAATAGCAAATGGCTTCACACGATGAGCTCCCTCGCAGCGGGACTTATCTGTATTCCTTTGGTACAGCCTCTAGAGATCCTTAAGACAATGCAAATGGTCTCAACATCGAAATTCTTAAATACACGCGCGGAAAAGGCCAAATACATGATGCGTTTCGGCTATAGAGGATTTTTTCGTGGATTTACGGCAACTGTGTGTCGCATGGTACCCAGTACAATTATCATGTTTGTTGTGTATGAACAGTTACGACTGAATTTTGGATACTATAGGGAAACGGATTCGCAATTGGAACCATATAATAATTAAAACATAAAACACTTTCATTTCATTTGGAAGCCATGGCTTTGAATATGCATATATAAGATACTTTGAAAAGTAAAACATGATTGAGAATCTCATTTATGTTTTACTTTTCATGAGACTTTTAATGAGACACTTAGTAACTGACAGAAGTGGACTTTAATCTATCTTAAATTTAAAGCTAATCAGTCCTTTAAGATTAAGTCTTTAAAATGGAATTCTTTTGTTATTATAACCCTGTTAATCTATCTTAAATTTAAATCTAATAGGTCCTTCAAGTTGAAGTCTTTACAATTGTATTTTTTAGTTAATAATCTATCTAAATTTTACTTTTACCAGACTTTAAAGTAAACTTCTTTGAAATGAAGTTCTTAAGTTAACCCTGTTAATCTCTCGAAAAATTTTTCTTAAATAAGTCCTTTAAGTAAACTTATTCAAAATGGAATTCTTGAGTTATTACAGCCTCATTAACCTAAGTGTTAGATCAGCTTTACGGCCATTTTTATCAATTTTCGACTTAGAATTCTCAACTGGTTCTAGCGTCTCAGAGATGACATTATGCTTGGATCGTTAGTCAAGTGTTGATAAAGTGTCATATAGACATGTAGTATTAACTTTCATCTTTATTAATCTATTTTAAACTTTACTCTACGTATTTTCAACTTTCAGATAGGGTATATAGGCGTCAGCATTGCGTTTTTCCTTTGTACGGCGAGTATTTTGCCATCACCAATGCGACTGCATGATGAGTTTTTAATGCTGCTTTGTTTTGGCCAACTGTCGCCAACTTCACAGAGTTTTGTTTAGGAGGCTGGAGTACTGAAACTGTCGTCCTGTCATATTGTCGTGCCTGTTGGACTGCTGAACTGGCACGCAGCTTTCACAACTGTCAGCTTGTCAGATATGGCGGCCCAATTTCAAAACTTGTTTTTCCCCGGTTTTGCAGTGTAGCCTTAAGTACCGTTATAGTGCGTGCCAAACTGTTGCAAATATCCGAATGTATTTCTGTGTGTGTGTGTCTAAATGTGCCGGAATGATTCCGGGCCTGACAGCTTCCGGGTGTGGCTGTTGCCGCAGCGGGAACGTAAAATCAATTCTTTTACTTAGGCCTCCGTTAGGCGGTTCGTTAATTCATTTGCCGCTTAATTCGATTGCTTAAATATTCAATCCTCAACTTTGACAACTTCTGTAGCAAGTTAATTTACATTGTCATTTCCAAATGATGTCGTCAGGAAAAAAAAATTAGGAATGTTTTATTAATGGTCATCGAAAAGTTAATACCCTAAAAATAAATAATAAAAAAATAGTAATAAATTAATATTATTCAAAATTACTTAGAGTAAAAATATAATAATATTAATGACAGCAGTCGACAGGCCTCATAAGAACTTTGAACTTTTTAAGTAGGGGAGAAGTGGTGGTTGTGGGCATGGGTGGGTTGTGGGCACCCCTACGTATATTTTCACGAGATGAAGATTGAGTTTTTTTGGTAATGTCATTCGAAAGTAATTACCCTATGTATAATTCATGCCAAATATCAAAGTGAACGGACGCGTTTCCTTTTGGAAATGAACGAATTGGTTTTTTTTGTGCTTGGAAAAGGTGAGGAAACTTCTTTCAAACATTTTTAATAGTGTATCAATCAAAGTGGATCGATTGGAAAGGTAAGTGTAATGCATTTTTATTTAGTCGAACTATTATGCTAAATGGAACAATATCGATTTGAACCAAAAAATTTAAACAAAAAAATTTTTTCATCACTTTTTAAAGTGTCTGCTAAAGTGGGTTGTGGGCACACAAATTGAGGGTTTTGTGGGCACCCCTTTTTTTTAGTCAAATTTTTTAAATAGCTACTTTTTCTTGGAAAATTGTTCTAAAAATTTGTTTGGATCCCTCTAGAACATTCTTGTGAACATCTTAGGCTCTTGGAAAGGGATCCTCTCCCGCTGAGAGGGATTATCACTCAGATTTTGACGCTTCATTCTTAATTTTCATGTGAAATGTGTGGGCATGCGGGCAAGTTATTATACATGTCAAAATTGTGTTTCCGACGATGAATAACGCCTATGCAGGCTTTATGAATAATAAACTGTCATTTTGTTCATATTAGTTATGGTTTTTTTTTCATATTTTTCCATTTACAGCATTTTTGCCAAGGGTGCCCACAACCCCCACTAAAAAATTTTTTAGCTGAAAATACCGATTTTACAAAAGTCCATGTAAAATTTTTTTGCGTAACGAAATCCGGTATGTTTTTATATGATTAGTTAGCTTAGGTCTCTAGCTTTACACAGATATCCATATATCCAAAAAATATGCACTAGGTCGGTAATTATAGGCCGAAATCAAAACTATGCCCACAACCGCCACATCTCCCCTACAATGTGTAAAAAATATCAAATACTAATAAAAATTTGTAATAAAAATATCTGTTGATGGACCAATGAAACAATTAATAATCAGGACTCCAAAATAAAATACCCTTAACCAGTGTATAGACTGAAAATTAGAACAATATTTGAGTTTAAAAAAAAAACTCTGCAATACATAAAAGTTGCAATTTGCATTAATTATGCAAAATAATGCGGACATTTTCATTTACTCTTTTAGCACTGCCTTCGTGCCAGTCTCATTCCTTATTTCACTCCCTTTATAAATTTTATGCGTCGTTAAATGTTTGCCACAGTTGCTCTGATTGGAGTTGGAGTTGAAGGAGCTTGACTTGCGCTCAGTTTTGTGACTATCCAGCTGCAAATTATGCAAAAAAAAATAAAAATAAAATAAAATACTTGTAGCTACGATAAAAAGTACAAAGTACTTTGTCCATAGCTTTTGTTAAAATAATTTGAAATCGTTTTGTGTTGTTCTTTTGTTTTATGACTAATCGATAGCTGGAACCTATTCAAATTGCTTTTCAGTTTTAAGTACTGCACTCGATTTACTAGCTGCAAAATACACAATTCACAAATCCTTTTGACTAATTGCCATTAAGATATTTTCCATTCAGTTTGAATAACAATATGGACTTCAATTAAAATCTCATAGATTTAAACGAGGTGTTGAGCTGCAAAAAAATGTGCTAAAGTTGTGATTTTGATAATTAAAATATTTTCTCAGATTTAAATATGTTTAATTTATTCTTTATTTATTTTGAATATGTTTAGGGTGCGCCAAGCTATTGAAGGTTTGCTTGATATTAACTTGATATAACTTATATAAATTATCTATTAGTGAATAATCGCACTTTGATGTCTATCGTGCTGGCTAATCATATTTAAGCCACATATTCTTTAAGTTGAGGCTATATGCAATTCAGTTAACAGACATTGCATTATATCATTAACAAATCAAATATTTAGGCACGCCAAAACCTCATCAAGTTAGTTTTCATGCCAAACTGTGATTACATGGACACAGTTAGTGGGTTGGGTTAGGGGTCGTTAACATTTGGGGTAGATGTTGTGGGTGGGGCGAGAGTTGATGGGATTGAGACGCTGTTAGTTGAAGTACCTTGCATGCTCTTCAATTTCCGCTCCGAGTGCATTCACAAAATTAATTGCTTTGCACTTGAGCATACGTAATCGCAGTCGTATACGTATTTGTATATACTCGTATGTATTTGTTGTTCAACTTTCTGTGCTCTCTGTTTGACATTAATCAATGACAATTTAACATGGTCAGGCGCGTCTTGAAGTGGTTCGGGGAAGGCGACCGACACTCGAAAGTGTCAATATCAAATGAATTGCAATTAAGCTGATTTCATCAAGTATGTGTGATAATCAGTCCCGTTAGACTCCGGCAACTCCCTCCTTTTTCACTCTTGTTGCCAATTAACGTTTACAGTCACATTGTCTCGGCCACTTAAACTAACTGTCAGCCGTTGACAATTAAAATGTTTCGCGACTCTTGCTCTGCCTCTCTCTCTTTCTCTTTTCCTCGCCTTCTCACTCAGTCAGTTCTTGTAGAGACAATACTGTTCCTGTCCAGTGCTGACAACGTCCTGCGGTTGTGTGTGTAAACGCCTGCCGGAAACGGAAATGATAAGCGACTGTCAAGTTGCCAACTGTTTTTTATGACTGTTGCCAACTCGTGTATTGCTTCGTGTGTGTGCGTGTAAAATTTAATTAGAAAACTTGTTAACTGCACTGTACGACACTGAAGTGAAGTGGGCTTGGTCAGGTGTCCAAAGATGCGCTTTCACTTTGACAACGGAGCAGCCAAAGTCGAAGCACTTTTGATAAGTGCGTGTTCCTGGCTCAAGTTGCAAATTTCAACGCCCAAAACGTGACAAAAACTTACCAACCACTCTCCACCTCCCTTCTCTTTCCTCCCTCCCATCCTCTCTGCCTATCTCCCTTTTTCTCTGTGAGTGCGTGTGTGTTTGTGTGAACGCGCGAAACAGAGTTGAAAGTTGAGAGACCAACGAAGCGTGTCGAGTATGCAAAATAGGTGTAGGTTGCGGGATGTGAGGCACTGTGGAGAATATCAGCAAAACTAATAGCAAATTTTATTTAGCTCATTATGTGAACGGCAAAATAAATATAAAAGTGAAAGATAAACTCTTTTAGGGCCGCTTTTTCAATGTACATAGTTATAAACGGTATCTAAGATATAATTTCAAATTTGACAGTAATTTCTATACACTTTACGTCAAAATATATTTTCAATAGTTATCAAGCACCTTATTTAGACATTGAAAAAACGGGCCTTATAGTTTTTATTTAATTTTCTCACTGACTTTTTTCGAATTCTTAATTTAAGTCATATGTAAATTATTTCAGATGTGTAAATAAATTGATATATTCTTTATACCATAAGAGAAATTATTTTGTGGGCGTAAGTGGCGTGGCATACAAACTTAACCTTATTGATAAAAGCTAAATTATATATTTTATTGACTTTTTGTCTAACATTTTGTTAACTTGGAAAATAAAAAATTGAGTGTCAGTAAGCTGACAAATCCCTTAATCCCGACATTAAATTAAATTACAAAAATTTAGTTTTATAGTCCATGCGTTTTTGACCAAAATTTAAATTTATAAAAATTAAATAATATATTTATTTATGGATTTTTGGCCAACAGCTTTATAATTAAAGAAAGTTAATATATGAATAAAATATTATTAAGTTTATGAAATATTTTTAATTATATTTTCCCCTGATTTATTGTTGATTAATTTCCTAATCTAGCCCACCGTGAATGGTAGCGAGTGAGTGCTCGGCACTCCAATGCAACACAGGGACAGGGACAGCGACAAATGTCCGACATTAGCTGGCGCGAAAAAAAATAGATAGAAACGAAAAACAGAAAACAGAGGCAGGCTCAGGTACAAAGTAGTGAACCGCCCCCACCTGGACAACCAGCCCCCACCAGAGGGGTAGCCTCGTTTATTATGTCATCGTTGCCCGGGTACAGGGAATGGCATTTCGTGCATGTCCGCAGCACGCAGCAGCTGTGGAGGATGTGGACGTGGAAGTGGAAGTGGGGACTGATGAGCTGGGGGAGTCTGGCTGTCCGGACTGTAAGTTGACTACGTGTCTAGGACACACGGCATCAGGTAAAACTATGCGCACGACCACACGCAACGTGGGAGCAACTTTTTCCACTGTCAAACTGCCCGTTGTTGTTGCAGCTCCTTCTGAACAACTGAACCGAATTCGCTGTTCGCTCCAAGGTCCGCAAATGATGCTCAAATTATGCAACTAGGCAATGGTGCGACTAGGCAACTGGGCAACGGTGCAACGGTGCAACTGGGCATGTAGACCTGTGGGCACTCGTAGCTTACAGTTTTAATGGATTTAAGTGCAGTTAAATTACCTATACCCTATTTATGGCAGATGCAAGTTCAGCATCAAATCTCCAAGGAAAATGCAACTTTAATAGTTAGCAAAATGAGCTTGAAGAGCAAGCTTGATTTAAGCTTTTCATATAGTTATTTTGATTATTCAGCAACCTTTCTGAATATCATGTGGGTTATATGATTATAAGTATAAGCTTAAAGTCCTGTGCGTGTCTTATATATCCTGATCAAAATAATCATATCAAATTAGAAGCTGTTTTAGCTACAAAATTTAATACGCTTTCATATCCCTACCTCAAATATTTCAAATGTGGAATTTGTGTTAATTAAGAGGAACATTATTCCGTTGAATGCAAGTTTCGGAGAAATCATTTAAATACATTTTTGTTGAAATTGAAATGATTAAAATGTTTGATTTCATCTTTAAAATTTGGTGCTTAAAATGTTTCCCAATATTCTGGAAAATATCTAAATATAAATACATTATTCATATTTTAGTGCAAAAGTTCTAATCACATTTCTGCCAGTAATTAAAGGATATCTGCAAGTCGATCATTTACTCATTTTACGCAGAGATCTTCCCTCAAGTGGATCTTGTGCTTATATTCATAATTTGCATAAAGTTACAAATTTTCCACGAATTTAATGAAAGGGATTTGTGCCCTGCCCGTTGCTAAAGCTATAAACTTACAGGGGTAAACTATATACACATTGTTTAGCCAGTGTTGCCCTACGTATTTAATAGCCTTAAGCTATATTTATGCGATTAAGCGCATGAATTTAGTCGACCGACAAGCGACGCATGAAAGTATGCCATGTGAAACAGGGCACAGTGGGTGTGATTGTGAAATTAAGCAGATAAAATAAAAGTACTTCAATCAAATACAAAAACGTACAACTTAAATATTTGCACATAAATATTTCTGAAATCATTTTAAAGCAATCAAATCTTATTATTCACTTACTTAGAAGTTTTTAATTGATATGTAGCCACTGTGCTGCAATGTGGCAAATGGTCTGAGCAGAGTTAAGTACCGCTTGAGCCCTTTTTAAATATAGATACTCAGAGGCTCTCGCATAAAAATACGCATCGTTGCCAACCAAGCCACGCCCATGCCGCCCACAATTCGCTGTCATTGTCAACTGACAATGCCGCTGGCGAATGTGTGGAAATATTCAAGTGATGACATGGACAGAAGGGGCCAGAGGATCTGAGGCATCCGAGGAAAGTGGTTGTGCCAGTTGAATGCAAATATTAATAGTGCAAATTTTCTGTTGCACAACAGAAATAATGCGGATACGTTGCATGCCTGAGACTCTCAGTGTGAAAGTGTGTGGGTGTGTGTGAGTGTGTCATTCGATTCAAGGAGATAACAGTGTGTGCCATTTGTTGTTGCTCTTCTAGAGATGAGCACGACTGCAAATCTCCTTTTATATTATTAACTTACATTGAGGATTTTTTTATACAAAAAAATTGTTTTAATTAAATAATATAATAATATTTATTTTAAGTTACATTTTTAGTTTTATATAAATTCCAATTAATATCGTAGTAACAAAGCACGACAATCGTCAATTTCCAATGCCTTTCGTTGTTTGCAAAAAATAAAACACATACTGTCAGACAAAAATTGTTGCAATTTTTTGCACATGAATCCATTTAATATAGTTGCACATTTGTTTACTTATGTTGAAGCAGATTGTTTGTGTTCTTAATTTAAGTGCTTTAATATTTTTTGCATAATATTTGTTCATGCTTTTTATGGTCATCAATATTTGCCAGCTGTCTCCATAAAATTATTTCATTTGATCTATAGATAAATGTATAAAAATATCAAAATTGCTAAATAAACTAACTATTGCTCTCGTGTTAGTTTAATTAAATCGATTTAATACCGAAACTAACAAATGGGGAAGTTGCTGGCCACAAATAGCAACCAAAAAGCCAACAAGCTATCCCAAAAAGCGAATTTAATCGGGACTGAAACGCATTTTAAAATAGAACGAAATTCGTATTAAATTTCTACACATAAGTAATTGAAATTCAGAGCACGCCATCTGGAAGTGTTTAATAATGCGGCCAACAAACTCTGTGATTTCATAAAGTTTAATTGATGCCAGCATATGGTAATAAAATGCAACAGTCAAGAAAAATGGCTGACATCATTAAAACTATATTAAAGGGGCGTGGCAACAGCATGTGCAGTAATGAAGGAACTTATGCATCTGCAATTTTGGCTAATCGTCTGCTGAGGCTTTGCATATTAGAAAGCATATTAGACAAATAAATTTGTATGAATTCTGCTGATGAGATTTGCTTAACTATGAGATACCATCTATTTAGTGAAGTAAATCCAAAAACTAAATCGATTTTAATATCGAAATCTAAAAAATACAAAGTAGATAGTACAAAAAGAAATTCAAAATACCCGCGTAAATTTTGACTTGGAGCTTTCTAGGTCAAAATTCAAATCCAATGCAAGCTTTGATAGCTTTGTCAGTTTAATCAGGGTCTGGCCTCTTAACTCATTCTGCATTAAAATTCAATTAATTCCGTTCAAATAATTTTGGGGCTAAGGATATCGACTTTTAGACAAACTTAACTTTTACGAAAATTTACAATTTAATTCATTATGTTTGAAGTTAAATCAAATCCTACTGACTTAATTGATTGAACTTAATTCTGCAAATGAGCTATGATAATTGTAATAATTTCAGTGAGTTGACGTTGATTTTTGATGTATTTTTACACCTACCTAGCTCTTATTACGGCTTTGCTTTCCATACTCTCGGAAAATTTTATTGAAATTTGTTCTTGCATACTTAACAATTTTGGTTGACTATCTTTATTTTACGGTAATTAAAAAAAAATATATATTTTATAGAAAAACTTAATGTGTGTAGGTCTATTTTTAATAAAGCATAATTAAGGCAGTATTTCCCTATAATGTTTGCAAAAATATTTTATTTATTTATACACTGGCGATGCCAATATGATGCCAATATGTTAACGATAAGGGAACAAATAAGACCCCAAATCTCAAAATGTTTGCTGTGCCAATAAATATGTTCGCCAGTGTATATATATAAATAATCATTTAATCCGTGTTTTATAATAAGTTATTTTTTTGTATATATAAATAATCATTTAATCCGTGATTTCAACACTTAAACCATAAAGAGCATAATTATATTATCAATTGCCAATGCGAAAGCAACTGCTGTGATAATAGCACGAAATGCAGCCCAGTGGAAATGCGTCATTAATTACTAAGGCCCAGGTGAATTTGACTTGAGCTGTGTTCAACGACTTGCGGTTGCTTGATTAAATTTCAGTTGCAATGTGGTAATTATGACACCTTAACACAGTTGCACACACATACACATACATAGAGATTTGCTTAGCTGAGTGTATGTGTGCACTTGCAACTGGATGAGTCCTGATTAAGCTGATGACGAGTCAAGCAGAGTATGTTGGAAATATTGCACAATCAGCGCATTAAATAATTGAGTGCTTAATTAAATAAGGACCGGGAAAATGGCCGAGAGAAATAGCCAAGGGGCAGCCACAAAGACAGCCACAGACTGCTGCAGGCAACATGATATCCTGATTGTATTCCAGTCCCTTTGTCTGTGTGGCATGAACCTAATTTTTGTATTGTATTTCATCCGCTAATGGCGCATACAAATGCGAACAGTTCAGGAAGGGGAAGGGAATTAGGTATGGCATTATCTCTGGTCATCTACTCGAATGGAAATCCAAATGAAAATGAAAATGAGAATGAAAATGGCATGGCATGGCATGCACATCACGTGCTGCCACAAATTTGTAATGAAAATTAAATAAGAGTCAAATAAATGGATGAAATGTGCGGCATTTGTTGCCAGCTTTGCTGTTCGCCTGTTGCATGTCCACAGCCAAGGCTCATTAACTTGTTTATTGATTAGTAACAAGCATTATACTTGAACACTATAAACTATGTAAGTTGGGTTGATTAGGTGATAAGTCTGTAAAGTCAGCTAATGGCTGTAATTAATTACACTAGTCAGCAATTGTTGCGAGCTCTAGCAGCTCTTGAGTATCTGAAACTGGTTATAATACTCGGTATCGGAATTTAAACTTGGTTATGATTTCTACAAATATTCAATATCATTATGAAAACAAGCATGAAAGGCTATAGTCGAGCTCCCGACTTGAGGATACCCGTTACTTATTTAAATAAATTTAAAATATTTTTTATTGCATGCATTTACAGGCACTTACATTGTTAAAAAGCTTTAATCTAGCCATTACCACCTTTCTATTTGTTCTATTAGGATTATAACAGATAGACAGATGGAAATGAGTATATCGACTCGGCTGTTGATGCTGATCACGAATCTATATACTTTATAGGGTCGGAGATACTTTCTTCTTCCTGTTAATTACATTGCATCGAACACAATATCCCCTTTTACTTATTTATTAAGTAACGGGTATAATTATGGACCAAGAATTAGTATTTTACTCGAAGATTTCTCTAAAATTCTGTAATCTGAAAAAAAAGATTAGGCTTAAATAATACAATCATGTCTGAATAAAGTAAGCAATTGATGTCTTAGCAACTTTAAAAAGTGTGTTCCCTTATTTGACAATTGCTCACTATTTAAAACAAGCGGGAAAGGCTATAGTCGAGTTCCCGACCATAGGATACCAGTTACGTATTTATTGCAAGCACTTAGAATAGCAAATACAAATTATTCAAACTTTTAGGCACATAACCTACTTGAAAAACCTAAATCAGCCATTACAAACGACCTATTTGTCCAAAATTGTTGCGATTAAGCCGGATGATAGCTAAAATTAGTAGATTAAATTAATTAGCAAAGAAAATTTAATATCTCACACAGACGGACGGACAGGCGGATATGCTTATATCAACTTGGCTGTTGATACATACATACATTTCAACAAATACAATATACCCTTTTACCCTTTTTTTTAAGTAACGGGTGTATAAATTTAAAACATCGATGTTCTAAAATTTCAATAATTACAACTTGTAAACAACCTATATAGAAATCATTCAGAAATTAGTTCACCGTATGTTCTATGTGCTTTCAACTAAAATTGTAGAGCATAAAATTAAGAAGATTAAGATTTAAAGCTGTAGATTAACTTTCAATTTGCAATATTCAAAATAATATATGTATGTATATAGATAGTCAATGCTTAAAATGTTGTATATGTAGCTTGATTTGATCAGTTACTATTTCCAGAATTTTTTGAATTTAGTTGGAATTTGGATATCTGCTGGTTTTACTCGGACAATATCGACTTGAGTTTCGCTTCAGTCGTTGTTTTTGAATGTGGTTTTCTCTTGATGGACAATTTTCCTGCTGCACTATATTTCAGGGATCCTTTGATTTGTGGCAAACTCTCCTTAAAGTAGAGCTCCTGAACGTGCTGCAGAGCCTCCTGCAACTCCTTTTGACTACTATGTCGGACGGGTTCCTTCGTTGGATTCTCGTAAATGATTACCTCCATTGGAATACTGGGCTTAACATGTTTTTGTTTTGAATTTTCTCTGTCGAAGTTGAGATACTCAATGACCTCCGAATCGCGCAAGACAAGATAGTCGTCCTCATGGGGCAGAAAGTCGCTGGGATTCTGAAAGTGCGTATAATTGCGAACAGAACGAACAACACTCCGGGAGTTGAGATAGTGTCGATCATAGACGGTTAGGGTATAGTATAGCTTGCGCGTGGTATTGGGCGCCACCAGCCAGAAGACATAGATGCCGGACTTCTTGGCATTCAATGCGACCAGTTCACGCTCCAGCTGCTTGTCCTTCAATTGGGCATACCAGGAGCTGCGACAGACCATCATCATAATGGGCAAATGATTGTCGTACTTGCGACGATCGTTGATTAGTGCGGTATTTGGGATACTTAGATGGCTCAGACCTGGCAGTGTCTCCACTTTATTTTTCTCTCCGCCATACATCAGAGACGCCACACAATGATTTTCCCCATATTCGTAGCCCGTCGGATCAAAACATACCACCAACGGCTCATGCTCAAAGACCTCCGAGGTTGTTGTCTCCAGACTATGGGTATGCTTATGCAGCATATGCACCATTAAATTCGATGGAAATATAATCTCTGTGCACCATCCAACGGGACAGGCGCCGGGTACTCGGGATAGGTGACGGACGGCTTCGCGTCTGTCTTTCTCCCTCTGTTCAAGGTCTTTCACTTCCTGCAACTTCTTCTCCATAATCTTCTCCATTTCCTTCCTACTGACTTTATCGTTGGGCATATTTGCAGATTAAAATTTAAAAAATTATAGATTTTAATGATTCTAAATCATATGACAACTATGGGATGCTTATCGATTAAAACTCAGAACCGAAAATCAACTGAAATGTAATCTACAAAATTTTAAATCAACAGAAGCTTAAAGCATTGCATGCTTCATCTGGGAAAAATAAATATGAATGAATAAGTATTACAAAATGTTCTAAATCATTCCTGTTAAAATTCGAATCGAATTACTAATAAATTAGACTATTTTTGAAAATAATCGTAGTGACTTTATAATTCACTTTTGAAAAATTTGTGATTATATAACGATTACGACTACAAAAAACCAAAATTAATCTAAAATTATTACAATTAATCATTAGTTCGACTTTTAAATAAAAATAATCGAATTACTAATGATTATGATTACTAATCATTATTTAACAGGTATGTTCCAAATATTAGTTCTCATTTATCCTGAGAAAGTTTTGAAACATTCCCAACACCAGAGTGGAAAATCAAGTATATTTTTTCCAACACATCTTTTTTTATATGATTTTCATCTATTTAATAAAATTATTTGTCGATTTTAAAATATTCAATTTTTTGGGAGGCCCTCAATTTTTTTTAAATAGTTAGTAAATACATATACATATGATATCTAAAAAATTACACTGGCAAAAACGGTGTTAAGCCGGCTATTTTAAATGGATACAATAATCGTGATTGCAATTTTCATTCATCACTTCTTGGCATAAATTCGTATATTTCTGATATTCATTTAAACATTTTTTCTGTGCTTTTTTTCAGTTTCATTTTTCTGGTCATCAATATGCAAATTGTGCTCGGAAAAAAATTGTTGAAATTCCTTACCTGCTATTTGCACATACTTGACTTATTTTCAATTGCCTTTTCGTCTATGGAATTTTTCCATATATCCGTTTCGATGGCTATGCCAATTTTGCGACTATGTGAGCTATCCCAAAAGTAGGCAAGTTTACGGCTGCTGCGTCGCAGCTGTCAAGAAAAGAGAAGGAGCGAGAAAGTAAAATGGAGAGATAGGAAGAGCAAGTCTCCAACTAGATACGCACCTTTTGAACTCGCTTCAAAGTGTCGATGATAAAGTTGGAGGCGCTGCAAGTCACAAAAACTATTGATGGCTGTGTTATTTGTGTCTGCTGGAAGAAGAAATATATATATTTTGAATTAAATTCTGTTGCAAAGTTATAGAAAACCGGCTAAAAGGGAGCACAAGACCTTTTTGCGGCTCAGGGCATTAGAGTGTCTGGCTTTTGTGGTCAAATTGAGATGTAGGTGACTCGCACCCATGTCAAATTTTGGGTATGTGCTGGGACAATTGAGGGGGATATAAGCAAACTCTTAGTGTCACTTCGGGGCTCGGATTACGAACCACTTGAAACAGACTTATTTTTATTTGAATTTTAGTATCAGTATTTATTTTCGACTGTTTCGCTTGGCTAATCAAATGTGATTAGTGAACAAGGTCGATTCTTTTAATGGGACGCAACGAAAATTAAAACGTCAAATTTTTAAGCCACGGCCTAAACAGGCTGTCATATTCGTCCAATTTAACGCACAATCTCCATAGTGTTTTAGCCAAAATATGAAAATAATCTTGAAAAAGTTTAAATTGAAGCCCCCTCCCCACCATGTTGTCGAATTCCCCATTTGTCGACTGAGCGCAAACTTTTCGAGTTGCCCACCTCTCTAAATGCTTTTGAATGTTGAACAGTTTTTTTTTGTTTTTTGTTCTCAGTCTCCGACTCGCACTTCAATCCAATTTTCATTTCGTTCTTCGCCAAAAACTTGGCAAATTCTTTGGCAAAAATTAAATGAGCAACAACAACAGCAATAAGAACGGCAACAAATAATAACAAAGCACTGCAACCACTAAAAGGAGAACTCTTCATTTTCGCCAGCTTGGTCAATTGTTGGCTCATTTTGTGTGCAGCAGTTGGCAGCAGATTTGTTTAACATTTCTCTCACTCAAGTTGGGGCTATTTACTACTGCAGTTTGCAGTTTTCAATCTGATCTTCTATCCACTGATAAGAACTATTCCAATGTGAAACTACTTGTTTAATTGATTTAACATCCTGATGTTAGAAGTTTTGAGGAACTTTTGATTGTGGCACCAGTCGCATTGTCTCAGTAGAATTTTGAAGGACTTGACTTAATATCAGGATTATATTTATAAACTTTTTAAAATGGCCTTAACAATACACTTATTTATGTATTTTTATTACATTTTTTATTTTATTGTATGCACTATCCAGAAAAACTATGCCTACAACCTTTTTTTTACTATAACAGCTATTGTAAGTCAAGTCATCATAGTAAAAAAATATATTTGGTAAGGTCGTTTAAATTCCGTTTGAATGATGCAAAAATTTTCTTAACCCATTAAGTACCCATTGAAAAATTCGAATTTTTGTGAACGTCTTCTTTTTCAACTTTTATCCTCGATTTTTTCAAAGAAATATTTTGATGCAAAAAAATATCTTGAAACAATTCTAAGAGTAACTGCACAAAAAAATTTTCAAAATTTTTGAAAATCGTAAAAATGACAATTTTTTACCCCTTTTTCCTACTTTTTTAGCAATTTTCATAACATTTTTGCAGTTATTCCATATTTATATTTTGCAATGATTTAAAAAAATTTGGAAGTTCAAGATACAAATTGTTCTTTTTCTAGTTAATTTATTTTATTCTGATAGAAGTATGCAGATCTCCATATTTATATTAAGTATTCAGTGGTTTCTCTATATTCTTAAAAAATTTAACATATTTATTACAGGACATCTCTGGATGGTTTTTACAAGTTTTTTTTTGTCAAATTAAACAGAATCGATTTACGTTTAATTATGTGACATCAGATAAGTTGGTTATTTCTGGTCTCTGCCCCAACGCGTTGTGTACATTAATCAAATGTTATGAACCACAGTGAAGCTTCAACATTTGACACTCTGACAATGGGATCAATCAGCAAAAATATTGATTGACATATCAATTTTGTACAACTACAACGGCAACACCAACAACGATAGCTAACAATGTCAAAAGCAGTGACAAGGCGACGAGTGCGAATTTGAAAAGCGCATTTTCCGCAAAATTATGCAATAGTTAAAAGTGTGCATGCATATGTACACATATATGTGGATGCACTGTGGGATAAATCGGCGCACAATTGGAAAACAAATGATGAAGTTTTGCGGTAAATTTGCCAACATTATGTGAATGCCGCGCGGCTTGGGAAAATTGACTCATTTGCATGTGAATGCAAACACAAATACAACTATACAAATCCAAACATGCCAACTTGGAGTGCACTTAATTTGTAAACAGATGCAGCACTGCGAACTGAAGTTGTTGGCATACAAATACAAACACATATGCAAATACATACATGCATGCTTGTTGCCAATTTGAAGTTGATTTGGAAAACCCACTTAAAGGCACAACATTCAACAGAATAGCTGGTAAATCTCGTTGAATGGCTACAAATGAGCTGAGTTTCAAAACGATGAGTATTAAAACCCCTGGGGTATGCTATCATTCCCCAGAAATCGGTTGAGAGATATCAATAACACCAATAACATGGCATTATATCAATCCTTGATTGTTTGGCAAGTGAAATCGATTCGCATTCCGTCATGAAGCATTTGAGTTTATCGTTAAGCAGAGACACGTAGCTGTAGCTGTATCTTGTTGGCTTTAATGACCCACAGTCATCATTTGTATGGCCCCGAAATTCGCCGACATATGCTGGCAATCGTTGATAAATGATGACAGAAGAAGTGCCGTTAATACGAAAGGAGAAAACAAAAATAAGCAAAAATCAGCTGACCCATAAATATGCCATCCACTTAATATATATATATGTCTATATCTATGTCATTGCTCCAGCCTCAGAGCCTGGTTTTCCAAAAGGCCAAAAGCAGCCACATTAAATTCCACGCACGCGTGAGAGCCAGAACATCATTAATTTTCTTATATGCATTATGAAATTTATTATTGATTTTATGACGCAAAAATATGTGCGGCTTCCTATGATTAAATGACGCAGCGTTTTAAAGCAACTTAATCGTACCAAGCGGCGTGTTCGAAATATGCACCAAATATACATACAGCGCAACATTGCCAACACTGTTAATTATTGCAAATACTGTAAATGCGCTTAATTGGCTAAAATTATATGCATGCAAAAATGTATATTAAGCAGAAAGCAAACGCAAAAATCGCTAGATAGAAATTATAAGACACGAACTGCAGATACCCTTTGAATAATTTCTAACACTACTGAATATAGGGAATAAAATTAAAATGAATTAAAGTAGAAATACTTATCTGAATATTATAAATAATATCGTTTTTGAATATAAAATAAAAAAGACAATTCATAAATGAGGCTAAAAAAATCAAACTAAATTTAATAATTTAATTTAAAATTTTTTTTATGTATTTGATGTTATATATATGAAAGCAATTTTTTTTAACTTATATAGAGTTAAAATGATCCAAAAATGCATGACTAAATTAATAATTTCATATAAAAATATTTAAAAAAATCTTTTTTTTCAAAATAATTTCTTAAAAATAAGAATTGTATAGGCCAGTTATTTTGTAATGCAGTAAAATATAAAGTAAAAGTCATTATTAAGTCTGATTTAAATGTCTATAAATTTTTCATTAAATAAGTATTTTTCAGTTATTTTACTGAGAAACAGAAAATGAGAAAAATTAAATTTTCATTATTTTAAGTTAACGAATTATGTCGTAAATTGGTGCAAATCTTTTTGAAAGGGCGTAAGGACATCATTGGACGTTTTTCTGGAAAAACTCAGTTAAATTCGTTGCCAAAAAAGCGCTGCCAATTGCAATGGAGCTGTGTGACTTCCCTTTTTGCCTAGCGTATTTTTCTCTTTTTGGACAGTTTGCGGGAGGAACTCGTCGTTTAATTTAAAATGAAATACATCAACTTGGCCAATTATTTGAGCAATTTTGCAAATTAGTGGCCCGGGCTATTTCTGTGGCCCAAAAAGCGCGCCAATTACCAAAAAAGGGTGTGGTTTCCCCTCTTTCATTTGCCCTTCCTCTTTGTGTATGTGTTTGTAGCACACTTTTGTGCAATTGCCGCTAATTACGGAGCTGCAAAGACAATTGCAAAAAGCGAAAGCTGGTATAGAAAGTCAGGGCTGAAATGCAGGGGGCTAACAAGTGGGCATTGTGTGCATGTCTCAAGGGTCAGAGGCAAACAATGAACGACAACGAGGAGAAGAAGAGTCGAACGCATTAACGCAAAAAACAATTGTTTAACTGACGAAGGGTAAAATCAGAATCAGAACCAGAGTCTCGAATGTGAGAAAAACATCAACAAAAACAAAACTACAATAACAACAACAGCAACAACTGGAAAGGTGAACAACACACACAATGAAATTTTAATTAAGTCTGAGTCGGTTCCTCTTTTGTGCTGATTCAGCCAAATGAAAATGCCACTGATTATATGTGTGTGTGTGATGTGTGTGTGTGAGTTTGTTGTGCGCCCGAGCGAGTCTAAAATGTTGCCATACATGTACATATTTTGTTTACACTTTGCTCTTTCTCATCTGTATGTGTGTGTGTGTGTGTGTTTTTGTTGTGTTCTGTTGTGTTTTGTTCTGTTCTGAATGGCTGCACAAATACAAAACGTCTGCAAATTTTTAAATGTGTGTGTGTGTGAATGTGTGTTTTGGTCTCTGTGCAACATAAATGCATTTGTGTAATTACACAACAAACAAAATTGTATCTATAACATGTACTTTGTTGCATTTATTATCCCTGAACTTCTTCCCTCTGAACTCATGACATCATTTTAAAGCCGTTTCTCTAATTGAAGTAAATGTGCTAAAAACTTTTTAGCTTTAGTTTAAGTAATCTTTATAAATGACAAAATATTGTGTACATTTAGTAAATGAGTTGAATTCCTTACATGAGTCTTTAGAAAACCATTATTATCATAATTACTCTATGTTGCTCAGCAACTATGAAAATATAAAAGACTAAAAGCATTTTAAGCAACTTCATTAGCTCTTAGGCATCCTAAATCATCTTAAGTTACATTATTGAAAGGATTACGACTTAAATAAGGTTAAGAACGAAGTCAAAGAGCATCTGTAACATATTCTTAACTAAAGCTGAACAACAGCAAATAATTCCCAACCATACCCCAGATACAGCACTTTTTAAATCTCTCAAATACCATTGCAGCATCATAATTAATTAATTAAATTATTAATAAATAAAATAATAACACGTGGAATGCGCAAGGTTCGTTAAATTACCTTCAAAAATTACTTGTATATTTTATTTATTTATTTAAAGCCAACTGAAATTGGCTCTTAAAATGCTTTAACCTCGTTTTAAAGTGCAGTGTGGCCTTCAAAAGGACAGCTTGTGGCCAAGTGCGTCAGCTTTATTTCAATTAATTAAAAATGCAACTCAATGCATGTTGCATGTCCTGAGAAATCCCAAAAGCACGAAGCAGCGTTGACCCTGACTGAAAAAATAAAGAAGAAAAACAGAAAACTGTGTCGAGGGATGCTGAAAAGTGAAATGCGTTATTAATTGGAACTTTTGACCAGGCCAAAGTAAAGCAAAAGAAAGTCTGGGGAAAGAGGGAAAGCGGATGTTGTTGTTGTTGTGAGTGAAGTGAAGGAAGTGCTCTTAGTCGACGGCCCTTGAGTGGTCAGCCACGGCGTTAAGAGGCAGCAATTAATCAGCACTGAAATTGCCAAACAGAACAAGAAGATAAAGTTGCAGCTCAAAAGCAGATGGATTACGGCAGACTTACTCTTATGCGTAACACTATACGAAGACACGGAGACCAAGGACAGACGACAGCAAGAAAAAATCAACATAAAAGTCAAACAGCAGAACATGAGCAACAAAAATTAAAGTGACAACTTTTGAGCTGAATATTTAAGTGACAAGTGCTTTGGCTTGGCCAAGTTTGAGTTTTGAGGAAATGTAGTTAAAGGAATTATTTTTTTTTTGGTTTTAAATTTAATTTGATTATAATTGCTAATTTAAATTTATAAATTTCGAGCTTGCAATCATTTTTTGGTTTTACTTAATGCCAAATAAATTACTTAATAGTAATAAAAAGGCTTTTACAAAATATCTATTAAATTAAAATAAAATGAAAAAACATTAACATATGTACATAGTTTGATAAATTATTTTCTGTAATATTTAGTTCATTTTTATATGCACTGCCATGCTATGAAATGAAATGTGCAATAAATTATCAATTGGCTCGCTTTTGGAAAAAACTAGTTAAATTTCATAAATAAATAAAAAGCGGGTCATGCCAAATGTGTCCTGAAATATGTACGTGTATATGTATGAGTGTGCATCGCAATTCAGACGATTTATTTCAATCAGGCTGCAAAATTGCGCATACGTCAGACGGGCAACAACATCTGACAACTGAAATCATTATACAAGTGCAAGTAGCATAAGCATAGGAGGCGAGGGCCAAAGTAGACGTTAAAGAATATATCGACATGCAGTTTGACAGTTTGACTATTTGACTTGAGCACACTCGGATGCCGTCAGACATCGGCAACATACCCGGCAGCTTGGTACTTCCGCAGTTCCCCAAACAAAATGACGTTGCAAACGGGCTGCCAAGAGAACGAGGAGAGAGCTGAGTCTAGCCGGAGCACTATCGTTGATGGGAGGGAATCGGGAAGGCATTAAATAAACTCGTACAAGATGAAAATCGCAAACATGCAGTTTTTCCTTTTGCTCCAATGGCGGCGTAACGATAGCCTCGAGCAATGGCAAAACTTTTTCCCATTCCTCAATGTGTGAGCAAATAAAATTTGTTTAGTGCAAGAGGCACAAAGCTACAATAGCAACTGCAACTGCCAGCCGTGTTGACGTGTTGCATTGTCGTAGTTTTACACAGCCGCACAGCCGACAAATGCAGGCATTAAACTTTCAGATACAATTCTTATCTGAGCACCTAAAGTCGAGTGCTCGCTTTAAAATGTGCCTAGATTTAAACGAAAGTTTAATTTTCTTTTTAACTGGTGTCCACTTTCGAATCCGTTTCATCTAAACTTTAACTTGATTAGAACTTTTATTCAGCACAAATATTTTTTATGGTTTTAATTCATTAAATTCTCAGCTTGAATAAATCAAAGTGTAGAACAAGTTTATAAACTAATTCACGTATGCGATGCTTTATTATTCTATGACTGGGTCATCAATCTACTTTATGGTGGATTTATTCAGACTCGTATGCATAATAAACAAAAACAAAAGCAAAAGCAAAACGTTTCTGGCGACTCACGCGTTTCAAATAAAATGCTTGCCAATAAAAAGCTATAGCGCGGAAACATGTGTGAGTAAATTTCTGACTCACTGTATGTTTGCTGTGTGTGTGTGTGTGTGTGTGTGTGTTTTTATAGTCCGTGATCACGTGCTGCGAAGTTTGTCGGGCCGCCAGAGAAACCCCAATCCCGTTATGCAGCTCACGCAGTGCGGTCTGACTGTAAAAATATCTAAACAAAACGAATAGAATCAAAATCTGAACATAAACAAAAGGAACAACAAAAATAATGCCAATAAATGTAAAAGTCATATACATACACATGTCTGTATGAAATAAATACAAAAGACAAACTGAGTATAAGAAATTTTTAACTTGCTCGACTGAAAAATATCCTGCGTTTAAATAATTAATATAAATGCTCGAATAGATTGTACATTGAACTATTAAATTAATAGTCTAAAAACAACATGAGCTGTAGATATTTCCAGATCTCAATTTATTCAATTTTAAAAGATTAGTGACAAAAAATTAGATTCAATTGTATTATACTTTTAATATGCTTCTAAATATATGTAAGATTGGATAGGGAAACGCACAGCAGAATTACAGCAGAATAGCAACAACAGCAGACCAACAGCAGCAGAACAGCAGCAGCAGAACAACAAAAGCAGAACAGCAGCAGCAGAACATTAACAGCAGAATTTAAGCCGATCAACAGCCGAATAACAGCAGGGAGTCAACAGCCGATATTTTAAGCAGTACATTTTGAGTTAACAGCAGAATTCTTGGTTCAGAAAAAAAGAGGACAACACTGAGAATTGACACTTGGAAAAAAGCCGAAGAAAAAACAAGAAGCAGGAAAAACCACGCGGGAAGAAAAAAAAGCAGAACGAGACAATTAGAATAACCTTGTAACTTTTCAATTACTTTAAAATAAACTTAAGAGTTAAACACCTAACTCACATTTGGGGGCTCGTCCTATTCTGAAAAGTGCAAGTCGATTGAAGTTGATTCAAGGTGTCTCAGCAGCGTCGCGTCTCGCCCTAACCTGAAAATTGCATGTTGGTTAAAGTTGTCCCAACGTGTCTCAGCAAAGTCGCAGGTTAAGATCGGACTGCTACAAGCTGTAAAATGTCGCACACGGATGAGAACGAGAACGATGTACAGAGGACAGGTTACAACACTAGAGCAGCAGCCGCTCGCCAAGAGGGTCTAAAGTTGAATGACATGCTTGAGCTTGACGAAGTGCCGCCGGAGAGCAGTGCTGCAGCTCGAAGTTCGCAGTCGACGATGCAAATGGCTAATGAAAGCATTTCGATCGCCGAAAATACAAAAACGCTGCAGGAACTTGTTCAGCTGCTCGCCTTAAAGTTTGGAGCCGAGGAGCAAAATAGAAATGATGGCAAAATTGACGCCCAAAGTTTTGCAAAAATTATACCAGAGTTTGACGGAGAGTCTATTCCGGTCAAGCATTGGTTTGATAACTTCGAGTTGAACGCTGAGGCTTACGGCTTGAACATCAAGCAAATGTATGTACAGGCTCGTGCCAAGATGACCAAAACGGCAAAATTATTTCTGGAGTCGACTCGCGTATATCAGTACTGTGAGCTAAGAACACTATTGGAGAACGAGTTTATCCGTAAATTCAGCAGTGCGGATGTGCACGCAGAGCTACGTGAGCGTAAGAAGCAGAGCAAGGAGTCGTTTCACGAGTATCTCTTACAGATGAGAAAAATTTCAGCAGTCGGTTGTGTTGATGCACAATCTGTAATCCGCTATATCGTGGACGGTCTTCAGTTAAAAAGCGACTTCAAATATACGCTTTACAGTTGCAAGTCGTTCAGAGAGCTGCAGGAGCAATATGAGATTTTTGACCGTGATACTGACAAAAAGTCAAAGCCGTTTGTGCCGAGTCAAAAGAAGCCGTTTGAATCGAATGACAAGAAGAGTCATTGCTTTAATTGCGGATCAGCCGACCATTTGCGCAAGGATTGTAAAGCCGCTACCAAATGCTTCCGTTGCAACAAAGAGGGACATATGTCAAAGAATTGTCCTGGTCCTGTGGTTGATGTTCAAGTTGTGCGGAGTGCAAATCGCATGAAGCTGGTGACGATTAACAACGTGGAGGTGCAGTGTCTGGTGGATACAGGAGCTGACGTGTCGATCATGAGGAAGTGCATCTTCAACAAAATACCTGATCTCAATCTAGAAGGCTTCGCGTCGAAGTTACGTGGGCTGGGCAACAAGATCACATGTCCAGTTGGATGTTTCGAAGCAGATGTTGGAGTCGACGAAGAAGTAACCTCACACAAGTTTGTGATTGTTGCGGATGAGGACATTGAATATGACGCGCTGCTGGGATTCGACTTCGTCTCCAAATTCAATTTTTCGTCGTCGATCGAAGGATACAAGTTTTCTTCCCCGCAGGGGGAGAAAGCTTGTGAGGAGACAAACCAGATAAGTATATATAACGTGGTCAATACAAATGCTGATATCGATGTTCCTCCTCAGTTTGCAAAAGACGTATCGATCCTGATAGATAACTACAAATTGGCAGATGTAGTAGCAGAGGTTCCAGTGATGATGCGAATTGTTCCAGATGGCGAGATAACTCCATTTCGTCAAGCTCCGAATCGGTTCGCGATTGCCGAGGAAGAAGATGTGGAAACGCAGATCGACGAATGGTTGAAAGCTGGCATCATACGGCAGTCTACTTCGAACTTTGCTAGCCGTCTGGTGCTAGTTAACAAAAAGGATGGAACTCGCCGAATCTGCGTCGATTTTAGAAAGCTGAACTCAATGGTGTTGAAGGATTGTTTTCCAGTCCCGGTTATCGACGAAGTCTTGGAAAAGCTGCAGACAGCGAAGTATTTTACGGTGATGGATCTGGAGAACGGATTCTTCCATGTTCCAATAGAAGAAAGCAGCAAAAAATACACAGCGTTTATCACCAAATCCGGATTGTACGAATTCAACAGAGCTCCGTTTGGATTTCGTAATTCGCCGGCAGTTTTCATCAGATATGTAAATTATGTATTCCAAGAGCTGATAAACAAGGATATACTTGACCTGTATATGGATGACATAATTATTCACGCTGAGACGGCGGAGAGCTGTTTGGAGAAGATGACACGTGTGTTCGAAAAAGCTGGAGCATTTGGCTTAAGGATTAAGTGGCGCAAATGTCATTTTCTGCAGACGAAAATTTGCTTCTTGGGTCACAACATTGAGAATGGAAGTGTCTGGCCAGGACAAGAAAAGACGGCAGCTGTGAGCAGATTTCCGGTGCCAAGGAACGTCAGAGCAATCCAAGCCTTCTTGGGATTGACGGGATTTTTTAGAAAATTTGTGCTGAATTATTCCCAGATTGCAAGACCTTTAACGGATTTGCTGCGAAAAGATGCTGTATTTAAAATGGCTGAGCCTCAGATAAGAGCATTTCAGCTGTTAAAGGACGCATTGACCATGGAACCTGTTTTAAAGCTGTACACCAGAGGTGCCAAGACCGAATTGCACACGGATGCGTCAAAAGACGGATTTGCAGCAGTGCTCTTGCAATGGGCAGAAGGCAAACTCCATCCGGTACAGTTTTGGAGCAAGAAGACAACAGAAGCTGAGTCACGTCAACACAGCTACGTTCTGGAAGGGAAGGCCGTATACCTAGCAGTGAAGAAATTTAGGCATTATTTGTTGGGTTCACCATTTAAGCTGGTCACAGATTGCGCCGCTTTCAAACAAACGCTGAACAAGACGGATGTTCCAAGAGCGGTCACCCAATGGATTATATATTTGCAGGATTTCGATTTTGAAGTTGAGCACCGACCAGGCGAAAGGCTAAAACACGTCGATTGTTTGAGCCGCTATCCTAATCGGGTAATGCTCGCGTCCTTGGAGATCACAGCACGAATCAAGAATGCTCAATCCAAAGATGAGATGTTGAAGGCAGTAGTGGAGATTCTCTCAAGTCGTCCCTTTGAAGGATACAAAATAAAAGGTGGTCTTATATACAAGGAGGTGAAAGGAATCGATTTACTCGTAGTTCCAAAGCAAATGGAGAAAGAGATCATAGCCGAAGCTCACAACGTCGGTCACTTTGCTGTTCAAAAAACTACACACGCTGTTGAGCAATCTTATTGGATACCTCATTTGCAGCAAAAGGTGCAGCAGCTTGTGAAGAATTGCGTCAAATGCATAATTTTCAACAAAAAGCTGGGCAAGAAGGAAGGCTTCCTGAATTGCATTGATAAAGGAGACACGCCGCTGCATACGCTACATATGGACCATTTGGGGCCTATGGATGCGACTGCAAAGCAGTATAAATATATATTTGCGATGGTGGACGCTTTTTCGAAATTTGTATGGCTTTTCCCTACAAAGACAACCAGTTGTGAGGAGACGCTGAAGAAGATCAAAACCTGGTCAGAAGTTTTCGGAAATCCAGTACGCATGGTATCAGATAGAGGATCTGCATTTACAGCCAATTTGTTCGCAGAGTATGCTAAAGAGAACGGAATTGAACACATATGGAGTACAACCGGAGTACCTAGAGGAAACGGTCAGATAGAGAGAGTAAATCGCACAGTACTTTCGATCATCTCAAAGATTTCGGCAGAAGACACGTCTAAGTGGTTCAAGGCAGTACCAGATGTGCAGAGAGCGGTCAATTCACATGTGCATTCATCGACTAAGAGATCGCCTTTTGAACTAATGTTCGGGGTTAGGATGAACAATATACCTACCGATCGTATAAAGCAGCTTCTGGAAGAGGAAATGTACGAAAATTTTGATAACGAACGGCTGCAGATGAGACAAAACGCTAAGAACGAAATACAGCACGCACAAGATTCTTATAAGAAGCAATACGATACCAAGAGAGGACCAGAGATCGTCTATCAAGTTGGAGATTTGGTTGCCATACGCCGTACTCAGTTCATCGCAGGAAAGAAGCTTGCCAGTGAATATTTGGGACCGTATGAAGTAACGAAGGTAAAGAGAAATGGCCGCTATGATGTACGAAAGGCAGCTGATGTGGAAGGACCTACCAACACATCCACAAGTTGCGATCACATGAAGCTGTGGCGTTATACCATAGATAATGAGGATGCATGGTCATCTGGGACAGATGAATGATCAGGAATGGCCGAATGTAAGATTGGATAGGGAAACGCACAGCAGAATTACAGCAGAATAGCAACAACAGCAGACCAACAGCAGCAGAACAGCAGCAGCAGAACAACAAAAGCAGAACAGCAGCAGCAGAACATTAACAGCAGAATTTAAGCCGATCAACAGCCGAATAACAGCAGGGAGTCAACAGCCGATATTTTAAGCAGTACATTTTGAGTTAACAGCAGAATTCTTGGTTCAGCAAAAAAGAGGACAACACTGAGAATTGACACTTGGAAAAAAGCCGAAGAAAAAACAAGAAGCAGGAAAAACCACGCGGGAAGAAAAAAAAGCAGAAACGAGACAATTAGAATAATCTTGTAACTTTTCAATTACTTTAAAATAAACTTAAGAGTTAAACACCTAACTCACATATATCATAACGGATGTACATAATCAAAAAAAAAAAATATCATATTCAATTTAATTTCAAGATCAATAGTTTATCTTTGCAATGTATTTTAGCATTGGCTCGCAAAATATATCAGAAAAGGCTCGCCAACGAATCGTTTGCGTGAATGAAATTTACAAAGATGAATTTAAGCTATTATTGTGCTCGGATAAAATAAAGTTCGCAGAAATTGCATAATTGTACTGTATGTATTTTAATACAATATATCGTTTAGCTCAGCAAAGTTCTGGGAGTTTTTATTATTGTTTTCTTAAAGACAATTTTCTTGTAAATGAAACAAATTAAATTGATCGGTGATAGAAGTAAGGCTTAAAATGTACTTTAAAAGCAATGTTAATACATATTAAGATTAACAGATCACTTATAGACAACGATTAAATCATATGACTAATGCTTCGCCATTTGAAAACAAAGCTTAAATTTCAGTCAAGTCCAAATAATGAGATTGCTGAACTTGAGAAAACATTTTATTGCCAAAGCTGCAATTTTAATAATTAAAAGTGACGTTAGTTAATTAATTAACTTTTTTTTTGATATACATGCATATGTATTAGGAGTCTGCATGGCTGCATTCAAAACGTCAAATGAGACATTCATGCTCAATTGAATTGAATGAGTTCGGCTGCGTCTTCCAATAAATTGAATGAATGAATGAATTAAAACCGAAAACTTCACATTCAAAAAAGGCCGAGTGAACTGAATGACGAGTAACTTAATTTTTGTTTCTTTTTATTAAAAGTAAAAATCTAGTCACAAAAACATTTCTCTGCCCCAAAATCTCTGATATAAATTATTACAAACAAAATAGGTTGTATTCATTTTTAATTCGTTTCTCATTCATTCGATGCCGTTCATTCGAATTATAAACATTTTGAAAAATATCTCATATTTGCCATGTTGATTATAACTTGTCCCTTTCTATTAGTTTTAACCATAGAATAATACAGTAACTTAAGTTACTTAACATCAAGTTTTCAAGTCTTTAACTGAAGACTTTTTAAACTCTTTTGCCGTGGATCACTTACTGAAAGCGTATTGAGTGCTAAGTATATTTGGAGCAGGATGCGTTAGAAGACTCGTCAGTCTGTCAGTAAAATCAGTGCAACGCATGCGTGCAACATTCATCATCGTCACACACACACACACACACACACCATCACACACACAGACTGTTGCAACATATTTTACGTCAAGGGGACGTCGACGCGTGTTGCCTGCGTTTAACGTTTGGAGATTTTTTCAATTTTTAGTCAAAATTACATCATCACTTATGCTGAATGGGATTTTTTGGCTGGTGAATTATTAAAAAATTTCTTTGTCAACAAATCACTTCGGTTCGCTGCGAGCACGGGAGCTTGACTAAATAAGGTGCTGCTCCCCTCCCCCCCTACCCCCAATCACACACACTCACACTCACACACACACACACGATTTACATTAGCTTCACGAACATTTGCAATATGTGTGTTTGGGAAATTTAAAAACGTCGCAAACAAATTTGTTACCGTTGAGGGTTGTTACACTTTAGGCGTAGGGTGGCCTTATAACCGCCCCCTCCCTTTCTCCTCCTCCACCTCCACCTCCCTCTTCTTTGTACAAGCTGCGAACTTGATGATGTATGACTGCAAGGTACAAAATCGTTTTCAACCATAATTTTGTTTGTCTGACACCAACGAAAGACGCATAAATCTCGAGTTTAAAGCTGTTCACTGTTGGCTGTGCGCCTGCTTTAAGCCATATCCAAAAACATGCTAAGAAAATAGAACAAATCAGAAAAAAATGATATCTTTGGCACGCCGAATTTGTGATACACTTGTTGAGCACTTTATTACATTTTCAGCTGAATATTTCCATGCCAGCTATCTGATATAGTGAACTAAATTTGGAAAAGGTGTATGAGCAAATAGAAAATTTATAAACAACGAGTTTGGTTAAGGTGATTCAACAAACAACAACGTTTTCCACACTTAAGGTTAAAATGTAAACCATTCATTTCATGCTGTGTATGATTCTAATCAAAATTGGGTTTTTATTTTGTAAGAAAATACGAAATCTGTGAATTTGGTTGAGTTAACTCGAAAAATTAAAGTTTTACATACTAGAAGTTGATTTTTAGCTGATCGTTTCTATGACATCATCATAATATAGTAGACCGATTTCATCTAAATTTAGTCAGGATGGATTAAATAATAAATAAGCGGTGAAGGCTATAGTCCATTTTCCGACCGTAGCATACCCGTTACTTATTTATTGCAAGCATTTAGAATAGCAAATAGAAACTGTTGCATACTTTTAGGCGCACAATTTACTTGAAAAACTTAAATAAGCCATTACAACGCTTCTATTCGTCCGATCTTGTTGCGATTAAACAGGATGATAGCTAAATTAAGTAGATAACATTAATTAGCTAAGAAAACGTACAGACAGACTATAGGCTATATTAACTCAGCTGTTGATACTGATTACGAATAAAAATATTTTATTTTCCCTTTCTTCTCTGAGTTACATACATTTCAACGAACACAATATACCCTTTTACTTATTTTTGAAGTAACGGGTATAAAAATACACAATCTGTCAGATTAGTTGTGATATCTCAATAAACAACAAAGTTTTTCATTTAAGAAAATAAGGGAATGAAAGCGAAAATTCTATTTCGAATTATCGTGACCAATTATATATATTCTCTACAAGGACTGTCACATTTCATGTCAATATAATAATACCTAATGCTAGGGTATCTACAAATTTAAGGAAAAACTGCCTGCAGCAGTCGTTGACAAATTCAATAATTTTTCCCATTACTGGGGACATTTTTGTGGGCTTGTTTTTGTCTGGCTGCGTAGCAAATTGATTGACGTTGAAAGAAAAGACTGAATGAATATCTGTGGGTCTAAATTTAATTTCCCTGTCCCCCACACACACACAAACAGACACACACACACTTGTGCACAAACGAAACGCAATCGACACCTGCCCAGACACCTGACGGAAAATAATCAAAATAAAATATGGATTTTTCTTTTCGCTTTGTTCCCTGAGTTCGCCCGAAGGCCCAGGACATCGAAGGAGCCGTATTAACTGGAGTCTGGAGTCTACCAAAGCGCAATTTGTCTTGCCTGATGATGTTGATTTGGCCAATCCATGTGTGCGTAAGAGCATTGTACGAGTTCTCGCATAGGCCGTAGATTTAAGCTCCCCAACAAACAAGCCGGAAGTTTCCCACTTCCCCTCACAGTTGGGGGGTTGATGCTTGAAGGAAGGCGCTAATTCTTGAAAATTTGTGTAAAGGCTTTGCAGTTAACATTTGCTGAGAGATAATGCTGCAAAGCTGCTTTTCGGCATCTCACAATGGGGGAGACCACGTGTGGTCTAAATATAAGCCCGATTGCTAGTTACAGTTACAATCTCAAGGATTTCCCTCATCTAACAGATGCAAACTCAAGTTGTCTGATGATAATAATCCCTAAAGATAATGATGAATAGTTAAGTATTTTATATTATTCTTATTTTTTAAATTAATATTACCTACAGTATTAATACTACAAAATATATTTTTTTTATTTTAAAATAAATGTACGAAACAAGATAAATTTTCGATTTCTAACTAACTTTTGAAATGTTACTTTTTTATTTTTAAACAAAAGTTACAACCTTTTTATTATTTAAAATATAAAAATGTATAATTATAACTGTATAATAGCTTAACAACCAATTGGTAATAAATCTACATAAATAAGATCATCTTTGGAAAATGTTTATACCCGTTTCAAACAATAAGAAAAAAGGTATATTGTGTTCGTTGAGATGTATGTAACAGGGAGAAGAAAGCATATCCTATAAAGTATATATGTTCTTGATCAGCGTCAACAGCCAAATCGGTATAGCCATATCCGTTAATTATATAATTATTATTATTCTCTATCATCCTACTGAATCGTAACAATATCTGACGGGTAGAAAGGTGATAATAGCTGATTTAAGTTGTTAAGCAATGTAAGTGCCTAAAAGTATGCAGTGAAAATATTTTATGTGTATTGAAATAAGTGAAACCTATCCTGTTCTTGGTTGGTTATGTTGCTCATTTGTATGCACGGATTCCACACTTACCAAATAAAAGAAATTTCGTTATTGTTAAAAAAAAAACCCGTTCTGTTTGGAAAATAAATGTCATATAATTTTAGATGCCTAAGGTATACTATCTCTTTTATTTTCTGGCTTTCTAATACCTCTCAATAAAACGTATATTATCAAAATTATAGTTTATTATAGATAAATAAAACCAGTTTTTTTAAATTAAAAAAAATTGTTTTGTTTTTTATTTAAATTTTTTTAATCACGACTTTAACGTAGACTATAGTACACCTACATATGTATACTATATGTATATCTGTAATGAAAAATTATTGAAACTTCAACAATTTTTTGAAAATAGATTAAATAAAACGACTTTCTAGTTTGTTTCAAGTTAATGCAAGTTACAACTTGCAATTGCAATCAATTCCATTCAATTATCCAAAGTTTTGGGAACAAAAAACATACTTAAAAGAAACCGCAAATAAATTGAAACTGCCGCGAATTGAATTTAGCGCAAACATTCGCAGCCAAAATAATTTGGCCAAAATGGAATGCAAAAGTGGAAACTTCAGACTCAGACTCAGCTCGTCGAGTTATCCGTTTCAATAATGTTGAAGTTACAATACATATTCGAGCGTGCGGCAAACTATTCGATGAGAATAGTTTACGGATAGCAGACACAGAGGAGAGGAGAGGTGAGAATAGAAATAATGGCATTATTGCAGTGCAATTAATTGGTGTTGAGACAGAACAAAACAAAACAGAATCGAATCGAATCGAATCGATACGAAAATGAGGAAAAGTTTTAATTACCCATAAAGATGTTCGTACACGAAACAAACGTGGGAGCAACAACAACAATAACAACAACAACAACAAGTGACAGGAAAATGCTTTTGGGAAATTGTTGCGGCTAAAGACTTTTCCGGAGAGTGTAATCTTGTTCAGTGAAGCAGCAGACTCAAGCAGCTCTGGCTCATAAAGAGCATAAGGCATAAAATTGGCTAATACTTATTTGTAATGTAGCCTACTGTACTCCTCTTCCCCCTCTCTCTCTCTCTCTTTCACTCTGTTAACTTAAACAAGCAGCTGGCCATCTATTATACGGCAAATATCTTTTTGGACCGCATTCAAGAGCCAAGAGCCATTTTCAAAAATCAATGGCCAATAAGTAGGCAACACACATTTTCTGGTCAGTCATTTTCCGTTGCGAGCTGTTGAGCGCCACAATTGGCGCCACGCCCCCTCCGCCTTCCCCTTCCCCTTCACCACACAGCCCACTTTGCACTGTCATCCATGTTGCACGCCCTCAAGATACTCGCATCTTGTCGAGTTCCTTCGCTGTTGCTTTTCCTGTCTTCTTGTTGTGTTCTGTGCGCTTAGGAAGTTAAGAATTCAATTGACCACAAAATCAAGATTATTATTATTCGAACAGGCCAAGTCAGACTATACTGTCTCTGTCTCGCTCGCTCACATTTCTCGCTCCCTCAATATGGGAGGCATAATCGAGATTACTCTTGGACAAGCATACTATGTATATGTTTACTTATTCAAGAGTACTATGTTCTGCCTCTTGCCGACAGATGGCGGAATGGATCAGTGAGTGGATATTTTGAGCTACTGTGTGATTAGCTAACAAGTTGGGTATTATAAGATGACAGACAATATAATTTCGATTTAAGGATGAATGACATTATTTATGAACTAAACGTAAATACTTTCACTGCCTTTTAGCTTAATCAACAAGTTAATTTGATTATTATATGTAAACTTATACCTAAAAGAGAATGTGAACGCAAACCTTACATGTTTTAAGTTTGCCTCTCTTTTGTATCCCAATCCATAATTTTCATTTAAGAGAGCACTTGTGCCAACTCTTAAGTATGTAAGTGTAAATTATCTTGTAGCGTTCTCTTAATTGTACTCAGATCATTTTCACATGTATGCATGTGTTTTCACAATTAATATGTTCTCTTTGCATCAAACTAAACGCTGAAGAGGCAACGCACTGTGGTTGGGCTTGTATGGAGCCGCGGCCAAAAATACTTCAAGTGGGCTTATCGTTATGAAATTTTCACCAAAAATCTAGAAAAATATCCTTAATATATAACAAAAAAATTGGCCAAATCGTACTACTATATCCTATAGTTCCCATACAAACGATCGGGACAAATTTTGATAACTTTGACATTTCCTAAGATAAATGATTAAATTTTAATATTTGGTCACCTTATGAGAAGATTACCGGAATTTTGAGCCCCAAATCGGTGTTTTTGAGCATAAAATTAAATTTCTGTGACGCCATCATATTCAAAAGTCTTTGCGCATATAAAAAGCTAGCGTCCAAAAATACTTACAGTAGAGACTTCAGTTTGATGTATTATTCTTATATCTATATAGCTGAAATAATAAGTAAGAAAAAATGGACGTAGTAATTCTATAATATATATAAAAATATAAAAATAAAAATGAACAAACAAAAAATTAAGGAAACTAAAATTCTTTACAGCTAAAAAATTAAAAAAGAAAAGAAAACATAACGTCTTATAATAATTATTTTAATCATCTAATAACAAATTTAATACAGTACTAAACAATTTTTTTTTTTGAGTTCAAGGCAATTTTCTTTGTTCAGTGATAAAGGGATCTGAGCTTACCTTGGAATACGTAAGACTGCTTCATTTTTTTACGATTATACACACATCTGCAAATTTCTGCAGCTAATTTTAACACATTACAAAGTTAAAACTAAGACAAATACAGTGACATAAAAACCAATTGTATAATTTTGTAGTATCACAACTAAAACTTTCAATAAACATAAAAAAGACGTTCACAAAATACACATAAAAAGTTATTTCCATTAAATTAACATCACAAGAACAATTTCACATATAAACTGATTATTAATATGTATATTTAAAGTAGATACCTTCAACTTCAAAATTAATTTTAAATTATTAATTTTGGGACACTCTGCCAAAAGTTACAATATTTTAAAATGAGATTTTGCTTTCACAAAAAGCTTACTAGGCGCAGCAGGGCTGCAAAAATGAGCACGTGCTTATGCTTTCAATGCAAATTATTTTTTTCCGTCAGGGCTCCAAAATAAAACTGGGTTGCCATTAAGAAGATTAGACATTTTACAGTAAATTTACTTACACTGTGCAACGCTTCCACGTACTCTTTGCATAATAATTAAGAGAGTCAAAAGAAAAAGTACAAATTGACGGTCAATAATAAGAGAACAACTGCAACTTTTGCACATGCATTAGTTTAAAAGACGAGAGAGCATCGCATTATTTAATGATTTTCATGGTGCATGTGTAATGCTCAAAATTATAATTAATCTGGGGTGCCACAGAAATCACTTACGCTTGAATTTCACTGAAATTTGTATGAAATTTAAGTGAAACTCAAGCGATAGCGATTTCTGTGGCATCCCCGAATATATTGGTTTTATGTTTTGTTCAACACAATAATATCAATATATGCATGTTAATTTAGAATAGTTATGTTTTCTCAATCATATTTCATTAAACACTTGGTTTATTCTCATGCGTCTAGTCAAGCCACTCAATTAGCAGTTTCATCAGAGCACACATACTATATGTTTATATGTATTCATGTAAATAGTTAAGAGAGAGGGAACTCGGTCAGTTTTGGTTAATTGAATGCAAACAACGCAACGGAAATGTTGGTCAAACACGCAAAACGACGAAAACCAATGGGAAATCCAACCCCTAAAAATTATTTATGTTTCATATATTGACCATTCATTTTGGCTTTTATCGCCCCGCAACGGCACAACATTGCCAGAACTAAAGGTGAAGAGGGGTCGGGGCAGATCAGATCAGAGGGTGCGGCGGCGACAATTTATTAACTCGTGGGCCGCTTTTAGCATTTGACATTTGTTTGGTTATGTCGAGGCGACTACCGTTCGTTGATTGCTGGTGTCGCCTTGCACGGAAATTTGTGAAATTGTATCATCGCCCTGCTTCTTAGTCCTTGTAACTTAATTAACAGCAAGCCACAAGTCGCAAGCAGTAGACAGGGCAGGAGAGGTCGGGAGAGGCCAATTGACACGGTGACACCCGAGCGTGCTGAGAGTCTTCCATGCATATCCTGGATGTTTACATAACTCACCGTTTTTATTTTGAACAGCACTCTAAAAAGAGAGGATACTCTTAGCTTGATCATGCGACATGCTACCGAAATAGTTGAAGATATCAAAATAGTTGATTATATTTACATTTATCATGAGTATTATTACAAATTTTTTTTATAAATATTATTGTTTTTTTATTATTTTATATTTTATTTCTGTAAATAACAATTTATTAATTTATTATTATTATGTATAGATTGTAATATTTATTATTAACAGTCATTTAAAGTAGTTTATTATATTTATATTTATTTTGTACATTATTATAGTTATTATAATTAAAACTATTGTTTGTTTTTATTGTTTTCATTTTTATTTCTGTAAATAATATATTAATAATTTATTTTTATTATGAATGCAATATAATATTTATTATTAACAGTCATTTAAAGTTGCTTATTTTATTTATATTTACTATGAATATTATTTTAATTATTATTATTAAAATTATTGTTTTATTTTAGTTAATAATTTGTTATTATTATGAATTTAATATTAAATTTACCATCATACATATTATTTTTTTTATTATTTTAATTTTTATTATAATTAATAGTTATTGATTGTAATACTGAAATGATTTATTAATTGTCTAAACATTTTATTTTAGTTTTAAATTTTTTAAAAAAGAAAAAATAATTAATATTATCATAATTAATTTTATTTACATTAAAAGAATAAAAATATTCTTTTTTTTCTTCTTAAAATCCAGCTTTGTAAGGATATCTGAAATTCGGTGAAATTCAGTCACTAGTTTGATTTATCCTTCGTTTTCTGCCCTTTCATGTTGAGACAGCATAATTTTCAGGCATTTAGCTTGACCAGGCCGGAAGCATTTTGCTTAAATGTCTGGTCATTTGTAAATAGTTCGTGTTTCTTGGCCAACACTTGACGGAAATGAGCAAGAAATGAGCCACAGTTTGTGTGTGTGTTTGTGGCAGTGTCGCAGTTGGGCAGTTATAGGGTGCCGACCACAAAAATGTCACGACTCTCACCTGAAATAAATGGTTTGGCCCATTGGCTTGGGTGACTTCTGACCACACCAGAAATTAGCACAACATTAAATTACATGATTTGGTCGCTGTGATAAAAGCTTTACATAAATATGAGTATATATGAGTTTGTTATGGTTGACATGAGTTATGATCTCGTGATATTTAGGGTAGTCTGTTTGACTGTCTGGTCCTTTGACGCGGATGTGGAATGTGTTTTAATACCTGAAGTATATAAATTAGTGCATATCTTAATACTTTATAATTAGGTCAATGCTTTTGGGTGTAATTCAAGGGGTTTGTCACACTGAAAGTGAAAAGAGAAGAGCCAAAATTGTTGTAAAAGAAATATTCTAATAAGAAATGAGCTTAGTATTTAAATAAAATAAGTTTAATATATGATAATTTTTTTTTTTTTTTTTTTAAGTAATGTCAACTAAGTGCAGTTGAAAAAAATAAACTTATGAAAATAAAAATAAAATTAAGTAGCATAAAAAAATGACTTAAAAATAAAGAATTAAGAATCTGGGGGTATTCAAAAAATTTGTATATGATCCAACATTTGTTGCAAGGATTAGGGAAAGCCCAGGAAAACTTATCAAAATCAAAAAGAACTAGTAGTAATAAATCGTAGCAATAACATTACGATTTCTCACATTTCAGTTATAATTTTTTATTAATTTTTTGCTATATTAAAGTACTGTTATCCAACGTAGAGAATAAATTAATTACTTTAATCAAATTTCATTCTCTATTAGTTCGCTCGTTCGCTTTCAATCTCAATCCAGTTACCCTACAAAATGAAAAGATTTGAGCTCATTTTGAAGCTTAATTAAAACAGCTTCAAGTGCACTTTAAATAAAAGTTTGTGCAATTAGCCAAGTTACTTGACCAGTTGAATCTTTTCTATGGGTACATTTCATTCAAATCGTTACACATTTGTTACAGAGCACTTCCAAAGTCATCCAGTCAGTTAGTCAGTTAGTCAGTTAGCCAGCTAGGCAGTTAGTCAGTTGGGCAGTTAGGAGGGTGCGACGTCCCTTCGGTCATTCATTTCATGACCTGCATCATCAATAACTCATGCCAGGGCAATTTGTATACTTGGACAGTTTTGCGTATGGCGCTCTCTTGACTTTTGGCCAGCTCCGATGACGGTGGCGGTGGCGGTGACGGTGACGGTGACGGTGACGACGACTTGGTCGAAAGTCAATGCCGATTCGAAACTCATGAGCCTGGCCTAGGTCTCAGGAATCTCAGCCACATTTCAAAAACAGTTTCCAAGACATAAATCACTTAAATGCCCCAACAACTCTGAAACTCGGTACAGTTCGATTTGCCAGCCTCAAAGCCAATTTTGATGCCCTAACAAAGGGTATTGCTATTTTTGTGCAGCTTAAGAAATGAATAGAACTATTTAGACACAATTTAAAAGACTTGAAAATAAATATGACCAACTGTTTTATCCATTGGTTTTAAATAGAAACAGTTTATAATTTAATATATCAATTCCAAATACAGAATGTTCTACTCTTCTATGTTAAGCCTATGTTATTCTTATGTTTATGTCGTTCATATGTTATGTTATTTACAGTGTATGTTATATATTTACATCTATCTGCTTTGCAGCATGTTGTGTACATACATATAACAGCGAGATGCAAATAGGCGGTTATTACATTAAATTATTATTATTATTCCGAAACACAAGGGTATTTGATTAGTCGTATACCTCAAACGACTGTTTCTACGGGGGTTTCCTTCTTCCTTTGGCCTGTGGTCCATTTCGTTTCGAGTTTTATCATAGGCAAAAATTGATTTTTTGTTTTTGCTTGCACAAAAATAACGATAAATTGAGCAAATGTCAGTGTAGAGCAGTTTCCTCCCCTCAAAATCAGCAGGTTTGAGTTGAGTTATAGCTGCACTTGATATGTGGGAGACATGACAGCCTCCTTTCCCCAACAAGTGCCAGGTAAGCGTTTAGGAGAGGAGTGAAGCCAAATACACATCCATACATATATCAGTATATCAGTTGGATTCATCTTCGACTTGGCTTGTTTGTTTGCTCGTTTGGCCATATCGTCGTCTAATTTGCACAAAATTGAGATTTATTGTCACCAAAAAAAATAAAAGTTGTGCAAATCGATGAAATGCTAAATCCTTTTTGTAGCCAAACTGTGAAAGTATTCGAAGTCAGCTCATTTAATTATGATTAATGAGCATTTAATGACGGGCAATTCCAGCGACATATCATAATGTCAACTTTACCCTTGAAAAACTGTTATGGGGAGATATTTACACTTGTGTTATATTTACTTGGCTAATAATAAAAAATGTAAATAATTTATAATAATAATTATTATTATACATATATAATTAAAGTAAAATAATATTGTAATAAAAAGTTTTATTAAACCAAATTGTTTTTAATTTTAAATTAGTTTTGATCTTGAAATATTGGCAATACTGGTTATATGTTTTTTTTTTTTGACAGATTTCTAAATATAGGGTATAATGAGCAGCAATCCATGCCTATAGAGCAAAATCAACCCACTCAATTTAAATTCGAACATATTGCCGCACAATAACAAACCTAACGACAATTTCACGCAACAAATGCTTCAATTAAAAAAAAGAAGAAAAAAAAAACAAATATAAAAACCCTTCATGGCGAAAGAAAAACACGCCCTGCTCATATGTGCAAAAACCGTATAGCGAAATATATTCCTTGAAAAGAAGTACGAGAAATGAGAAAAACCCAGAGGCAGTCGAGAAAAACTTTATTTGATATTTGCTGAAGCACGACAATGAATAATAACTACACACATGAAATGCATCTGGTGGAAAATCGTGGTACTACCCCCTCCCCACCCACCAACAATCATAGGGGTGTTATTTTTACAGTTTCTTTTTATTTGGCTTTAATAACATTTTCTTTACTGTTTACTTTGTGCAGTTGTGAGCTTGATTGAGGAAGAGAGAGACAGGAGTATGAGAAGAAACAAGTTTAGCAAAGATTAAATCAAAACCACTAACAATTATTATGATAACTGACCAGAAAGATCTAAACTTAGAGATCAATCGATAAAAGTTTCTGTACAATGAAAGTTGTTAGTTGTAATTTTATATTTATTTCAATAAAAGATCTTGAAGAATAAAAGATTGGTAACCATTATGATTTATTTTTGTATATATGTAACTTAGAAAAAAAGTTTAAATCGAATCCCTTAACAATTATTATGATAACTCACCAGAAAGGTCTAAGCTTAAGGACCAAACGATAAAAGTTCTTGTACAATACTTTTATTTTAATTAACATTTTGTAGTTAACATTTTGTAGATAACATTTTGTTTTTAAAATCTATTAACAATTATTATGATAAATTAGCGAAGAGGTTTAAACTTAAAGATCTATCGCTAAAAGTAATTGTACAATAAAATATAAGCAATATTTTGTTTTTAAAATTAATAAACACTCATTATAATAAATCAGCGAAAAGGTCTTAGCTTAAAGATCTATTTCTAAAAGTTCTTGTACAACATAAGAATAGTTTTTTTGTATTTTAAGTTTAATTTAGAAAGAAAGAGTTTAAATCAAGTCTATTAACAATTATTATGATAATGTAACTAAGCTTAGAAATCAATCGATAAAAGTCTTCTTCAATGAAAGTTCACATTTATTTTCTTTTTGTTTAATTTAGAAAGAAACAATATTTAAACTAAAGCCATTAACAATTGTTGTGATAAGTCAATGGAAAGATCTAAACTTAAAAATCAATCAATAAGAGTCTTGTGCAATTAAATAGTAGCTAACATTTAATTTGTATTATTTTAATTTAGAAAGAAACAAATTTTAAATAAAAGCCATCAACAATTATTATATAATATTAAACCATTTAAAAGGTGTAAACTTATGGTTCTATCGATTAAAGTTCTTGAAGAATAAAAAATAAGTAAACATTTTGTTTTGCCGCCATCTCAGTTGCAGCAGACGCCACTTTGTAAACGAAACGGAAAATGCAACTGTATTTATATGGAATTCCGAAGGACTTTTGCGTCATATTTATCAAAGTCGGTGGCAAATAATTTTATTAACTTTTGCACAAAACACAACTTGAACTCGATTGAGAGTGAGAAAAAGGGGAAGGCAAAGAGTTCGCTAGAAACTGTAAACTGTGAACTATTTGCGGAAAGTTTTTGGGTAGATTCAGGTACAGTCTCCTCATCTCTGTCTCCATCTCTGTCTAGTAATTGCACCCTGGCCCAGCTGGCCAATGTCTGTGTGTGTGTGTGTGTGTGTGTGTGTGTGTGTGTGTGTGTGTGTGTGTGTGTGTGTGTGTTGTCGAGCAACTTTGTGTTCTACTATCTGCAGCGCATATTTTATTATTATCCTTTGCGCAAATAAATAGACTTTTGCGCAAATTACAAAGAGCACAACTAACTGGCGACTTTAACTTGAGCAAGGGCAACCACCCTCTCCCCTCTCTCTCACAGACTCTCATTCTCTCTCTCTCTCTTTAGCTGAGTCCAAACAAAATGCATCCTGTGCCGTTTTGTTGCCAACGACAAAAACTTTGTGCAGATCTAATCAAAAATTCACTTAAAAAGTTTGCACTTGTCGTTGGCTCCATGTCCAGAGCCAAATGACTTCAAGTGCTACCTTCAGTCGACTTTCATTGTTGCAGAAGGCAAAAAAGTCAAGTACAGTCGAGTCAGTTTAATGCGAACACCTAATGAAACAATCTACGAGCATTTTGGTTCGCTTTATGGCCAATAAATGAGTCGACGACATAAGGCCTGAAGAAACAGCCAACAGAATTCTGATAAAAGCAAAGTTTCGTCTCACACTTGATGATTAGAAATCATAATGAACTTATGATACTTCTATCAGCAGATAAGACAAAGCAATCTTGAATTTCACTCATTTAAATAACACGTCTAGTTTTTATACAACAAAGTAAAATCATAGCACGCTTTAATCTCGACAACATTTACAATTCCCACTGCTTTATCATCACTTCACTGAGCAACTCGAATAAAGTGGCAATTTCAATATGATTTAAACAAGAATTAAGTCAAAACATAAAAAAAAAAGAAAACTGTAACCAAATTGAGCAACTGCATGACGGCAAGTTTTTTTTTTTTTTTTTTTATTATACTTTTGCTTTTATTTGCTGGATCTTCTCCTTATCGGGACTAACAGCAAGTTTAAAAATCTTATAATTATAACTTATTTACAGTCTTGACGACTGATTAAGGTCTGGGGGCCCCGATATATTACTGCTGAGCTGGGAGGTCGTTGCGGTGGAGGCGGGTTCGATTGCAAACCCGAGTTAGACGCCTTGCAAGAAGATTTGGATGTGAAGATAGCTTGATGTTGTAGTTCGCCTTCTGTTTTGCTATTTCATCCTTCGCGGTTACAATGTTAAGATCTCTAAGGATGTTCTCGTTCCGAACATACCATGGTGCCCCAGTGATAGTTCTCAGGATCTTGGATTGTGCTCGCTCAATGATATCAATGCTGCTGTTGCTCGCATTTCCCCATAGCTGCGAGCCGTAGGTCCAGATTGGTTTTAGAGTAGAACTGTACAATAGGACCTTGTAGTCCAAGCAAAGGGGAGATCGAGCATTTAAAAGCCAATGAAGGTTAATGGACTTCAGAGCTAAGTGCGTTTTCTTAGCTTTAATATGTTCATTCCAAGTGAGCCGCCTGTCAAGATGGACGCCAAGGTACGTTACTACATCAGCTTGGGGGAGTTGAGTGTTATACAAAGTTAGCGGAGGGCAGGTTTGCCTGTTGAGGGTAAACGTTACGTGTTTGCACTTTTGTTCGTTTATTTTAATACGCCAGTCTGAAAGCCATTTCTCCACTTCCACAAGATGATCAGCTAGTTTTGATGTTGCTTGAATAGGGCATCTGGAACGGCTTAGGATCGCGGTATCGTCAGCAAACGTGGATGTTGTTAGGCGCTCGTTTGTAGGGATGTCCGATGTGTAAATGACGTATAAGGTTGGCCCCAGTACGCTGCCTTGAGGAACTCCAGCTTCAATTATGTGGTCGTCAGACGTAGTAACGTTGCATCTCACTGCATAGACTCTATAGTAGAGGTACGACTCGAGTAGCTTGTGGGTGTAAACAGGGAGTGTCGTTTTGATTTTGTGCATGAGGCCGTCAAGCCACACTCTATCAAAGGCCTGAGAGACGTCAAGAAATATCGCACTGCAGTATTCCCGATGCTCGAATGCAGTACGTACTTCTGATGTTATCCGGTTGACTTGCTCGATAGTTCCATGCTTTTCTCTGAAGCCAAATTGATGTGCTGGGATTACATTGTGTGCTCTCAGATAAGGAATTATGCGCAACAGGAGACATTTTTCAAATAGTTTTGACATGCAGGGTAGTAGGCTTATTGGTCTATACGATGATGGCATTGTATGATCTTTTCCTGGTTTCGGAATCATAATAATGATAGATTTTTTCCATTTGTTAGGGAAATATCCCAGTCTTATGATCGCGTTGAAAAGCTTACAAATGAGGCAAATGGCACAGTTGGGAAGTTCAATAATCATTTTTTGAGTAATTAAATCATACCCTGGAGCCTTCTTTGGTTTCATTTGCTCTTTGATGACTTTTGCAATTTCGCTTGGGCGAAGCTCAGATGGCACGGAATCGGCTGCAGTTTGAGTTGGAGAAGGTGGTAGTACAAAAGAGTTAGTTGCCGGATTTGGTTGAAACACATTACGCAGATGAGCAGCAAATGTGTTGGCCCTGTCTTTATCACTTCTGGCCCAGGAGCCTGAAGAGTTTCTTATAGGGATTACTGTTTCGATTGGCGCACTTAGATTTGGATGAGCCCTCCACAATGGGTGCTTTGTGCTGGTTGGCGATAATTTCTGTATGTACCGGCGCTGGGCATCCGCTTCTTCACGCTTTAGAGCTTTGCTGAGCCTGCGTGAGGCATCTTTAAGCCGTTGCTTAGTAGATGGCGAGCGATGTAACTGCCAGTCGCGTCTCAGTCTTCTCTTTTCCAGAACAAGTTGTTCAATTTGAAGATTGGTTTTTTGTTGGTTGTGCTGTGTAGTCACGCTTTGCGGTGTAGAGATCTTGGCTGCAGAGACGAGTATATTTTTCAGTAAATCAGCAGAGCAGTCGATGTCAGCTTCGGTGTTGAACTGTGGGGCTAGATCGAGGTGAGAGCTTACATATTTCTTGTACTTGAGCCAGTTGGTCCTGTGTGTAGTGAGTCTATTTGGATATACTTCAAGTTCCGGGCATTGAAGAAAGTTGATTAGAACGGGCGAATGGTCGGATGATAGGTCTGAAAGTACTTCGGCATTTATCAGATTGCGTGGAATATTTTTTGTCACAGCGAAGTCTATTAAGTCTGGTTTCCTATTAGGATCTGATGGCCAGTATGTAGGCTTACCCGGGGAGACATAGTTGAGTTTGTTTCTTAGTTGTATTATTGCGTTATATAACTGCTTGCCCTTGGGGGTCACAAGGCGAGAGCCCCAATACGTGTGCTTCGCATTGTAGTCTCCTGCTGCTATAAAACGATTCCCCAGTGTACTGAAGAATTGCATGAATTGAGCTTCAGTGATTGCAAAGTTTGGAGGACAGTATACTGCGGCAATAGTAAGGTTGCTGTTGCCCGATTGTAAGTTTATAGATGTAGCTTGCAAATAGTTTGTTGCATATCTCTTATGAAAATGATGTTTGATTCTGTTTCTAATTAAAATACCCGTTCCACCGTGTGCTTTTCCATCCGGATGATCTGTGCCGTAGAATAAATAACCGCGTATTTGGAAGTTGTATTTGTTTGTGAGATGCGTCTCTGAGAGCAGCATTACGTCGATGTGTTTGTCGTATAGAAAATGAGTTAGCTCAAGTTTATGCCGTGAAACACCGTTTGCGTTCCACATTGAAATTCTTAGGGCCGCCATTGATTATTTTGACTGTTGAGATGCAAGCATCTGTATCAATGTGTTTTGATTTTGCATAAGGTTTTGCATAGTTGTTTTCATAAAGGTTACAAAGTCCATCATACTTTGTTGCAGACTGAAAATCATCATTTCTATCGAGCTTTGAGGCTGCTGCTGAACGCTTGCCAAGTTTGGCTCTGCTTGGATTACATTTGGGAGCGATGTTGAAGGAGTTGGTTTGTTTATGCCTGATTTTACCGCGCTGGCATAAGAGAAGCCATTGATAGTGTTGATGGGGCCAAATGAGGACCTGGCTGTTTTGGCAAAGAAGACATCGGGTGTTGTTTGAGATGGTATAATTGCGTTTGACATGTGCTGGGAACGCGTTGGTGGAACTCGCCGCATACGGGATTTCAATTCTTTATACACAGGACAACCTTTGTAGTTAGCTGTGTGATTTCCACCACAGTTTCCACACTTTTTTGTGCTGGGATCCTCTTTATTGACTTGGCAATGGTCAGAGCCATGGGAGTCTCCACAGGCAACGCATACTGACCGAAGCGTGCAGTAAGTCTTAGTATGCCCATATTCCTGACAGTTTGAGCACTGTACTGGACCGTTACGTTTGTGTGGCTCTTCAACCGTGATTCGGCGATGCAACAAGAGCTGAAGTTTGTAGATTGGGTGGACTTCGTTTTTCTTCAAAGTTTTGCTATCTGGTTCTAGCTCAACTTTGAAGAGAGGTTGAGGTTTTTTGTTTTTATTTATAATATTCGATACTCTCGCAGCATGGAAACCTTTTTCTTTTAGAGCACTTGTAATTTCAGCAGGAGTGACATCCGGTTCTATACCTTTGAGGATCACCTGCAGGCCTTTGCTACTTTTCAGTTGGTACGTGTAGAAATTCTTCTTGGCCTCAGTGAGGTAATTGGTGGCCGTACGAAATTCTTTTTCAGTTTTGGCTTGCAGTTTTATTTCATGAATATTCCCCTTTGTTAAAGGAATGACATGAAAGTTGTTGTTTCCAATAAGTTCAACAAATTTATTTACAAGCGCATTGGATATCTTCTCCCGAATGTATATTGGTGGAGGCTTTGGATTTCTTGGAGCCCCTTGTCCAACTTCGGTTAGCTGCTCATTATCAGCCAGCGCAGCAAACCTGTTGCTGTTGTTTGTTGATTCCACAGCTGCGTGGGTTGTGTTAGTGCAGTTAATTTTGGTTACGTTGCCTCGAATTTTTTGAGGGCTTAGTTTTCGCTTTATTTGTATATAGCGATCCATTCCGGTTTGTATAGTCGCTGTTTTTGACGCTGCTGACATCGTTACAGTTGCCGATGGCGTAGCGTTAGATGCAGCAACTTTTGAGAGCGACGTTGGCTTTACTTGGTCTGGACGCGGGGTAATGGGCAGTGGGGAGGCACACTCTTCGCTCCAGGTCTTGTGTCCTGCGCTTAGCAAAGCTGGGGAACAAGAACGGGATCTCTCGTTGTCAGCTGATAAAAGTGAACTTTTTGGTTTATTTACTTCCGAGACGAACTCGAAGTACGCGTTGTTTTTCTGTATTGACAGACGCCGCTCGTCTTGCTCACGTTGACGTTGAGATCGAGTATCTTTTTGGTTCATATTTAAATTTAAATTTAAATTTTGGCGCGCGGTTATCAGATTCTAGCGATCTGGCAACACTCCTTCGAGCATCAACTGACTGGCAACTCTGTGCACAAAGTTTACGCCGATCAGCTGGTTTTCACGTGTATTCACTTTGTAAATAAACTATATTTAACAATATTGCGCTTATAACAGTGAATAGTAAGCAGTCCAGACACCAAACGAGCAATTAGGCATCGCGCGAGGTGGCTCTCGGCCTATTATCGGATATTTACCGCACCTTATCGCGATTTAAACTGTGTTTTATTCGGAGCGCTCGCAAAGACACGTCTGCACGAGCTGCCAGGTGGCATCAGAAAGAATGACGGCAAGTAAAGTTAAAGAATGTCCTTCCACCTCCACTTGCGCCTTCCTTCAAAAGTCCTGGCAAATTGCAGCGAAATTTCGCGTGCGCACTCAAGTTTTTCAAGTGCAATGTTATAAGGAGAGCTGGACTGTATCTAGTATTGACAGATTGCTCGCTATAAAGGTACCCTGTAAGGGAAAAGTAGCACTAGTTTTTTTTATTTGCGTGTGCTGTCTTCAATGATCAGAATTTTTCAGTAACCTAAGTAACCGTTAACGGTAACCGATTAATTGGTAACCGTAACTGAACGCAAGCCAAATCAAAACCTTTATTATTTCAGCTAAACCGAAATCCCTGTATACCGTCTAGTAGCTCAGTGGTTAGAGTCACCAACCTGTCACATAAGTAGAACATTTCTGGGTTCGATTCCCCCGTAACTGAAACACGTGTTTTCAAGTCTCGCAAGCGCAAATCAAATACACTTTCCATTATTTCAAGCTAAAAAACTGAAATCCCGAAATAATTCAAACGGTAATAACCGTTTAGTAACCAATTTATGCACAACGGTAAGTTTTGGTTCAAGCAATAATTAAACTAATTTTTTTTGATAAAAATTTAAATTTTGGTGAAAAATGTTCTTGTACAAATGACAACATTTTTTTCTTTACTATGTTAACCAATACCAGTATTTAGAAATAGAAACAAACAAATAACCGGTAACCGTTACGATACCGATATGCTAATATTTTGCGTAACCGATAACCAAAACCCAAAATTCGAACGTATCCGAAACCTTAACTTAAACCGATATTCGTTTCGGTTTTGATTTTTTTTAAGTTTTGTATTCTTTGGAAAGAAATAACCCAGAAGTGATCTTGCTTTTTTGACAGAGCTTGCAAATAATGCTCAACCAAATTTTTCTAAGTAGTTTTTGCATGGAAATGAGTACAAAAGTAAGCAACACAAGAGCGAAAACGAGAGCACGATTCCGTTCGTGCTTTTGATTGTGCTCTTCTCTCCGTATTCTGCTCACAGTAGGCTAACAAACCGTTCGCACAATACGAATTGCAAAGAAACTTGTGAGGAAGAGGCACTGAGAGGGAACAGTTTGACAGAGAGCACTTTGACATGTGGTCGCCAAAAAAAGCAGCCTACTTTAATGACATTTGTTTTGCTTTGCGAGTAAAAAAGAAACAAAATTACAGTTACTCTTAGAATTGTTTAGCAAAATGTTCTGCATCAAAATATTTTTTGTGAAAAATCGAGGAAAAAAGTTGAAAAAGTAGACTTTTACATAAATTTGAAATTTTCGAAGGGTACTTAATGGGTTAAAGTATGTTTTGTGTCATTCAAACGGAATATAAATGACCTTTCCATTGATAAAAATATGTTAACGATAACGGCTCAAATAAGCCTTAAATGTCAAAATTTGACCTGCTTTCTAGAGATGGGCATGGGCCTCCTTTTTGAGGCACGGCACGGCCCAAGCACGGTTGGTAAAAACTGAGGCCCAACACGGCCCAACACGGGATTTTTTTAAATAGGCACGGCACGGCACGGGCACGGCACGGACAAAAACTTTATTCATTTTTGTCACTTCATGGCGTCACTTTTTTTATTATAATGGCATCAATCGTGCTATCGATGTGGTAAATTGTGCAAATTGTGCAAATTGTGCGATACATCGATGAATTCTTCAGCTCAAGCTGACAAACAAGCGATAAAACTACGCCAACTTATCGATAGTACCATATTTAAGTTCAAAATCTGTACCGTGCCTCCCGTGCCTACCGTGCCTCCCGTGCCTACCGTGCCTACCGACTTTGGCACGGTAAAACACGGCAATTTTTAAAAAGGGGCCCAACACGGCCCAACACGGATTTTTTTTAAATAGGCACGGCACGGCCCATGCCCATCTCTACTGCTTTCTTTAAGCTGTGAGCCACTGTATTTATATTTTTTGGGCATTTTATTATTGTTTTTATTTTTTTTTGCTATACAATTACATTGCATTACACAATATTTTAAAAAACTATAACAAAAATTAATCATTTGATTAATCGATTATTTTTATTTTTCGTCGATTAATTGCAATTAATAATTGCGTAGCTTAAATTAATCATATGATTCAATAATCGATTAATAAATTTTTTTTGCCATCCCTACTTATGCCAGAACAATATACAAATTGTGTTCTGGAGTTTTTTTCGAACCGCACGAATTTTGATTTGTTAACGTAAACGATTTCATTTACCAGTTGGAAAGCGTACACATTTCAAGCCTTATTACAGGGTATTTTTCAATCCAATACTCAACTTCACTATATACATAATTTTTTTTGTAGTTTCTTTCACCGAAATTTGCGCAAAATTGCAAATAACTTGCAATCAAGGTGCCGAGGCTAGTAACTTCACAGTCTGAGTATTGCGCGGGGAAATCTGAAGGATACTGAAGTTTGCATTTCCCTAAACGAAGCGTCGCGTCGTCGCGTCTGGAAATCAATTTAAGTCAACTCAAGTCTATTGTTTCAGCGTCTGTTCGCTCTTTAAGCCAGCCTCAGCCTCAGTCTCAGCCTTAGTCTAGCGTTCCTTTCATTCCATTATATTTTCAGAGGGGTGTATAGGGAACTGCTTTGTCACCAGGAATTTTTATGAGCTGCCGTCGCAGACGTCGGCCTGCTATCAAGGAACTGCAGACTCCTCCGACTACGACTCCGAATCGCTTGTTAATATTTCACCTAGATTGATACTAAAGGAAAACGCCAAGTGGCAACATCCCAGCAAAGGAATTTCATTATATGCACCCAAAGCCAAAGGACAAAGACATGTTTTTAATAGTTTCGCATGTTTGCCATGTCGGCTTCTCTCCTTTTTCTCTCTTTTTTTTGCAGAGTGCTTCATTTTTTAGTATGCGCTCAAAGTTGCCAGATTTTTGCTTTGGTCCTTTGGTTAGAGTTGCATTTTTAAGCAGGGAACTCGGCAAACAAAATCCGCCAATGCAGCAGTGTGGCCAAAATGAGTTGAGTCCTTGCTCGACAAAATTTAAACCAAGCTAAGAAGCGTCTGCAGTTAGATTGATTTCATCTTTAATGTCATTTATTTTAATATTTAACATTTTAAATTTATAATACTCTTTTAATTGTTTTGCTGTTGTTGAGTATATTAAACTTACATAATGATGTAATAAAATGATTCCAAAGATCTTAAAGTATCAAAGTTAAGATAATGATTTTAATATTTTGCTTTCACTCTTTGAAATAAAATAAAGATAAGTTTTATATATTATATTATATGATTATAAAAGGTATTTTGAAGTCTTATCTCTTAGAATCGCTTTCCATTTTCGCATTTTTCTACTTTTGTTAATTAATTTGACAATTCTGGATACTTAGCTGATGTACAATATATATTTTATAATAAAAAAAAAAAAAAAAAAAATAAATAAATAAATAAATAATATGGACAAGTGTACAAGAACAAGATATTGAATAGAGGGTATAATATTATTAATTTATTTTACCCGTTCCTTAAAAAATAAGTTAAAGGGGATATTGTATTCGTTGCAATGTATGTAACAGGGAGAAGGAATCATCTCTGACCCTATAAAGTATATATATTCTTGATCAGCATCAACAGCCGAGTCGATATAGTCATGTCCGTTTGTCCGTCTGTCTGTCCGTCCGTATGGGGGCCTAGATCTCAGAGACTATAGGAGTTAGAGCAACCAAATTTGGCACACAGAGCCCCACGCAGGTCAAGTTTGTTTCAAAATGTTGCCACGCCCCTTTCCGCCTCCGTTAATCGCGAAAAGCCACCACACGCACAGGTTTCAAGATATTAGGATTTTTTAACTAAATACCGTTATCTACCATAATTACCTATCATTCTACTAAATCGTAACAAGATCGGACAAATAGCAAGGTGGTAATGGCTGATTAAAGCTTTTACGTAATATAAGTGCCTAAAAGCATGCAATAAAAATATTTTAAATTTATTTAAGTAAGTAACGGGTATCCTATGGTCGTGAGCTCGACTATAGTCTTTCCCACTTGTTTTTTTGTTTACAAGCAGTTGGCTTTTATTTTTTGATATTCGTCTGTATTTTTATATACTTTGAATATAGTTTGTTTATTTTTCAGTTATATTAATTATATTAAATTGGTCGTTTTGTTATGAATCTTGAATAAAGTGGCCATAAAAGACATATGTATGTGTCAAACTTGCAAATTAGACACTTTCAACGATTAAATCATTAAATATTTTTTTAGTGGCCGCGTTCAAAAAGAAAAAGTCAATAATAGTTGGAGTAACTATGAAATGACGAGCAGGAAGAAGAAACTATTGAGTAGTCCAACGGTAAGAGAGAAAGTAAAATCCAGGCGATAAGGTAATATGTGCTAATAGATACCCAGTTATTTTCGGTTATTTATTTATTAAATCTATTCTATTAAATCGAAATTAGAGACACTTTTTAATTTATCCAATTACTACTTATGTACAGGTTAGTTAATTTTGCAACTCAAATTACACTGATTATATTGCATTATAAAAAGTTATGCGATTACACTTTGATAGAATCGAGAGGTTCTAGTGTACTTTTGATGATAAGATATTGATATGAATAGCAAGTAATTGTGCTCAACTGTTGGATTCCCACAGTTAGATTGTGCTCATCAGTTTTGAAATGTGCTGCGTAAATAAATATACATCTTATGTTCTCTCACTTTCCGTTTCGCCTGATAAGCAAAGCAATTTACATAGTTTACCCTCAGGCGTTATAATGCTTTGTTCAGTTGTTAAACGGATTCAAAAGAGCGCGGATATACGATTGGAGATGAAAATATATATACTTCTGCTATTGGGAATCTGTTGGGTGCACAACGTTCAATCTCAACTCACTCTGCCGCCATTTAGTGAGACCTTTAACTGCCATAAAGATGTCCCTTCACAGCCCTTGATACTCAAAAACGTAAGTTAGCAACCGAATCAAATAAAATCAAATCTATAATCTTTGATCGTTGATCGTTGATCTGTGTTATTTGAACTTAGACCCATATTGTGTGATTTGTGAACTATGGTCTATTTACATTTTTGTGATCTCTGCTGTATGATCTATGATCTTTGATCAATATTGTGTGATCTTTGATCTGTGATCTATGATTTGTGTAACTTGATTTATATTGTATGATCTATGGACTATAATTCGTCATTTGCCATCGTTAATATGACTTCTGATCTCTGCTGTATGATCTATGATCTTTGATCTGTATTGTGCGATCTTTGATCTGTGATTTATGGTCTATGGACTATAATTCATCCTTTTTTATCCTTACTATAACTTCTGATTTCTGTTGTATGATCCATGATCTTTGATCTATATTGTGCGATCTTTGATCTGTAGATCTATGTAATGATCCGTCATTTGTTCTCTTTATTGTGATATTTTATATCTGTGTTAAGATTTATGATCTTTGAACTGTTTTATATGCCTTATGATTCTAATATCGCTGATCTATATTCTACAATTATATTATCTTAAGTAAAATTTCAAAATCTTACAGCTGGCGGGCGTCTGGTATGAAATAATCCGAGTTCCGAAAACTAAAGCCATGCAGTGCCTGAATGTGACGGTTCCGGACAAAGCAGAAAGTGAGCTGGTACTCGATTTGGAGTATATTAGCACATTTGATGAATCACGTACGCCTGTCAAGGAGTCACTGTCATTTCCCTGGAATAAAAATACTCAAAATAGTATTTTCGACTTGTATTACGGCGACACGTCAGGCCCTGCTTCGATTACCTATAAAGTTATCCTAACCGATTACAGGCTTGTAATTGTACTTTGCGGTTACTCTAGCCTCTCTCCGGTGCCGCTGTTCAAGCTATTTATGCGTCAGCGTGAGTTGGATCAAAAGACAATCGATTACATTAAATCTAAATTGGACGAAAGTCCTTTCGGTGACGATTTCATTTGGACGGAACAATCGAAATGCAATGCTGCTGATCGTAGAGTTGCCGGACCGATATCAGTACTTGCTCTCGCTATCCTAGGCATGCTCTCAAAGTGCTGCTAGCTGTGGTTTATCGTCATCAACGCGCCGTTGTGTATTAACTATGTGAAATATATACTTATCTGATTCAACATTATTAATCAACTAAATTGAGCTGTGATTCTGCAACTGCTATCCAAATTACATGTTATACAATTTTTTTTAATATTTTTTTTTAAATTTAGAAAACTACAATTAAAAAGACTTGAAGAGAAGATATTCAAGTACAAACGATTTCAAAAGCTGAGATACTAACAACAAAAGCCTTTTTTTAAGCTCGCTTTTTGCAATCCCTGAATTTTAAGATGGGTATGTTTTGGGATTAATTGAAGTCTGTAAAAGAGCAGATCATACTAGCTTAAGTACACAAAAATCTTGGACTTGTTTCTAGCGCAAACCATTCTCATATTTAAAGGTTTGTTTTAATCTTGAAATATATGTACTGATAATGACAAAATAAAGTATTTAAAATATAGACATATAAGAAAATTCCCTATTCGAGCATGCTTTTCAACTAGAATATTGATTTTTGTTTCGTTTTTCTGCTGTTTTCCAGTTGATAAGCGATTTGTATTCACATTAAATCAAGCATGTATATATTGAGCTTTTCGAATGAGATGAATTCCAGGGAGAAGAAAGTGAGTGAGGAAGGGAGGGTGGAATTTTGCGGAGGGGTCAGCGGTACGTGCATTGCTCAATAAGCTCATACAAGTGCATTTTGATGGCGTGCAAAGCAAAGAGAGCAAAATTGTATGAAAATGGCATGCCACAATGAAGAATTTTCCATTTTCTTGGCAATTTTCATTTTCATAAACTCGCTGCAGCCAAATGGAGCAAAAATAAGAAAAAAGGCGATTGGAATGAAAATGCTTTAAGTAGCGCCACAAGCTTCAGCATCAGCTTCAGCTTCATTGACTTTTTGGGTGAGCCAATGTTGGGGCAACCAGGCAGCTGGTCATCTGGAGAACTTGGCAACTGGCTGTTGGCTGAGAAGTCAGTTTAGTTCTGGCCATGGCTCTGTGGATTGTGGAATCAATGAAGTGCAAATCGTGACGCAGTGGCCACTTTCATTGATTTGATGCGTTTGCGTGCCGCTTGCGGTTGTTGCATGCTTCACTTGATCGCTGCCACAGTCCACAAAGAAAGCTGCAGGGACGATGTCCAGGCTCGCTGTACTATAGCTGTAGCTGTTTACCTAGAGCTAGCCAAGTGAAATTGAAAGCCCTTTGGCCCCCATAATTGTGTTCCAAACCCTTGTCGAGCTCTTGGCTATTGGCTTTTGGTAATGGCCTAAACTCTCTCTCTCTCTGTGTAAGTGTGTGTGTGTGCACAACATGATTGCTTGACTAAAGCCGATTCGACGTAAATCATGCGATGACTCTCTGAAAATGGGCCAAGCATGCAAGCCACCTCGTCTCCTAGAGAAAACCCAACCCAACCCAACCCAACCCCTTCCTGACCAAACTACACACAAAAGCGAAAGTTAATGTAGCACATGAGTAAAAGAGTTAACAAGATGGATGAGGTAGAGGGGGATAGGGGAATGGGGGAACGGGGTCTGCCTACGTGTTTCAATTACTTTTGACATTTCGGTTAATAAATATACAGCATGCTTCAAGGCGTCCTCACATCCCTTAAAAAGGAAAAACTTAACAAAGCAAGAAAAATTGACAACTTTTTTTTCGCGAATCATAGTGCAAATATTTAAATTCTACACTTTTATTATTTAAATATTGGCTTATAAATTATTTATGTTAATTTAAAATATAGTAACTGTATTCAATTTTAAATAAAAAATTAAATAAATCAAGAACATTAAATAAAATAAAAATTACGGAAAACAGAGTAACCACATTTCTTTGACATTATGGAAAGGAGACATTGGCCGTGTTCACCAGAACAAATCGACAACAGAAAATCGATGAAATTTGCATGATTATTCTGGTGAAATGCAGTGATTAGCAATCATGACTTCAAATTTTGTGATTATGATGACTGAAAATTCATCATCAAAATAGTACGCTGAAATTTTCTGATTGTGATGCTTAGTTATCGAGCAAACAAAATACATGATTACTGATTGATTAGTTCTGGTGAACACGGCCATTATTTGAATTTGAAAATTGATTGTGATTATAATCGTTAATTTTTCTGAGATACTTGTATGCCATAACTATAATTCCCATTCCTAAAATTTACATTGAAATCAATTCAAATCCACGTCGCAATTCAGCGAAGCGCTGACAAATTAAGAATCTGACAATTTCTTATCAACAAATTTGCATAGCAAGCAAGTCTATCTCAATAAACGTAAAGTTAATTAAATTTGACAGACCCTCTCAAACACACACACACACACTTACATACATCTGTGTATCCCCTCACATACACACATGCAGTGAAACATAGAGGAAGAAGCAGCATGTGAAGGATAAATGCGATTGCGTTTGTAACACCGCAAAATATGTGCGTTAAGTAAAATGTTGGGGATAACAAGTAGTAAATGGTGTAATGCAGAGTGATCAATGTGGATATACCCTGTAGCTGTAGCTACAGATACCCTTGAGCTATATTCAGCTCTGTTATAACCTAGAAAATATTATCAGAAGCACAGATGAATTCAGACTTTTTTTACACAAATTTAAATTATTAATAATATAAAATAGTTATTTATATTTGTACGTGTCGTTGAAAAATATGTAAGTACAATAACATATACCAAATTTCATTATATATTTTATGTAAGATTGGTTAGGGAACGCACAGCAGACTTACTGCAGAGCACAACAGCAGAACAACAACAGCACAACAACAACAGCAGAACAACAACAGCAGAACAAGAACAGCAGATTAAAAGCAGTTTAACTGCAGAGAGCTTACAGTCAATATTTTTATTAAGCAGTATATTTCTGGAGTTAAATATTGAAGGAATCGAGGCAGAAACAGCAGAAAAAACATGCTGGAGAAAAAAGCAGAAAACGAGGCAATTGGAAACATTAACTTGTAACTATTCTTTCATTTAATAATAATAAACTTTAGAGTTAGCCACCTAGCTCACATTTAAGTTAAATTTGATATGTTTCCGAAATTTGAATATACCCGCTTAATTTTTTTTGTGGTTACAAGGTATACATATGTATACGGGAATGCAATTGCAATTGAGAAAGTCAAAACCTACGCCAAACATACAAAAGACGAACGAACAAAAAATGCTCGTAAAAATTAAATTAAAATCGATTGACGTTTAAAGTGAAATTGCTCAATGTTTGCAGTAAAATGTTGGCGCAGTAAAATATATCATCCAGAGCTTGTTGCAGTTTGCAGAGTTGCACTTTGGCCCGCAGCGTTGCCAGACGTTGCTGAAATGCGAAGATAAAAACGCAATCAAACAACAAAAATGTATTGAGTGTGTGTGTGTGTGTTTGGCACATTCAGCAATGGAATATGTTTGTAGTTGTGCTGTTTGTTTGCATGTGTTTGTGTGTGTGTGTAAATGCACTCGAGCACGCGCTGCAACGATGAAGGCAGCGATAACGATAACAACAACAACAACAATAGCGCAGTCCAAAAAAAAACATTTCCTTGGATTTGCAGATACCCTTAAGTTAGCATAGGCTTCATTACTGTTAATAACACTTTTATGTGACTACACTGTAGTCACTACAGTATGCAGCCTTAACAGCCTACTGATTGCATGCTGCTAATTTACATTTAATGCTGTCTATTATGTTTTCTGCTAAAAACAATTGCATGTTATTTTTAACAGCAGCATTTAGCTTACATTTCCACTATTAATAACATTTTCACGCTATGCTATGCAGGAAACCAATTTCGTGTATGCTGCTGTTAACAGTTGCATGCTATGTTAAATGTTTTCTATGATCAGCAGACACATGTTAATCTTTTTGGCATACAATAATTATTAAAAACCTTTGTTATAGAAAAGGGAAGAGTATTTATCAGATCAAGTATTTGCTGTAACTCGAAAGGTTACAAGTACAATGGTGGATCTATAAAACCCGCTGTTTATAGGTAAAATGCAGGCACATGAGCTACGTAGCAAACGACAAGGACGTCAACGACAACGACAACGACAACCTAACAGTGTTAAAGAGTTGTCATTGTGTTGTTTGCAGAGTTGTCGTTCGTGCGTTGGTTGATTCTCTTGTTTGGCTGCCACTGTGTAAAGATATTGCAGTTGCAACGTGTTGAAGTGGCGCCTCGGTAAAATTGTGTCAAACTGTGATTGCATTTTTGTGACTGACATTCAATTGCTCTGGCTCTCACTGTTTGCCTTTCCCTCACCTCCCTCTCCCTCTGTGTGGGCGTGGCAGTGTTAAGTGCTCGCTGAGGTTTTACAACTTTTAAATGCTATCGTTTTGTGACTTGATGCATCCATTGAACGTTGCACGAACTTGTGTCAAGTTCAATGCAGTTGACTTACATAAGCATCGAAGGAGGCAAAAATGTTTATAGGGTCTTTTAGTACTATGTTTGACGGTTGACAACTCTAACAATTCAGATTTTGATTTATGGTAAGAAAACAAACTGAAAAAAATTATATATTGCTTAGATCTTAAATGATATCAATCTTAAAATATATTAATTCGATCTGGAGGAAAGTTTATTGTGATATTAAAAATCTCTCTTAATTAATAAGTGAACGACTAGCAGATAGCTTTTAGCTCGTTTCTTTTTCATTTGTGTGCGAGCAAAGTGAAGATTGAATAACATTTGTTCTGCGAATGGTTAAAGAACCAAATTTGGACAGTCTTACTTGTATAATCTCTGAGATAAATTTAAGTATACTGATCAATAAAATCAGAGCTGCCTCTCTATGCCTGTTCCTTATTTAAGCAAAATGATTATACGCCCTTTTAAAATACTTTTCCATTATTAAATTGATGTACATTTTCTTCAGTTTTTCATATTTCTTTTCCCTTTTTTTGGGAACATGCGCTGATCAACATATTGAAGTCAAAAGAAAATATAAAATGCAATCTGAGTGAGGTCAAATGAAATTTCCCCCAAGGGGCATTATCAGTTGATAAATTGTTGCAGGGAACAAACAGGAAACAAAAAGAAAAAACGGAAAAGAAATGGAATGGAATGGTGAACCTTTGGCAGTTCATAAGCAAACGGAAGCAATAATAAACTTGGCAATCAGTTGTCAGTGCGTAATGGAAACTTCAGAGCAAGTGGCAAGTGGCAAGGAAAATGCTGGCAAGTCAAGGAAGACAAATGATTAGCAAGGACTCACGTGCAGTAAGCCCGAAACTGGGTTAAGCACACTGCGCGCGTGATCTTTGCCAGAGCTAAGAGTGAGTATACATACATACACATATATTTACTCCTTACTATGTATGTACACATTATCCACCTATGGCCCAAAAGATTTCGCCATATAGGTGAATGGCGGCACTGTCAGTTGGCCAAAACGAGAGATGTGCAACAGAAACAACTTTGACCATTTTTCAAAAAATAAAACCGAAGGGAAGAAGTAGAACTCCCCTTAGCTGCTCATGTTGCAACCGTGAGCTATTCAATATGCTTTGCACGTGCAACAGCATCGAGAGCATCATGCAACGGCAGCAGCAGCAGTTGCTGTTTACTGCCACGCCCATTATGGCGCGAGTGCAGCCCTGGTACAGGTCGTAAAGTGACTGCTATTTACTGAGGACACAGCCCAGAAGTTGAATAATGATGACCATGATGCTACCTCCGAACTGCGCGTTACGGGTTATAGGTCGCCTCTCCTTGCAACATATTCTACATATTCTACTGGCAGCTTATGCAAATACGAGAGCACACACACATATGCAGTAGGTGGAGTTCATGGGATGATGTATGTATCTCTCTATTGAGATGACTTTTTGGGTATAAGACGTATTTTGATATATATATTCAACTTGACTGCAGATTAACATCACTGAAACATGAAGATATTATTAAAGAGATTAAATAATGAATAATGCTAAAATTGAATATATTCAGATGAATTTAAATCGGAACTTAAGGTTATTGATTAATTCTAAAATAACAGTTTAAAAGTGAAGCCAATTCGACTGTCTATAGTATTTCAATTGTCAAATACAGAATGTTCTACTCTTCTATGCTTAGCCTATGTTATTCTTATGATTTCTTACAGAGAATGTTATATTCGAATGTTATGTTATTTACAGTGTATGGCACGTACATTGCTTAAAAACTTAAATCATTCATTACCACCTTTCTATTTGGCCGATCTTGTTGCGTTTAAGTAGGATGATAGGTAATAATATTAACTAACGTTGATTAGTTAAAAAAATTCTAATACCTTGAAAGCTGTGCGTGGAGTGGATTTTCGCGATTTACGGAGACGGAAAGGGGCGTGGCAAAAGTTTGAAACAATCTTGATCTGTGTCTAGCTTATATAAGTCTATGTGCCAAATTTGGTTGCTCTAGCTCTTATAGTCTCTGAGATCTAGGCCAGCGGTCGGCACGGCCCTATCCCGTAGGCATAGGAAACTTGCGTAGCTACTGCGCTGTCGCTCATGTACACTCACGTACGACACACTTCTACGATTTGCTTCTGTTAACGTCGCTGTTATTCCGCTGTTAGGCGAACAAAAATGCACACTAACGCAATGCAAACATATGACTGTGTTGGTGCCGACCACTGATCTAGGCCCTCACACAGACGGACAGAATGACGGACAGACAGAAATGGCTATATCGACTCGGCTGTTGTTGCTGATCACGAATATATATACTTTATAGGGTCGGACATGTTTCCTTCTCCCTGTTTCATACATTGCAACGAATACAATATCCCCTTTTACTTATTTTTTAAGTAACGGGTATAATAAAACTTAACAAATAATGTATTTATCCTATCCTACCATCACTGATGTAAAGAAAAACTTGGGAAAATTTATTTAAGTTTAAATTTTTAAATACAGATTTATAAATTAAATACTTGCCATTTTTAAGGACTCTCAACTATCTGAATTTCTACACCTTCAATGTGCTTTACATAGGATTGAAAAATACTTTCAACTTATGCATACATATTTTAAAAATTTCAGTCTTTAAATTTAAAACCTCAAGAGCATATAAATAAAATATATTTAGCCCTAAAAGTTTTCCCAAACATGAGTGCTCACATTTAAAGAGTCGCAAATGGAATGGAAACTCTTTTTCTCTGACCAACTGCTGAGGCTGCTGTCATAAAACTTTTCCATAGTTCGTTTTAAGTCGCAAATTCAAATTCAAGTGTCAAATTAACGTCCCAACAATTCGAAACTTTGTTGAGTACATAAAGCGACACCTAGCGACAGTTTTATGCAGCACATTTTTGAGCATTTTCCTGTGGCAACAACTTGATTGTTGCTAGCAATTAAAAGTTATTCCAAAGCACACAAACACACAAATACAATAAGATAAATGCAGGCAAACAAGAGAATATTTATTATTAATTATAATTGTCTCTCGATGGAAATAAATGTCGCACGCCCCTTTTGAAAATGAATCTCTCGATAAATCAACGATTGTTCTCAGCCCGAATATGAATTTAATTAAAGTGTTTTTATGGGAACAGACGCTTGTGGGTCGTGTGTCATGTGTCTGCCCCTCATCCTGTTCCCTTGCCCCTTCTTTGCTGCTGCTGCACTTTAAAATATTGCCAATATTGTCTATTCATTTCCGTAACCTCCCAATATATACCTTTTGCGGGTTTCCCCATGGCATTAGGCTTATTAGACGAGCACGCGACCAGGCAACATACCCTGTACTGTACCGTTCTGTACTCTACTCTATCCTGGCCATGTGCAACGGTCGTCAGGGTTGTCGCGTTGCCACAAACATTTTACGCATCAAAGGAGCTGCAACGAATTGCTCTGGGTAACGCACTTGGTAACTGCAACTGGTAGAATGGTTCAACTCTCTCTATCTCTCTCTCTTTGTTTCTCTATTTCTCGAGTGATCGTCTTCATTTCTCCTTCTCCTCAGCCAATGTTGATGTATTTCATTGTCATAATGCCATTACGATTGGATTTGATGCATGCAAATCCTGATTATACACAGCACACGCGTCACTGGACACCCCAACTTCATAAACACGATGCGACAGGACATGACATGACGCGACGCGTCGCGTCACGTGCGTCTGTGACAATATGGCAACATTGCGTGAAGCAAACGGCACATTGCCAGGGTTACCAAAGTGCCTGAGCAATGGTTAAAAGTAGTCATCCAGAAATTGTTGTACCGTAAAACTGTTCAATGAGTCAACACAATAATAAAGCATGAGGAAGATAGATTAGATCAGAGGTATTTTTGTCTGAAAACCTTTACCTTCAACAGAATTCTGTATCTTAATTTTAAGAACAAATATATTTTTTGCTGTTATTAAAATTATTTATTTTCAATTATGAAACAAAAAAATATTGTATTAGGTATTATTAATATTTTGAATTTTTTCCATTTAAAACGAAAAGATCGACGGATCAAGGGTTAGACATTAAGATAAATCATAAATTTGAAGTTTAAGCGATCCTTCTAATTGTTAAAATTTTAATTTTTAGTCATCAAAAATCCAAATATAACTGTTAAATGAACTTTTAGCATTACTCGAATTTGATTGTATTTTTAGATTTTGAGTATCTAACAATATTAGACTAAAACAAAATGTTACTGTATTTTCAATGATATTTTGTATATAATAAATTAATTTATAAGCCTGCATAAAAACTTTGTTATTTTATAAAAATTTGACAAAATTTGAGCAATTATATTTGTGCAAATATATACGGGTACGTTTAGTGGCACACTGTACATATGTTTGCCTATATCTACTTTACGGTCATTTCAAAGGGACTTATTGATTTGACTTCAAAAATGAGGCTTACCAGCTAAAATGCAAAGTTGTCCTTTGACTCTTGTCGCACTTTGCTTACAGTATTGTTTGGTTTTGGGCCTTTGGACTCACTGATGACAGACAGTAACAGTGACCTTAAGATCCCATTGACGTTGCGCATGCAAATTTGTTAGGGGCAACGTTGCAAAAGGAGGCTTAAAAAGTCACCCTGGAAAGACTAAAGCTAAAGGTCATGTATTTTAAATCACTTAATTTGTGATCGAATTTACAGGACTACACATAATTTAAAAAATGTATTTAACCAATTTTTTAATTAAAATATTTCCAAATTATTAATTGAAATAAGTGAAGTTTCCGGATAATGAAGTCTTTTAAAGTTAATAAAATTAGCAATTTGAAGCTTTGGAAGCCAATTGCACAATTCAAATAACTTAGTTTACGTATCAAAGTTCAATGCACAGAAGCTTGACTGTATTAATCATTAAAATTATGATACATCTGAAGGAATATGGCAAGCTAATGAATTTGTTGTAGAAATTGAACTGATTGCCAAGCAAGTTATCAAGTTATCGTGTTGGTCTTTGTTTGTTTAAAATGCGCACGTTTATAAATCAAAAGTGACTTTTAATTAAAAGTTCAAGTCCTTTGGTGTGAGGAGGGTGGTGGGATGAGGGGATGAGGAGAGAGGGGGTTGGGGGGTTGTTTATGCATAAGATGCTGACGCCAAATGTCGTTTGTTGTCGTGGCTTAATTTTGTTTTGCCTTCGCACCCTCATAAATCACAACAGAGGACGAGCACGACAGAGGACGGTTTTCTACCCCCTCTCGCAATATTAATTGAAGGTGCAAATGCGACGTACTCGCACCCCAAATGGAAAACAATAAAGGACAAAACAGTTACGACAGCCAGACACAACGGATGTTGAGTCCACTGTAAAATACGCAACAGTTTTTGATGTGCGTCCTGGGACTGAAACATTAAAAAAACGAACGAAAAGAAACAGAAACTGAAACAGTAACAGAAAACAAAGTCTCTCGATTGTAGACCTTGACTTGGTTACATTGTGCCCAAGGGTGGTTTTAACGCCCCTGTGCCATCTTGACTTGGTCGCGGTGGTGTCAACTCCTTTTGCGCCGTCAAAGCGGAATTATCATAACTAATAATCATAGCTCGGGAAAGTGCATTAGTTGAGTTGAACGATACTCGGAACCGGGTATTTTGGGAAATGTGATCTCGTTTCATATTTTCACTGGGGACTTCACATAATTGGCCAACAGTTGGTGAGGTCTTTATGGTGGCAAGCAGGGTTATTGTGGATTTACGCTTGGATTAACATCCTCTTCTCGTTTTATATACGATACTGATTTTTAAATTAACAACTCAAAGTCAAGTGAAATAAATTTTAACATTTGACATTAATACTGCTGAAGTTTGCTAGCGACTATATAAAGCGATATTGGGTTTTAAAAAAATATTAATTTAAGTAAATCTTTTAAAGCTCGAACTAAATCTTGATAATAGTGAATTTTGACTGAATTTATTTTCACTATTACATGTAGTTTGCTTCAAATAATAATTTTAAAAATATCAAGCAATAAAACATAAATACAATGAACATGGATATGAAAATATAAGAATTATTTCTAGATATTTACTAAGTAATTTATTAAGTATTTATTTATGTATTTATTTATTAATATATTTATTTATTATTTATTTATTTATTTATTATTTCTTCGTTAATAATTGCAATGAATTGTTAGTGTTAAATTTATAATGGTTTTTTGGTTTTGGAATTAATTTTTATTTTATCTCCAAATCTTAAAACTAGTTAAAGCAAATCATTTTTTTGTGCTTCAACTATGTGTTATAGTAAGATCCAAACTTTTACTGATTTAAACTAATCCCAAAATGTACACTCAGTCAAGTCAAGTCTTCACAGTAAAAAAAATATATTTGGAAAGGTCGTTTAATTTCCGTTTGAATGATGCAAAACTTTCCTTAATCCATTAAGTACCCATTTATAAAATTTGGAGTTAAAAAAAATTAAATTTTTAAACTTTTTTCCTCGATTTCTTACAAAAAATATTTTATGCAAAAAAAGTCTTCAAAGAATTCTAAGAGTAACTGCAAAAAAAATTTTCAAAATTCTTTTTGCTAGTATTTTTAATAATTTGTTTATATAAAGTGTGTACGAAAAATTGTTGGTCTGAGTGTATGTAAAGTATCCCAAAAAGCGAACTTAAAATAAGATTTTTTTTCTCAGCTTTTGAGATCGCTAGTTCTTGAATATCCCCTATTTAAAAACGGAAGTCTTGATTTTTTTCTCAGCACACAATTTTTGTAGCCGTTTATTAATTGATTTTGTCTTATATTTTTAATAATTTGTTATTTTCATAATTTTTCTTTAACAATGCATCATTTCGTCTTCTTTTAACTCATTTTGAAATTGCAGGTTTTGCTTTCATTTTTGGTGTAACTCCAAGTTTCCATGCTATATTTCTATTTATTAGAAATTATGAACATATTCACTAGTATAAATGTATATATATATACTCTTATTTATATGGTCAAAGGGGTTTTCCTTATGCAATAAGCCAAAAGGAGGGCAGAAAACAACGTTTGAAGGATGCAATAACAACGAAAAGGACGCAAAGAGAAGTGCAAACATAAACAGCTGTGGGAGTGAGAGAGTAAGTTGCATGAAATTATGCTTTAATCTAATTAGCATAATTTGGCGGCAATGATGTCGATGGGAGGATTGAGAAGCCCTTTTCCCCTCGCACAAAGCCGAAACTGACAGACCGGATTTTGCTGTATCCTGTTCGCAGTTTCTGCTTTTTTGGTTTTTTTTTTTTTGTGGACGACAACAATTGAAATTGAACTGCATTATGCAGAGCGCCAGACACAAACGTATACCCTGTAACTATTACAAAGAAGGGTATTGCATTGAAAGAAAGAAAATTTATAAAGAATGGAATTCAAAAGATTCTCATTTTGTCCGACTATCTATTTCTGAGAGATGAAAAAGCTTACTCTGTATTTATTACGTGGTATCTCTTTTTCGAGTATGCTCTAGTGTTATTGAGACCTGTTGTTGTTGCTGCTTTTAGTTTCCACTCGAAAGTTGTTTTCGTTGTCGCTTTTGCATTTCATTATCGCATTTTTGGTTACATTTTGCGACGCGTCTGTTGTCGCTTTTACTCGTATTTGCATTGCTTTTGTTGTGGATGCCATTTTGATTATGATTATGAAAATGTTGTTGGCTGCAAGCCTGGCATCCGACTTTCCCTTCCTCTTTCCCCTTCCCCGCACACTCTGCTCGGCTCTCTAGCTATTTTAATGCCCGCAGCGGCAACAGTTTTGTTTACATGCCTCATTGTTTGGCCACGTTGCGTATCCGCAGTGTTGTCCTGCCAGGACGATGTCGTCATGCTTCACGACAAGCGGCTTTCCCTTTATGCACAAAGCTTACTTAAATTCATATTTAAATTACATTTGTTTATACACATACATATATATCCTCTCTATTATATTTTAAAATAAATAATTTTTTGAATGCGCTCCTTTTGACTGTCGAAGCAGTTTTTGTATTGCATTTTCATTTGAGTCTTTGGGCTTCCCTCCCTTTTTCGACTTAACTTAATTAATTTATGAAAGCTTTGCTTTTTTAATTATTTAATTTGCATTATTTAATGCTTTATTGTTTCACTTTTCTGCTGAATTAACCATTTACCAAATTATGTTGCCTAACTGTCAAAGACAATGAAAAGAATTGGGTTCTCTGCATTTCCTACAACAAATTCGCATAAAGCCGAAAATACCAATCTCAATAAGGAAAACTGTATTTAATTCGTTAAGCTCCACATTCATTCCAAACAGGCACTAAATGAAGAGCTGCATTTAATAATGAAAACTACTAAGAAATTTTTAAGTTAAGTAGATTCAACATGGACAAATTAAACAACGTTCACTGATAATTGTTTAATTTTTTTGGACACTTTGGTTATAGAAAAATACTCTTAAATTTAAAAAAAATTCTAAAATCAATCAAAATTTAACAAACAGTACAAAAATTTTTGATTGTATTTATTTATTGTATTAACTGTATTTTTGATTGTAAATTTGACTTTTTAAAAGGTTTCTTTATCAGTATAGCATTACCAAGATTAAATATCACATGGGATTTAATTTTATTTTCAAAGCAGCATAAATTTAAAATTTATAATTAAATTATAATTAATCATTAATATATAATGAGGCGTGACTTTGGAAGAGTTCCATTGATTGGTAGGGCATTTTTTTATGCCCTACATATGTGTATAAGTAATCACATGGATACCAAAAAATTCCGCATTCAATAAGTTCGAAGGACACATAAATTCTGGGGATTTGCGTGTGGAGTGCATAAATGGGATTTAACGCGGTTGCTTTTACTTACTGCTCCACATAATTACACTTGCAAAAATGAGCAGTGAAAAACAATAAGAAGACAGTGCGAGGAGGTGACGAAGGGGGGTTAAGGGGGCTATGGGGACTGTTGACGACGCTGCCATATGCGCTCACGTATTGCACGTATCATAAAAAGGATAACAATATAATCAGCTTAATGAGTGGCTGTGTCTGTCTTTGTCTCTGTCTCTGTCTCTTTGGATGTGAATGTGGATGCGACAGCTCCGAGAGCTTTATTTTTATTTTTACATTTTTTTTTATGCACTGCTTTTGTTTTGGCTTCGCAGCGGGGCAGCGGAAGGTAGTAAGGAGTGGGAAGGGGGAGCAGCAGGGACAGGGTGCGGGGGGCGTATGCGTATCTGATATCTGGCAATGGAGACCGCCAACTGTGCGTTGTGCGTTGTCGCTGGCTGCTGTTAAGCTTTGTGTAAGCAACGTACTTTGTCTGCAACCGATTTCACCCTCCTTCCCCCTTTCCCTCTGCTCTCTCTGCAGTCTTTGCATTGATTTACAAACACACAAACACACACACGCACACGCACACACATACGCATACACATGGCACGGCAAAAGTTTAAAACAAGCCAACGGAAACGGAAGTGGGCTGCACGTGATGCTTGTTGAGTTGCCCGCAATGCTGTCCTTTCTCTTCTTCTTCTATCACAAACACTTGCCGTCTTGACTTGACTCTATGTGTGTGTGTGTGTGTGTGTGTTCAACACACAGCTGCTTTTTATTACACTTGCAATATGGGACATGATGCGATGTCGTCTCGCCTCTCGCGTCTTTTGCTCCTTGCTCCCGCTGCTTGCTTCGTTCCCCTGTAAATTGGTTAAAAGTTAATCCGTAAATTTATGACATGCCAACAGCCATTTGGGACTGCGTAACGTCTATTTGTCTGTCTGTCTGTCTGCCCTGCGTGTTCGACTTGGCTAAATGGATAATGATAACGGCAATTGCACTTTGAACTTTGCTATTAATTGTGGACACAAGATCGAGCATGCATTAATTTTCACTTTGTGTAATAAAAGACAGTCAAAGGGGAGAGGGAGAAAGAAAAAGAAAATGGGAGAGAGTGAAATAGAAAGGAAAAGCAGATAAGTTGAATCAAAAAATTATAGAAATATTCTCATGAAAGAAAGAATTTTTTTTGTCTCGAAAGGAAGAGGATAAAGAGGTTGATTGACAAAGGAAAAGGATTTAACTAAAGTATGAAACTTTAGATTATTAATTTTAAATTCAAATACGGTGCAGCAAATTCTCACTAAGAGTGATAAGAAGAAAGAGACAAAGGGATAGAAACAAAACAACAATGAGAGTGAGACAGGCAGAGAGAAGTAAGGATAAGAACCAAGATGAAACTAAGGGGTTCGAAATCGTATATTCCGATTAGGGAACAGTTTACAAGTAAATACTCAACAAGTTTATTAGAGCGAAAGAGAAAAAATGAGGGGGAAAAAGGGGAAGAAAATTTAGGGGAATGATTAAAACAGATTATCTCTGGGATATGTATATGGGTAATCAGATTAGGCACTTTTTTAAAGAGAGAGCAAGAGCAATAGGGAGAGAGAGAGAGCGAGAGTAAGAAAGATAGATAGAGAGAGAGAGAGAGAGAGAGAGAGAGAGAGAGGAAATGTGAAGGTGAGGAAATAAGAATTTAGGAAATGGGGAAGTTTATCGAATTAAAAAACTGGAATTTAGATCAGAAAACTATTTACCATTTGTTACTTAAAAATGTTTGTAGAAAGATAGAGAGAATAAGAAAAAAAGGAATGGGGAGTTAAACAGAGAGTAAGAAAAAGAAAGTCAGATAAAAGGAGATTAAAACTCTCTCCCAAAACGTGAAAGCTATAAATTCACTATTTAAAAAATTGGTATTAAAAATGTTTAGTTTAATTTTTAAAACGAGAGGGCCAAGTTAAAAGAGGGAGAGAAGTTACGAAAAAGATAACACAAATAAATATCGATGAAATTGGTATATATGATTAAGGTTAGGCAAATATTAGCATATATATAATAGATAAAAGTTTCACTAGCAGTGGAAAGTGGGACGCTCAACAGATATAAGGTAATGTAGAAGTCTATAAATAGATACAAATTTTCTAAATTTCCCTAAAGGAGCTTATCATAAGCCAAGGAACGGAACCTTTGATGTCTTCTAGAAGAAGAGAAATGTACTTGCTTTTCCCATTAGAATTCGATATTGTGAAATAATATTGATGTTGTTGCTGTTGTTCTATTTGACTGGGCTTGATTACAAACAGTTAATGAGCTCAATGCGAGTAGTTGCCGGATATGCAAAGTACATATGATTTAATTATGGAAATCAGTAGCTCCCGGGCATGGCAATGCACCAGGGACCACAGAGAGCACAGAGAGTACACAGTACCAAGTGTAAATTAGGCACCATTGTTGGGCAATTGAAATCTAAAATTGCATAAGGAGAAACCCGCAGCAGGATGAGGTACGAGTATTTTAAAGGGGGTTTAAAAAATACGTTGTATAGTAATAAGTACGAGGGCTGCTTTAAACTGGAGCGGGTAGCGGGTAATTTCATTTCATTTTATTTTTAGGGGTGGCAAAAGTGGCCGTAATCAAGCAACCACCGACTGAAGCATGTCAGTGTCAGGGCCAGGCCAACAGCCAACAGCCCGCGTGCCACTTGTTCGCGCTGTCATGGTGAATCCTCTAAGGATTTAACCCAATTTATGAATTTCGCTTCACTCCTTAGTTTTGTTTTCTTCTTTTCTTGGGCAAAGCAAAATATTTGATTTTGTTTTGCCGCCGCTTTGCTTTGCACTTCATTTTTTTCATGACGCAAAAAAGCCGCCACCAAATCAATGAGACCTCGCGTCGTGGCAAGCAACGTGGCAAGCGACATGCGGCAAGTGGCAAGTGTCAATGTGAGTGGCAGGATAACGTTGCCAATTTGGCGCAGGCCGCGTGGGTTGCAGCAGAGGAGCATTCGGTGATCCGAACGAGGACCAGGACAGGTTCAACGCGTGGCATTATGTTACGAATATTTTTAGCAGCAACTGGAACTGAAACTGGAACTGGAACTGGCAACAGCAACAGGGTTCAGTTGTGGCGCCTCTTACTCGAACCAGGGCCCTGTCACCTTAACGAGCTTAATGAAGAACTCATTAATCATGCACACATTTCCCATTCATATGCGACCAAGCAACTTGCCACGACAAATCAATTCCCCCCTCATCCCCCCTCATCTCACCTCATCTCAACGCATCTCATCTCGTACCATCTCATTTTATCCATCAATCAATCAATTTCTGCCGCTTTGCATCTGACTTTGTCCGCGAGCGAATCCGGAAATGCTTTTGTCAAAACATTTGCAGACCATTTTCGGTAAAGGCTTTAAAGTATTACGAGTTTATCCGCTTAACTCTGTATCCTGCCTCTCCTGGCATGATTGATGTCCTTGTCCACATCCTTGCCCTTGTCCAGGTCTATGCACTACTTTCAAGCACTGGGATTTACTACTAATGAGAGTCGTGATTTACGCACAACTTTTGCTAACATGAAAAACGATGAAACTAAAAGCGAACACAAAAGTTGCAAACTACTAAAAAAATCTCTTTTAAAAAAATCATAATTTTAAATAGTTTCAAACTTTATTAATTGAGCTTGTATGAATGATTAATTAATGTATTTATAAGGTTTCAGGGAAAGAACAACTTGAAATTCAAAATCTGAAATTGATATTCTCGCTATGTGATCAAAAATCCACTTAACAATCCAAAATAATCATACACAAAACCTTATTTTATAAGCGCACTGATATTATAAAATATTTAAGTTATGCTTTAATCATAATTTATTTATTTTTATTTATTTAAAGAAAACATTGCTTCCTCTAATTAATTTACAAATACTTAAAAGCAAAAAAATTGTGTAATGTAATTATTTTATAGGCTTTATAAAGAATCAAAAAAAAAAATTAAAACAAATGAGGAAGTAATACAATTTTTTTTATTAAATTTAACTATGGCTCAAAACAGGGATTAAATCCAAACCGAAACCGTAACCTTTAACCGGTAAAAACCGATTGAAATTTAAAACCGTAACTGAAACCGTAACCGTAAAAAAATATTTTCATTTGACCGAAACCTTAAAACCGAAACTCTGTAAACCGAAATAACCGTTTAGTAACCGTTTCACTTATAAGGGTATAATATCGGTTTTTAATAAATAATATATGTATTATAAAAATTGGAAATAAGTTGTATTTCTGATTGTTATTTTAAAAATTACAAATAAGAGGTTTGGTGTAATTTCTAAATACAATTTTAAAAGCATGTTTTATTTTAAATTTTTATTATAAAAATGTTTGTTTTTGTGACCTTTCTATATTGTAGAAGTAAGTTTTAGTTAACTTGAGGTCAAGTAATGTCTATAAGACACCAACAAACAACAACACACAAAACACTTGCCAAAAATGCAAGGAGCATGGCTCGGTATACAGCTGTTTCAAGAGATGCCAATCTCTATCATCAGTACCGTTTGCTGACTTGACCAGCGATCTCAGCCTAATGTCACTTTTGTTATTGCAATAAAAATGCCGATGGCATTTGCACAATAACGACGGCAACAACAACACACAAAGGGCTAGATCAGCTTCACAGCTATTTTGTCACTTTTGAGACCTAGAATTCACAACTGGTTCTGGCTTCTCAAAAGTGACATTAGGCTGAGATCGCTGGTCAAGTCAGCAAACGGTACTGATGATAGAGATTGGCATCTCTTGAAACAGCTGTATACCGAGCCATGCTCCTTGCATTTTTGGCAAGTGTTTTGTGTGTTGTTGTTTGTTGGTGTCTTATAGACATTACTTGACCTCAAGTTAACTAAAACTTACTTCTTTTTATTATAAAAATTTAAAAACAAGTTCAAAATAATTTTCAACGAAAAATTTTAAGCTGTTTAGATTTTTTCCGACTCATAAGTCTTGTTTGCGATCTCTGATATTTTGTTATTAGTTTTATATTTTATTTTTGATTTTCTTTTCTATTATTTTTCTATAATTATATTTATTTAAAGAAATTTTTTTTTCTGAACCAAAACCATACCGGTATTTTAAAACCGAAACATACAAAAACCGTTTCACCGTTACGAAACCTTTATTCAAAGATTTTGCGTAACCGATAACCGAAAACCTTTATGCGAACATAACCGAAACCGTAACTGAAACCGATATTTGTTTCGGTTTTAATCCCGTTAAATAAAAAAATCACCCACTTATCAGAGACCCTAAAAAAAAAAATTTATTTTTTACAATATCTGCATTTCGGCCATGATTTTTATATTTCTGATTTTTTACCTTTTTCTTCAATGATAATCATTAATTTTGGGTAATTTTATAAAACTTAGATCATAATCTTTAACTTCTTCAATTTTTAAAAAATTTGCCTTGATTTGTAGCCCAAAATAAAATTCTCATCGAAGAACTTTTTTTTTACATTTTTTTTCGTTGTTGTAGAAAATCTGCAATTGAGATGCAGCTGCAAATTTATTGCAGTCTCAGCAGAGGACTGAGCACAAACCTCAGTCGAGGATTTGTTATCGCAAGCCTTTTACCAATGACATTTAAATATGCTGCATCAAACCACAAACTGTCAGAGAGGAAAAGGAATTTCTAGTTGAAGAGATAAAATGTGGTCTAGAAAATGCAGCTTCTCCAAAATTCACATTGAGAAGACGCGACGCGTCGTTGACAGCACAAAAAGCGCAAATTGGTGGCTGCGATTTTGGCTGCATAAGCACAAAAATAAGCCCCGCCTCCTATGTTAGTAATAGAAATATCATATCATTATCTGTCAGGAAAGTTGACATCAAAGAAGGCCTTTTTGTAGGGGAAATTGCTTAATTACTTGTAAACATGAATTGCCAACACCTCCGGCCAAGGCACTCGGCTTTTGGCTATTAATATTTTGTCGTTCCTAATTCGATGCCATTAACGCCTTGACGCCCGCAATGCTGTCACAATTTAATATGCAGCCACGCCCAATAGACAGGACTCGGGACACAGGACTCTTAATTTAATTAGAAGGAAACTTGGTGCGTCATACGGTACGGAAAAGTGTCTGTCCCGGAATTGAATCTATGTAAATTTGTCAACTTTAAAAGTGAAAACTTCAAACGAATTTTTATTAGCGCATACGTAATTCAAATTGTGTATTCGCCGCATAGAACTAGGGCCATATTGTGTCATTTAGCAGGTACATTGAAACTGATAGAGGAAACTGGGGACGGGACAAAGCGATTCCTTGAACTAAGCACAAGCTTAAATTACACTAGTTTACAGCCAAAATGCAAAGTGAACCAAAGTATTTTTTTCTTATGGACATTGGCCTTCTAAACACGAAAATGGCATTTAAAATTTTTTTCATGGAAGCGTTTTCGAAATATTCGAAATTTTTCGAATTTTCAAGGTTACTCCAACACTTTTGAGTATATTTCCATTTCTACAGATCCGATTTGGCCGAACAAGAACTTAAATTAAAGGTGAGTTATTTCTCTTCAACTTTTGTCCATAAAGTATTAAGATCGGTTCAGCAGTTCAGGTGCTAGCGATTTTAATAAGTTCGAAAATGGGCGTTTTTTGCGATTTTTTGAGTTCGAATGCTAACATATCGTCCTGGAAAAAATATAAATCATAAGGATCAAATTTTTTTTACTCGTTTATCGTAAAGCCGATACTGTTTCAAAGAAAATAAGGTATAGTTTATGCAAATCCATCGACATATGGCAAAGTAATGCAGCTTTAACTGGGCCAAAAGTTGTGGATAATGCTCGCCTTTGCCCTTGCACACATACAAGTGCGTTTGGTCGCTGCATGTGAGTACCGCTACAATCGGTGCTTTACTGGTGCTAGGTGTTTCACGTAAATATGCCTTACTTCGCCATCTGTCGACGGATTTGCATAAACTATACCTTATTTTCTTTGAAACAGTATCGGCTTTACGATAAACGAGTAAAAAAAATTTGATCCTTATGATTTATATTTTTTCCAGGACGATATGTTAGCATTCGAACTCAAAAAATCGCAAAAAACGCCCATTTTCGAACTTATTAAAATCGCTAGCACCTGAACTGCTGAACCGATCTTAATACTTTATGGACAAAAGTTGAAGAGAAATAACTCACCTTTAATTTAAGTTCTTGTTCGGCCAAATCGGATCTGTAGAAATGGAAATATACTCAAAAGTGTTGGAGTAACCTTGAAAATTCGAAAAATTTCGAATATTTCGAAAACGCTTCCATGAAAAAAATTTTAAGTGCCATTTTCGTGTTTAGAAGGCCAATGTCCATAAGAAAAAAATACGTTGGTTCACTTTGCAAAAAAAAGTTTTAATTTTGTAAACTAGTGTTATTTAAATTACGAAGTAGTAACAAAAAATAAGAAAAGAAAACAAGCGGAAGGGTATCGCCGAGTTTCCCAATATGGGATATCCGTTACTTACTTAAATAAATATAAAATATTTTTTATTGCATACTTTTAGGTACTTACATTGTATAAAATTTAAATTAGCCATTACCTCTATGGAAACTTTGTCATTGTTGTTAAAAAAAAAGCCATAACCTCTGTTCTGTTTGGCCGATTTTGTTGCAAATTAGTAGGTTGATAGCTTTTAATAATAAATAACGTTAATAACTAAAAAATACGTTATAATAAGTATATTTTAGAAACTGTGCGTGTGGTGGCTCTTTGCGTGCCGAATTTGGTAGACTCTTACACAGACGGACATACGGACAGACGGACATGCCTATATGGACTCGGCTGTTGAAGCAGATCAAAAATATTTACACTTTATAGGGTCGGAGGGGCTTCCTTCTCCCTGTTATATACATTTTATCGAATACAATAAATATACCCCTGTAGATGAGCTTAAAAGTATCAGTAGTTATAGCAGGGTACTTGACAACAAAGAAAAAATCGAAAGCCAGTTGTCAAAATTCATAATATTCAATAGAAGTATTTATTAGTTAGTTAAAATATACTATAGAGGTGACAATATACCTATAATCACTCGGTTCGTTATATATATAGCTTTATTTATAGCTGCCTTTGTCTATGTCTATTTCATGGGTACAAAAGTCGAGCATAAAACATATAATAGTTGAATGAAAAACTCATTCAATTCGTTGTCGTCTGCATTGCGTTATTTACGATGCATAATCACATTTTTATTTAATTTTAAGTTGCTCGTCGTCTCGTGTTTTTAATGACACTGACGTGTCAATGCGACAAATAAAAAACCCAGACGATGTCCTTTGGCATCGATTCAACTGAATCTGAACTGTTGTCCACTTCCACACTTTCACAGTTCCACAGGACTTCAGTGTCTAGCCATTTGGCTGAATGTCAACGCATTGCATTGATTTTGATTTCAACTTTTTGCCGCTCTTTGCTTTCTGTCTTCGCTGGCGTTTTTAAATTCCACTGAATGTTTAAAATTACTTTTCCAACTGCCAGACAGGCTTTTGAACCCCTCTCTGTTTATGATTGACATTTTGTAGTCCGAGTAAGTATTGGCGTCTGGACTGAACTTTTAGTTTTGCAATTAAAATGTCTTGCTTGGCGGTTGCTTTAAATCAGTTTTAAGTTTGCAGCGCAGTGAATCGATTACAAATATTAAAAAGTTAATTTCTCAGTAATAATAAAATAAAACAATTTAATGGAAAAAAAGTTTATTAATTTAATTTTAAATAATTTTGGATCTTTGGAATATTTGTCAAAAAGGACTTAGCATACAATGTCTTTCAATTAAATTGATTATAATTTTTAAAAAAATTGCATTATCATTTAGTCGAGACGTATTTATTGTCTACGAATCAACATATTTTCTAAAATCGAAGAAAACATTTTTTAAGTACTCATTAGATGCTCAATAGATTCACATACTGATGAATTTTGCTACATTAAAAAGCACAAACTACTTTTTTTCAGTGTTTGGGACCCATTTTTGTTTTCATGTGGAAGCTCAATCAATTTTATTAGATATAACTTCAAAGTATTCAAAAGCTGCTGCATTCATTTGCTTGCAATAAGGAAACCCTTTACATATGTTATGTATGAATTTGGTCTAGAGTTGCCGAGTGAGACGGTTATCTTTATGACACTGTTAAGTGTTGACACACTTTAAAGTTTATTTTGTAAGACTTGTGCACTTGTGGCCCCGTTCCAGATCCAGGATCCAGGATCCAGAGCGATGGCACGTTCTGAGTGTCATAAAGCTGGCAATATGTTAAGTCAACTCGAAAGCACTTTTACTTTATGCTGGTCGAATAAAACTTTAGTGCAGACTGGGCGCAGTCAAACAAACACGATGACTTGGACAAGGACTAATTCTTGGACTTGAACATGGCCAGCGACAACATATGAGTCACGCCCCCAGGCTAGACTCACCCAAGGAAAGAGAGACAAAGAGACAGAGGGAGAAAGAGGGTGGGGGTGGGAACAACTACACTTGACTTGAAACTAAAATCTAATAACACTTTTAGCACAAATACATGTTAATGCGACCCCAAGGAGTCACGCACACTCCGAATTTGTTGGGCCGACTTTCATAATTTCGTGTGGAAGCCATGGCCAAGAACTTAGCCATAAAAGCCAGCCACAAAGTTGTATGAGTGCCTCATGCAAAACGAAGAAAATGAAATCGGAAACTGCTCAACCAACAGATACCCTGGGAATACAAACTTTGAAATCGTATCAAACGTGTGAAACTAATGTTGGATCACCACAAGATAAACTTCAGTCGGGAATATCTGTTTAAGTCTGATACCCACAACTTTTAATGGCTGCTGCAGGGTATGCATATGTATTAGGGTGTCCCTTATTTGGTCAAAGTCAATATTTTTAAACGCATACGGGCTAGTTCTGTTCATTAGGTCCTAAAGCACTCAGAAATAAATTTTTACCTCAATCGGAGTATGATAACCCGTGCCGACTTGGATCGGAAAATTTAAAGATTATATGGGACAAAAAAAAAAATTTTATTTTTTTTTTAATTTTTTATTTTTTTATTTTGTTTATTAGGTCCTAAAGAACTCAAAACCAAGTTTACACCTTAATCGGAGTACCATAACCCATTCAAATTTGCATCAAAACATGAAAAATCATCGAAAAATGTCTAATCAGTGTTAAAATACTGTTTTTTCATGTTTCGATGCAAATTTGAATGGGTTATCGTACTCCGATTAAGGTGAAAACTTGGTTTTGAGTTCTTTAGGACCTAATAAACAAAATAAAAAAATAAAAAATTAAAAAAAAAAAAAAATTTTTTTTTGTCCCATATAATCTTTAAATTTTCCGATCCAAGTCGGCACGGGTTATCATACTCCGATTGAGGTAAAAATTTATTTCTGAGTGCTTTAGGACCTAATGAACAGAACTAGCCCGTATGCGTTTAAAAATATTGACTTTGACCAAATAAGGGACACCCTAATATGTGTATGTGAGAGTGTTGCCAACCTGTGGCAACTTTATGCGGCATTATTAGCCATAGTAAAAGTTGGAATTTAGGTACTGCCCGAAATGTTGTACCTGCTTTATTAGATTGCAGCTAAGGGATGAGGATGGAGGATGAAGGGCGGTGGTCTGAGGGAATCGGGCTCGTAAACTTTTCTTGCCACTTTGTCTGCGCATTAAAGTAAATGCGGAGAGTCCTTACAACAACAACAACAGCAATTACAGCTGCTTCTAGTACGACAACCACAACAACAACAACTAATGCATTTTACCCCTCTTGCAAAAAAAAACAACTAAACTTTTAGACCCAAAATGCAAAAGTTAGTCAAAAAAATAGAAGCGGAATGTTTCTTTCATTTCTATTATAAATAAAGGTTTATTCATATATCTATGAACTTATATACACTCCTATATACATATATACATTTCGGTGTACATTTTATTTAATATGCCGTAACATTGAAAACTTTGTTGTGGTGTGCAAAGTTTTCGCCAACCGACAAAACAAAACAAACAAAAAAAAGCTGAAGAAATCCCCCAAAATAATGAAGGAAAAAGTTGTAATTGTTGTTGAGGTAAGAAATTTGCTATGGGTATTTATAAACGAAAGCCCTTGTGGGCAGTTGTACACAATTCTGATGGAGTGCTCTCCGGAAAAGAGACAATGTGCAACTATAAGATACATGTCCAAACTCTGAAAATACTTGCAAATGTTACAGAAATGAATTGTGCCCAGGGCCCAGTACAAAATTCATTCTTTATTTCTATACAGTCTGCCAAAGAAATTAAGTTTAATTCAATATACACATTTCTTTTATATTTGTATGTAATATCTAACAATATTCTGTTAATAATTACAGTTGCTGTTAGTAAGTAACAGCAGCGTTTGTGCGCACTGCTTAGTAGGCAGTGCACTAACAGTGATCCCCTTAACAGCAGATGTTAATGAGTATCGCCCTGTATAGCTAACAGTGTTATATTCTAGCATCAGCTGTAAACAGTGCACCAACAGTAGATGTTAATCGCCCCTTAAAGTTAACAGTGATATTTTCTTGCATCAGCTGTAAACAGTGCACTAACAGTGACTCCGCTTAACAGAATATGTTAATTGCCTACATTAGCGTTATCAGTGTTGTTTTCTAACATCAGCTGTAAACTGTGTTCTGTTGAATTAACAGCATTAACAGCGTTGCTTTAGCATAGAAATGTACGCTTTAATCAGATCTGTTTAATGGACGTTAACAGCAACACTTTTTTATAGCCTTTAATGTGTGTGTGGTGACGCATGTATCGATATCAATTTAAAAGTCAGAGTAAACATTTAATTGCCAATATGCAAATATATATACATATATATATATTCAAGTGATGCCACAACACTTCAGTGAAGAATACGCGAACATTCCGGTCAAACATCCTGGCGGCCAAAAGTTCCACTCAATGACGCCAGCCGATGTTAATGACGGTTGCCAGTACTTTTCGCCCCGGCATTGGCATATTAATGGTAATTAATTTTACCATTAAGTGCTGTCATAATTTAAGTGCGGTTGCAAATGCCAGGCCGACAAGGCTTTATAATAGTTCTTAAAGCTTTAATAGGGCCACGGTCTAAAGAACATTGCATAAAAGGAAGCTTAATAGGTTATTCGAAACCATTGGACTATCGCAATTTGCCCCCCAGCTAAAAGAGGAAAAGTATCATATTATGTTTGGGTATCTATGGCCTATATGATATCAATACAGTTACAGATACGTGGGCTGCGTGTGTGCCCCTAATGGTTAAACGAACTCGATCTCGTGTCGTAACGTATCCTTTAAGTTGCCACTCTCGACTTTGGGTTCATCACCTGGCAACCGCGGGACTAATGAGACTTCAAAGCAACCAACGATTGGATACGTCTCTGATTTCAGGTGGTGATTGAGGTGGTTGAACTAATGCGATAGACAGCTGTTTGTTCCTCTTCCTGATTAAATGAGGCTACATATAGAAATGTAGCATACTTTTGGGACACCGCATTATTGATTAGACTTGACTTGCAGCTGTTGGCAAGTTTAAAGAGTCGTATTAAATATGCAACATATGAAGTCAGAGACTTAAACCAGAAACTGTCTATAAACTGCAGCTGCAGGCTTTCCCAGTGGAAATGAAATGCATTTATTTATTTTAATTCCGCCACAACACTTCCGTTGTACAATCAATGCACAACAGGCGACGCAACGCAATGGGGCATGCCACCAAGCCACCCGTTCTGCGTGTGGCATATTCAAATATGTATGTATATGTGTAAATACATGTGTGTATGAGTATTTGTATTGTCCTCTGTGGTTGCTATATGGCAAGGCAAGTGCAAGGCAATCACTGATCACTTTTCGCACACAAAGGCACAAAAACAATAAATGCAAATGATGATGACGACGACGCGTCGTTGATCCTGCCCACTGGGTCTCCACCAGCTTCAGGCTCACATCCTTTACTGGCTCCATATCAATCTTCCCCTCCAGCTGCGACTTATGCTGCTGTGGTTGTTGTTGATGACCAGACAGACGCCCACCAGACGGCATTATTGCCTTTGGGCCACGCCTTTTGGACTGCGGACTGTGAATGAACAGCAGACCACCGCAGACATGAAATGCATTAAAAATTCACAATTTCCAGATTATTTTTAACGATTTTAAATACACATGAAACTCGGCTATTGTTGGCCAGACTCAAATGGATCACAAACGAAGCAACGCAAAAGCGGAAACGAAAACGGAAGTTAACCATGAGCTCATAGAGAGGGAGAAAGGGAGAGAGAGGGAATGGGACTGGTTAAACAATTGACAATAATGAGAAATTGAAATCACAAATTTGTAACAAATGCCAATAATTAATTCTGACTTTTATTATTGCAATATATGTTTCTGCAAGTAATTATCGTAATTTCAGTGATTTCGTGAAGCAAATAAAGTTTTGTTAACAAAAACAATCATTCTAACAGTACAGTGCAATCAAAAAAAGGAGAGAATCACGAGAATAAGATGAAAATAAAATTTAATACCTTTTGGTCTTAAATTAATATTTAATATGTATATAAATTGTTAAATTTAAATTAAAGTTACCATTACAGACGTTAATTGCATTATTCTTGTATTATTTCAGTCATCCCCTTAACAGCAGATGCTAATGGGCATCGCCTACATTAGCGTTAGCAGTGATATTTTCGAACATCAGCTGTAATCTGTGATCTTTTGAATTAACAGCGATGCGTCGCTTTACTGTTGAACATACAAATTTACGCTTTAATCAGATCTGTTAAATTAATAGGATAAAACTAAAATTAATTTCAAATTCAAGTTCCAAATACACCCGTTATTCGTACTATTTTTTAAACATAAATGTATTTTTGACGGCCATTTTTAGTTGATGTTAAATTAAATTAAATCTTAGCCAATGAACAGATCCAAATGAACCCGAATAAGACTTAAATGTTAAAGTCAAAGCATTTGAAAATAATATTAAAACAAATGATTTTAACTATCGATAAAAGTAATGAACTGAATAAATGTTAGCTTAGCTCGTTTCGATGACGCAAATAAAGTAACAAAAGAAAAATATTTTTAAATTATTAATGACACTGAGTTACAATTGTAATGCTCAGCCAACTTTCTGGCCAGGATTCTTTTGCGTAAGACGTAAATGGAGGTAGGGGAAAAGCTGTGGCAAAGCTGATTGCCTTAACTTTTATTTCTAATTGCAACTCTAGAGCAGATGTTATTGTTGTCGCTGTTGTTATTGTTGTTACTTGTTGTTGCTGTTGAGATTTTAGTTATTATGCGCTGCACTTTAATTATACACTTGCGGTCATTTAAAATTATTTGGCTCAAGCAGCAGCAGCTGCCACAAATCGCACGTCCTTGCTGCCACTTTCCACTTGGCCCCTCGCCCTGAGGGGGTTTATTGTATTATTCGCTGGGTCGTTTCGCTTTGGCGCTTATCTGCCAAATGAATGAAAAGCAAAGAAATGAAAATGAAAATGGAAATGGCAAAGTTAACACTTGTTAAACTTTCAGCGAGGGTCGTTCTGGCCATTGTTTGTTGTTGCTGTTGCTTTTGTTGTTGTTGTTTGCAAATTTATACGAGCGCTGCAAACAAAGTTGCCAAGTGCCTGGCGAATAATTAGCCCCCGAATATAACCGTGGGGCATAAGTTCAAGTGCAACAATGTGCAACAAAGTGACGCAGCGCAGACAAATCAAAAACTAGTTCACAATGTTGCCCCCAAACGCCCTTCTCCTCCCCCTTCCCCTTTCCAGTACTTGCAAATACTCTTCTCTGAAGTTCTCTGAAGCAGATGTAATGCAATACGACTACAAGTCCTTTTACCCTCCTGTTCTCCATCTGACAGCCTTTTACAGTCTTGTTGCCCCAGCCACTATTTTGTGCCACTGCCACAGCACAATTGACAGCAAATGCAAAGGCGCTTGGCATGCGTTGCATGTTGTCAGAAAGAGAGACAGAGAGAGAAAGACATCCCAAACGCATAAATTGTTTATTGTTTTTCACAACTTCGTCAGTTGGCGGATTGTCGGTTGGATCGGTGGCAGCAACATTTAAAACGTGATTTAGTTGACGTCTCGTGCGTTGGCGTTGAAGTTGCCGACACGTCGCTGCCGTTGACAAATGTTCCAGCCACATGCGCTGTTAACTAAAAGTGTTGGACCTGACTATAACTGGTATCTGTTACCTGTATCTGCTATTTGCTATTTTGTATCTGCTCACTGCTAACTGGTATCTACCTACCTCAAAGCCGTCCAATCAATGCTAAATGATTTTCAAATTTACACAAAAATTGCTCGTTATTCGCTTCTGTCAGTTGAAGCTCTGTTAAATTGTTCTTCAGCTTGTCAACCATTAATTTTAAATGATAAAAAAAATATATAACTGAATAAATATAAATAACAAAAAAATATTTAGTTAGAGAAATCAAACTGTTTGAATCTAATATTACGCTTGTGGAGATTATTTTGAAAAAAATCATTAAAAAGGATTCAATTTAAGTTTTTAAAATGAACTTGAAACTGAACGCATTGAAATAATTTTATTTAATTTTCCAACTTGTAAGTGAAGTAATTAAAAATTAAATAATTTATTTTAATACCACATTCGAACGTTTTGTAAGTGTATTTGAATTGTAGTGTGAATTTTAAATGAAACCTGTATTTACTGTCTATTCTTAGCTTTGCTTCGCTGATTTATTGAGCATTTCGCATGAATATCTCGAGGGGGCAGTCGGAATTGCATAATTATGAATAACCACTTAGCATTTGATTAGTAAATGAATGCGTGGACGAGGAACCGATGGCACGTGCTTAAAGTCGTACATGATATTGTATTATTTACATGGATAGCATCAGGAAGTAATCCAAGTTGATAGTCTTCGTAAATAATATAGATAGAAATTAATTGTAGAATTGCATGCAGAAGACTAGGGAAATAATGTAACTCGGAACGGAAAGAATTTAGAAATATTTTAAAGAAAAACTACCTGATACTACGAAGTTATTACTCATGTTACTTTTAATCGGAAGAATTTGCTGGTAGAATTGTAATCTAGCTACTAGCTACTACTTAGCTACTACTAACTAACTACTTAATCGAAGTTATTATGTATTCCAAAAAATAATATAGAGAGATTGTAGAAAACAAAACAAGATATTAGGGAAATTATCTAACTCAGAACAGAAAGAATTATAAATTTCTAAAAAACACAATCTATTTTAACTTAAATGGAAGAAATATTTGGTTGAATTGTAATACAACTCGGAATAAAATAAATTCCGAATATTAGAATTAAAGAAAATAAGAATAATACTTAATCCAAGTTAATGAAAAATTAATATTATTTGGAGGAAGCAATAAATGGTAGAAGTGTAATATAACTATAAACTAAATTTCGGATATTAGAGAAAAAAATAAACGTCTAATTAATTTACGTTACATGGTTATGAATTTTAGAATAATGTTCTTACTAGTTAGCCCAAGTTAGGAATATTAGTTAGTCTTTATTCCAAAATAAATAGATTATAATCGGTTAGAGAAATAATCTAACTGAGAACAGTAAGATGGATTGAGCCTATTACTAAATATGTAGACAAAGCTTTAAAAATTTCAATATAAATCAATTTGGATATAATTATAAATATTACAAAGCAATCCATCATTTTTATTTATGATATACTGAAAAGAAAAGTAATAGTTCGAGCAACCGAATCTGTAAGAGTTTCACTTCAATTCAGTTATTGGCCAACCAATTAAGTGGCTATCCCTGACTCATCTCGCATCAAATCATCGCATTATGGTAAACCACATTCACCCACAAAATGGAAACTGTCCAATGCGGAAGCCCAACTGTCCGACGAGCTGCTGTGGGGCCCAGTCGAAAACGCGACTGTCAAAATTAAATTAATAAACACAACAATTGGCACGGGCCTCAGTTCCGGCCAGGAATGGAAAGGAAAGCAAATGGAAAGGCAAGGCAGGGACGACAGTTCAGGCTCAGGCTCAGGCCAGACACCAACTGTCCACTCACACGGCGCTGACAACGGGAGATGGCAATCGTAAATGAAATTCTCTCTTCTTTTTTTTTATCAAATTGAGTTTTTGGGGCAAGTACTCAACTTTTGGAATGCCCTGGGCACGGGCTTGGGCTCGGGCATCGGATCGGACTCGGGCTCGAGTGCGTGCCACAAATGAGGATGGGAATGGGGATGGTGAAGGACCGTAGCATTTTGTATTAATTACAACATAGCCGCCGGTGAAACCGCTCAGAAAGTTTCAATATTAATGATTACGGGCATTGTGGATTGTGGATGGCTGATGAATGCGGGAATCGGGACCACGGGGAAACGAACTTGCCGAAAATTGTATGCATTCTGTGGTGATGACTGCATTAAAGTGCAAGCAAATCAATTCAATCATTGGCCAGACAATGGAAGGATACGTTCTTCAATTTCAGTTGCCAAGAAAATGGGATTGGGAATTTTCCGAGTTGAACGAATTGAATTTGATACCGCAAACTCGCATGTATGTATGTATATTTATGTAAATAGATATATGAAAGATGTACTTCTAAATGAAAATAATTAAAATAAAATATTTATACAGCACTGCATGATTCTGATAAATTAATATCTTGAAATGAATTTCTGTAAATTCGGCACTAAAATAATTGGAATAACAATTAAAAATGGCATTTGAATTAAAATTCAGCCACGAATTGAACTTTAAAGGAAACAAAACAAAAGTCATAATAAACTAACAAATATTAAAAATATTAGAATCCAATTGAAACTCAGCTGAAATAATATTTGTTTAAATTAGTGAGGAAAGTGTGCCTGTAGCTGAACTAAAAAATTTACAATATTTATTACTGGTTGACATATAATTATTAGTATTTTTATAAATATTTTTATTATTATATTTCATATTACAAGATGAACTATGCTACCCACTGTAAAGAGTCTAGACTCTAGGATATAGCTCTATAGTTATTCCAAGCATGCCTTTCTTTTCATTGTTTTAAATATTTTTTATTTATTTTTTGGTTAGCGAATCGTGATATCATTGTCCTGCGGCTGTGCGTCTGGTTGGTTGGTTGGTTGGTTGGTTACTCCTTTTTGCATATTTGCAGATTGAGTTACGGTTGTTGTCGTTGTCGTTGCCGTTGTCCTTTGGCTCTATCGCCACCGTTACCGTGACCGTTAACGTTAACAGGAATGTTCCTGCCATCGTTGTCATCGCTTATCCATCTGGCCTCCATCAGTATCCGTTTTTTGCACTCATTTCATTTCTCGGTCTCTGGTCGGTCTGAGAGTTCGATTTGTTATTGAAAAATTGAATATTGTGCATTTTTATTTAATTACAAACGAGGCGACTGGTTATGAAGTCCCATTTGGACTTAAATTTAATTAAAACCCGCTGCGGGCCAATTGTTGGCGAGTTTGTTTTTTAAAACGTTAGTTAAAATGTCAGTAAAATCTATAAAGCTTTGCTTTTGTAATCTAAAAGCGAGGGCCTCAAAGCAGAATATCATTTTCTATTCTGGAATTAAATTCAATTCAAAAACGAAATAAGCATTTAGTATTTATTCAGAAAATGGCAAATGAATTGACTTTAAACCAACAACTCGTACGAGCTTTAGCCTCTTTGGCCACTTTAAACTCATTGGGTAAGTTCTCTATTTACAATTTAAGTTTATACTTATATTAATTGATATATTGCTTTCAGCATTACGTTCAAGTCTGTGGCAGGATATAGATATCGGAGGCACTCGCACTCGACCTTTATATAGTGTCAAGTCGGAGTTTTGTGATGTTCCTTTTTATTTGAAGTTAGGGCTTGGAAGTCTTGACATTGATGCGAGCTATGAGTACTCCAACTTTCACTAGCGTTTTATCTTTGAATAAACTTTAAGCTTTTCAACTTAGGCTTAAGGTTTTCTCTAGGGTTGGGTTGGATTTAACTAGACACTTAAAGCGAATGCATTCCACATATATATTTTTTGAGTGAGCTGCAATGAGTGTAGATGCTTAAGGATAACAATAGCGCCAAGGACATGTGCACTGGCATCTAGCAATTTTAATGACATGTATTATAAACTATTTGAAATTCTATATGGCATATGTGTGTCTGTGCTGTCTGGCAAAAGGATATGAAAAGGATACACGTATATATACATATGTATGTATAGGCGAGACTGCAAAAGTTTATGTATTTGGCTCACGATTTGTGAGAAAGTCCGTCTGTTGCAGAAAGACATTCGTTGCGGCGTAAAATTCAACAACGGCTTTCATGCAGGGCCTGTAAATTATGTTGCCCAAAGGATATGCGCCAGACACACACACATACATATGCACACTCACTGCTACAGAAGCAACAAGAAACTCAACTAAAATGATGTACTTAATTTTGGTTTTTCTATTTAATAAACTGCATGCAGCGCAACTGCGTCCAATACTCGGTACGTATGCGAATACGAAATGCAAATGCAAATGCGAAATCCTTGTCCAGGACGAGAGACGATGGCGATGGCGATGGCTGCACCGCAGGACGTCTAGACGTTGACGTTGCGTCCTCGTCCTCGTCCTCGACACCGACAGCGATAAGCATACGCCTGGCGCGGCATTATTATAATACGTGGCCATTATCCGAGGCAACGGCGACGATAAATCACACCAGGACATCTTTGTGTGTGTGCCACAGCCAGACATGGACACTCTCCCTCTCTCGCTCTCTCTTTCTCTTGCTCTGCACTTGCTCCAGTTTCTGCTGCAGCATCCAGAGCAGACGGTTCCCAGCCGTATCTGAGGACCTGCATCGCGCGCACGCTCATAAAATGTTGCGCCCGGCGCCCCCAGACGACAAATTTGCTTAGAATTTGAAAAGCATGACACAGACAAAAGCAGCCAAAAGGATGTCCAAAGTGCACAGAGAGGGGGGACAGCGGACAATGGTGCAGGAAATGGGAATGCGAAAAAGAACTCGAAACCGCTTGCAGTTTTTAGTTTTAAAAGTGAACCACCCATTGCTAGCTTGGAGCACATTATGCCATAACAGTATAACAGTTGCAAGTTCAAGTTCAGAACGTGCATGAAATGGAAACCTCTCTTTCATATCCAAGCAATTCACATTGTTGTCAAGTTGCGCTGGGCAGCCAGGATACTCGACTCCTGGCGTCAATCCATCTTACCATCCACTTTCTTAACTTTCGCCGCTGACATCTTAGAGCAACTGCTTCAATGTCGACTACGATATTTGGACAAGTTGCCCAGTTTTTTTCATGCTTAGTAACCAAGGAGTTGAAGAGTATTTTAAAAATGCATCACTGCGGACGGCAGTCCGCGCTAGTGACGAAAGCAGCACGAAGGGTGCGAAGGCGACTAGCATATACACACAGGAAGAATGGAAAATTTGCTATGACTGTCCGATCAGGTCGAGTTATATACCGATCGAAAGGTATCAACCTAACTTACAAATGTGCATACTAAGACGGTTTTGGTTCGTGAGATAAACAGGTGTAAGTGGGAGGGGCAAAATTTAAATTATTGGAGCTAATGGGGCCGTTGGAGCCTTTTTGAATTTTCGTTGAAATTTTTACAATTCTCATCAAAAATACGCATCGAATGACACCTCGATCATCAAAATCGGACAACTGGTTCAAAATATAATTAATTTTGAAATTTTTAGGGGCCTTCCGAAAATGAGATGAAAAGTCAGTTTGTCTGTTTGTTTGTTTGTTTGTATGAAATCGTTGATTTAGCTAAAAAGTTTGAATGAGGACTTGTTCCCGCTCAAAAATCTAGAAACGTTTGTTCTACGACTTTTTCGAAAACAAAGCTAGTTTAGCGGGAAATCGCTAAAAACCGCTAAAATTAAAACCTTAATAGCCTCATAGCCTTAAACCTTAAACCTTATAGCAGTCAAACGATAAAAGCTACAGATGCGATCTATATATCGTTGAAAAGGTATTTTGAAGGGCTGTTATGCATACCTTTTAACTTTTTTTCTAAAGTACATAGGTAAATTGCTACAGGTGACATAAGGTATTTTCCCCCACATTTTGGCGGCTTTTGAGAAAACGCCGCTAACGATTTTTTAAATAAATTTAAATTTTAAATTTCAATATATTTTAGTTTGTAAAATTTCGCGTTTTTTGATATATGACACAAAAAATTTTACCGATAGGCTTGGAAGATATAACCTATTAACTGAATATATACGTTTTACTTTGAATTGGAATAGGGCAGCAGCAACAAAGTGTCATAGCAGCCAGTTTGTTTGTTTGGATAGCTTAAATGTTTGAATGAGGACTTGTTCCTGTTCAAAAATCTAGAAACGTTTGCTCTACGACTTTTGCGAAAAATCGCTAGCTTAGCGGGAAATCGCTAAAAACCGCTAAAACTGAAACCACCATAGCATCCAAACGATAGAAGCTACAGATGCGATCTATATATAGTTGAAAAGGTATTTCGAAGGGCTTTTTGCACTGCTTGCAGCGTAATGCGGAAATTACCTGTTAGCTGAATATATACATTTTACTTAGAATGGGAATAGGACAGCAGCAGCAAAGTGTCATAGCACCCAGAGTTTAAGAGTGCTGTTAGTTTTTTCGCTGGGCATGTGTGTTTGTAAAGGGGACCAGTGTTGCCAGACAATTTGCTTTAGCTTGTACAAACAATAATCAAAGTTGAAAAGCTATACTGTCAAAAAATATTGCAATTTCAAAATTTCTGAGGTTTTATTCAAAAATTTCTGATATCCCACAAAAAAAACCTCTTTACGAGGTAAAAGTCTAGTGACGAAAACATTTTCATGCCCCAAAATTTCTGATATCCAATTTTGTGACGAATAATATTAAGTTTTACATATAAATTATTTTAAGCAAAATTTTGGCACTCGGCACATTGCGCTAAAATGTATCAATTCTTCATACCAAATAAAACTCACTGTTTTGCGCAGTGCCGAAAATATTTTTGAAAATTTTCTTTCGCAGTTACTCCTTGAATTGTTCCAAGAATTTTTTTGCATCCCAACATTTTTTGGAAAAAATCGAGGAAAAAAGTTTTGAAAAGTGACTTTTACATAAGTTCGAAATTTTCCAAGGGTACTCAATGGGTTAAGAAGGTTTTGTGTCATTCAAACGGAATTTACACGACCTTTCCAAATATATTTTTTTTATTGTGATAACTTGACTAACATAGCAGTTAAAGCAAAAATAAGGGTGCATACTTTAAGCTGTGAGCCACTGTATATAAAGCCTGGCTTTTTGGGCGACTCAAAAATAGTTTCTCATCAAGTCCCATCTAATTTATTTTGTTTTCATCATTCCACAACACTTTTTTTCAAAATGGTGCACCTTTGCCCTTGTAGGCCTTTGCAAAGCATAATCGTCTCTTTATGTTCAGCTTTGACAGGAGCGGTACTCCTCTGCTGATGGGCACAAAGAGCAATGCTTTGATTAATCTTCTGGGCACTAGATTTCTGGATAGTTTAAGACCATATTATTCATTGATTTCCACCATAATTGCACGAACCGACTTAAAATGGACACTGTTACTTTTCACACTATGATCCTGTCGATGCTGGAATCGGTCTTTTGAGGCTTTGGCTCCTTAACCTTGTTTTCATTTTAATATGAAGTACTCCTTTGGGCTAATGCAAGTGTATTATTGACCATTTTCCTGAAACTTTTTATTATCTGAGCTATTTCAGCCGATTTCTTTATCGACTGACTAAGTTTATAAACAAGTCTACGTTTTTCAACAGTGTAAGTCTTTCCGCTGCCCATTTTTGCATAAATTCAATTGAGCTTAATAAAATTTAACGAAAATTAGAAAAAAAAAATACGAAAACCAAGTGCCCTTTACGAAAAAAACCACTCCTTAAACTTTATGTGCCAATTCTGTGAGCACCCAAAAGTCATACTAGGACATCGAAAATTAAATATAAAAAAAACTCAATAAGGATATAGCAACAATTAACGGTAAATCATATAGTACATGAACACAATTAACATTTGCATGCAAAATTGTAAAAGCAAGTGATAAACATTTTGAGAAATAGACGAATAGAATATACTTTTTTTTTCTGTGCCAATTGTATGAGCATGGCTGTATGTCGATATTTCGATAATATTGGTCCGATATGCAATAATAATAGAATATGAATTACCTTTCAAGCGCTATCTCAGCCCATCCGATCTCCACATCCAAAACTAAATTACGATTGTGTGTTTTTGGGGTCTGCTTTCGTCACTAGCGTGGACTGCCGTCCACAGTGATATTTGTGCAAGTGAACTGAGTATCTTACCGTCGTGTACTCCATTTTTCGCCTTGCATTGCACTACTTTAATGTCCTCCAGTGTCAGCCTGGACTGATCCCTGGACGCGAACTCGACACTGGACTCATGTGCTGGTGGCGTTTTATGGAATGCTGTCTGGTGTTTGTTGCCTGTCCTGCCGAGCTGATGTTGGCCTTCAGACGCTCGTAAACAAATGCGGAACAAGCTGTCGGGAAAGAGGGAGGACCAGAAGGCGGGAGGGACTGAGATGGGAGGGGCAACGTCTAATGTGTTGGGCGTGGCTTTGCATTTATTCGTGTGTAAAATTTTAATTGAAATATATATTTAAGCCCGGCTGGCAGACAGACAAGAGATAGAGAGAGAGAGAGAGGGAGAGTGTGAGATAGAGAGAGAGCGACGAATGTCACTTGTATCTGTATCTGTATCTGCACAGCTGTGCATCTGCAACTGTATCTGTAAACGTATCTGTATCTCACACAGTTGCAGATGCGCGTGTGCCGCTAATGTTTTCATTTGCATGCCGACAGCATTCAGCATCCCCCTTTCCCACTCTCCCCCTCTCTCTCTCTCTCTCCACAATGCCATCCCGGAAGCATGTTTACATGCAAATGCATCCTATGATTATCGGGAATATCCCCGTTTGTCCCTCTCCCCGTCTGTCCTTGCCTCGGGGCTTTAGCTATTTGTTTTCGTATGCGCTGATTTTGTTCATTCGATTATTCGTTTGTTCGGTTATTTCCCTTTTTCCTTCATTATTTTGCATCTCTGAATGGACGCATCGCTGAATTGGTCATGGTCTTTAAACTTTAAGCACAATAAGCTTTATGTTCGTGTTCCATCTGTTTAAAGGATATCAATAGTTGAAATATTTCTGAAATTGGCTGCCAGGAAATAAATAA